>CM024763.1:60810349-60922712 GCA_014218235.1 Colocasia esculenta | reverse complement strand
GTCGTTACGAGTTCTAAAGAAATCGTTGCAATAACTTAAGGAATCGTTGCGACGAGTAAGTCGTTACGAGTTCTAAAAAATCGTTGCGATAACTTAAGGAATCGTTACGACGGGCTAGTCGTTACGAGTTCTAAGGAAATCGTTGCAATAACTTAAGGAATCGTTGCGACGAGCAAGTCGTTACGAGTTCTAAAGAAATCGTTGCGATAACTTAAGGAATCGTTACGACGGGCAAGTCGTTACGAGTTCTAAAGAAATCGTTGCGATAACTCAAGGAATCGTTATGAGAATGACTTGATTGAAACATCATGATATTTTAATCTTATGAAGAAATTGTTATAGCTCTATTGAAATTTATACACACATAAGGAAATCGATGCGACTTAGAGAAATATGATCTTGAGATGATTAAAGCTTTCAAAAAGGTAGTACTTACCAATATTGGTTTGTTTGACCTTGGTATATTTCCTGTACTTAAGACTTATGAAGAATGAGTTAGAACTTTTTGATAGGGTTTTGTTTGGTTTTGTTAATCACCAAAATAAATATATAATTAATTAAAATTACATGGGGACAGACTGAGCATCAATCTCCCCCTTTTTGGTGATGACAAAACTTAACAATAAGCATGAATAAAGAATCTGAATATTTGCATAATGTATTTCAGACATGCTAAGTATTTTTCTCCCCCTTTTTGTCATTAAGCAGAAAGATAATCTGAGATAAAGAATGAAGAGAAAAAATAAGCAGAGACAAGCAAATGTGGTTTTATTCATTCTGAGGAGGTACAGGTAAGTAATAAGCAAGAGATAAAAGAGAGGCAAAATGAGAAATAATCTCCCAGGCCTACTCTTCCTGCCGCTCAAAGTAAGTCTTGAAGGGTCCAGGGCCAACAGAATAATTTGGTCCCATAGAGGGAGCCAATCTTTTTAGGTGAAGGACCAACTGAGCTTCAAGGAAATCATTGTACGGATCTCTGTCTAAGGATACCTTGTAGTAGGTGACTTTTCCAAAACTAGCACGAGCAAGAAACTGATTAAGGGAAACAGGATAGAAGATTTGCCTATGCTTCAATTCCTGGCGCATGGCGACATAGACTTTGTACCTTTCCACCCAAATTTGAAGAGGATCATTTACAAGGTGGAGGGAATTCATGTCCAGAAAGGTTGCAGCTGAAATTGGAGGGCGGCCTTCCCTGGCTAAGGATGCATTTGTATCCGACAATTGCTGAGCAGATAAGAGATAGAACTTGGCCCACCCTGCAGGTGTCAGTCTTTCACATTCTGACAAGGCAGGGGCTAGAATCTCAGCACGGATGTGGCCTAGGTGGTACTCCCTAAAGATAAATCTGGGGAAAGGTACCACACTTCCCTTCTCAACTTTGATTTTTCCCATCGCTCGCGCAAAACGATCAAAAATAACTGAGCCCACGGGAGTATCCATGAGCAAAGAGTGAAGGGGAGGAAGATATGTAGCCTCTGGCAGCTGAAGAGTAGCAAAGTCTACTTGAATGGCTGCAGAGCTGAGCTCAGGTCCAAGATTTCTGATGTCTTGCCTGAACTGACTGAGCTGGACTTCAGGTAAACGATGAAGATACCTATAATCATTAAACATCTTGAATTGCCTGATCATCTTGATCTCTTTCTGGATGAAGGGAGCCCAGGTGTTGTTATGGTGGAGCAGAAACCATTCTGTCAAGGTGAGAGAGTGATCCCTGGGAGGAAACACTTCAGATCTGGTAGAGAGAAACTTGTTGTAGAGGACCTTATTGGAGCGAGCCCATTTTTCTTCAGATAGAGATTGAGCAGAAGAGAAGATCTTGGTCTTGACAACCTTGGTAAGAGAGGTGTAAGGTAGGATGGTTTGAAGATGATCAGAGAGATTTAGGAAAGGTAGATTGAAGAGGGTGGCAAAGACAACCTTGGTTAGGTATTCCCTGTAGAGAGGCCTGTTTTTAGTGACCTCTGTGAGAGAAAACCACAAGGGAGGATACAATGGATTAAAAGATGAAGAGGTTTTTCTTTTCTTAGATGGAGGACAGGAGGGATCAGAGACATGAATATGCTGGTCAACTTTGAGAACAGAGCCAAGAATGGTGTCCTCAAATTCGTCCTTGATGGGGCTCAGATAGGGACCATCAATTTGAGCTCCTTCTGGAATGATGGTGATGAAGGAGGGAGGAGGATGATGATGAAGAAGAGATGATGGAGGAGAAGAGGTGTGAGGAGATGGTCCAACTGATGATGAGGGACCAGAGGAGGAGGCTCCAGCTGATGATGAGGCTGGAGGAACCTCAAAGATAGATGGAGGTGGAGGAATATGAGTGGAAGAGGCAGGAGAAAAGGTAGATTGAGAAGGAAATGGTGTTGGAGAGGAAATGGGTCTGGGTTGAGGCTTTTTGAAGGTCTGGGGAGCAGGAGGTGCTGTAGAAGCTGAGGGTGGAGATGAAGGAACAGGTGTGTGAGAAGAAAAAAAAGGAGTTGGGGCTTAGGTGCCAAGACTTCTTCTTCTACCACGGACTGCACTGGTTCAGACTCTAATGGCCTTGATGGCCCTGACACCTTCTCAGCTGGCCCTTGAGGCCCTTCAACTTGCTCAGCTGGCCCAGATGGCCCTTGCTCATTGACCTCTGCCTCTGCTGCTACTGCTGCTGCTGCTAGTGCTGGCCCTGATGGCCCGGACACTGGAACTGATGGCCCTGATGGCCTGGAAGTATCAGCATCCAAGTTCTGATTTGTAGGAGGTGCAGGAGGAGGAGGAGCTTGAGCTCCAACTGCCTTCAGAATCTCAGCTAGCATAGACTTCATGCTGCCCATCTCTTTGTTGAACCATTTCATTGCATTTCTTATTTGAGATATTTCCTTAGAGGTGGATGCTTGGCTCATAAAAATAGAGTTCACATCACTTTTAAGAGAGCACAAGATCTCACCTTGAGCATCTAATCTTTCAACGACAGGTTTCAAATTAATGACAATTTTCTGTCTCACTTGCCTCTCGAAAGGAGTATCTGCTAGGAGAGGAACTCCGGATGCCACTTCCTTTCCATTCTTCCTAGCCTCTGTTGCTTGAGGCTGCTGACTTCCATCATCAGAATCTGAGGAGCTAGCAGTCTCCCCATCTCTATCATCACAATCTGGGGGGTTGTCATGACTCTCCCCCTAAGTACCATCATCCTGAGCATCTGGAAAATCTTCATCAGCAGACACACTGCCCATAGGCTCATCACATTGTGCTGCTTCTGCTGGTCCATCCTTTAATTGCTCCCTCTCAGTAGGAGCATCTTCTTCCATAACAATGTCTTCAGGAGCAACTGATTGCTCCTCCCGAGTGGCTTCTGCTGTAACTGATTCCTCAATGTGGCCTGATGCCACAACCTCTTCCTCTGGATTTCCACCAGCCTCTGGAGTGACTGGGGTGGAATGAATAGAATCCAACACCTCTCTAAGGATAGAGGTAACAATGGCGGTGGGCAAAGGATCTGCTGCACCTACCACTGCTTCTCCTACTGGAGCTTCTGGAGGTTGAGATTCAACTGCCACTACAGGTGACTCTGCTAGCTCTGTTGTTCCTGCTACTTGAGCTGCCAGTTCAGATGGTTCTGCTGGCTCACTTCTGCTGCTGAAGCTACTGCAGCTGGTTCTGCTAATGCTTCTGGTACTTCTTCCTAAATATCTGGAATATCCCCTATAATGGCCTCTCCCTCTGCCACAGAGGTCTTAGACCAAACTCCACCAACAACTGAGAATCCACTCTTCCTCAGATTTCTGGACCTAATTGCTTGGCCCATCTTCTCAACTACTGCCCCAGATAGATCAACACCAAAGTGTTTGAAGATCTTGGTAAGCAAATGGGCATAGGGCAAAGAGACATTAAGCTTGCTCTTTGTATCCCAAATCTGATCACGGGCAAACCTCATCCTCTCAATCATTACTTCAGCCATGTTGATGTCCTTGTTATGTATGGCCCAGAACATCATATCCGAGTCTGCTTTGGTACAAGTGGAGAATGTTGCACTTCTGGGAGTGATTATCTGACAGACTATAAAGTGAAGTAGACGGTTGAAAGCATTCATTTGATTTATATCTAGTTTCCCATCTCTCAGACGATACTCAGGTCCAATAATTCCGAGACCCTTGACATTTGTATCCACAGTGTGGACTCCACTGTGACCGGTTGTGCTCACATCAAACAACATCTTCAGAAGATCATGATCAATCTTTATGGGGATTCCTTTGACTGAAGACGTCACAGACCCATCTGTCTCTGATTTCAAGCAAACATAGAATGCCTTCACGAGGTCTGGATAGCTTACCTCAGAGAAGGTTGAAATAACTGACCACTTCATCCTGCTCATGGCTGCCACAACACTGTGCATCCCGTTCTTTTCAAGATCAGCAACATCTACTGCTTTATTTCCACACAGCTTGGTCTTCACGAACGTGAACCTTCCTGCTGCTCAGGAGAGAGGAACTCAGCGTTATAGCCACCCAGATTGCCGGAAATGACGGATGCGGCCATGGATTCAAGTGAAAAGGTTTTCTGGATGATTGAGGTGGAAGAAGGAGTGAAACCCCTCAAGAAATTTGTCGCGGGAAGGAGAGAAGAGCTTCAAACTTGCAGAGAGTTGATGTCCGAATCGTTAGGGCATCGGCTCAGGCAACCAGACGAAAGAGGGAAAAAGGTAGAAGATGGGAGATGAATCGTTCCCACATCAATTTTGTAATTAAATAAATGCTTTGTGGAAAGTGAGGCGCCAAAAGGCGGCAGAAAACGACAAAAAAGTTTGACTATTCAAACTGACTTTAATAAAAGAGCGGCCAGGAAAGATAACTTGAATTTTTTTTGCTTAAATCCATGGAGGGAAAATTTACTTAATTCTAAAAATTTATATGCCAGTTTTAAACAGAAATCTTTTCACAAATTACACATGCCCAATTCCCTTCTAAGAGATGTAAATCTCTCTTCAGGTAAGGCTTTTGTGAAGATATCTGCTAGCTGACCATTTGTATCAATAAATGAAATTTCAATATTACCATTTGCTACATGATCACGAATAAAATGATATCTGACCTCAATATGTTTGGTCCTTGAGTGCTGAACTGGATTTTTGGTGAGATTGATGGCACTGGTGTTGTCACACAATAGTGGAATTGATTTGATATTTAGTCCAAAATCCTCAAGTTGTTGCTTTATCCATAAGAGTTGTGTACAACAACTTCCAGCAGCCACGTACTCAGCTTCAGCTGTAGACAGTGCCACTGAATTTTGTTTCTTTGAGGACCAGGATATCAAACATCCTGCAAGAAATTGACAACCACCACTGGTGCTTTTTCTATCTACTTTGCATCCAGCATAGTCAGCATCAGAGTATCCTACTAAATTAATTTCATAAGATTTTGGATACCACAGACCTAAATCATGAGTTCTAGCTAAGTATCTAAATATTCTTTTCACAGAGATTAAATGTGATTCTCTAGGATCTGCTTGATACCTAGCACACATGCATACACTAATAGAATGTCGGGTCTACTAGCTGTTAAATAAAGCAATGACCCTATCATACCTCTGTAGATCTTTTGATCTACTTTCTTACCATCTTTGTCACTGTCCATCCTTGTTGATGTACTCATGGGTGTTGACAGTGGCTTGGTATTATCGAATCCAAATTTCTTCAAGAGTTCTTTTGTGTACTTTGCTTGGAAGATGTGGGTGCCATCTTTTCCTTGCTTGACTTGCAATCCAAGGAAATAATTGAGCTCCCCCATCATGCTCATCTCAAATTCTCCCTGCATCAACTTTTCAAAGTACTTGCAAAGGGATTCATCAGTAGAACCAAAAATAATATCATCTACATAAATTTGAACTAGCAGTATGTGATTGACTTTCGACTTTATAAAGAGAGTACTATCTACTTGACCTCTACTAAAACCATGGTTTAAAAGAAAAGAACTAAGCCTTTCATACCAGGCTCTAGGTGCTTGTTTTAAACCATATAAAGCCTTATGAAGTTTGAAAACATGATTAGGAAATTCTGTGCCATCAAAACCCGGGGGTTGTTCCACATAAACTTCCTCTTTTATAAAACCATTTAAGAATGCAGATTTGACATCTATTTGAAATAGTTTTAAATCTAATGCTGATGCATATGCAAGTAATATTCTAATAGCCTCAAGTCTAGCTACAGGTGCATAGGTTTCATCGAAATCTATGCCTTCCTCTTGGGAATAGCCTTGAGCTACCAGTCTGGCCTTGTTTCTCAAGATCACACCAGCCTCATCCAATTTGTTTCTGAACACCCATTTGGTGCCAATAACTGGATGGTCTGATGGTCTGGGAACAAGAGACCATACTTGGTTTCTCTTGAACTAATTCAGTTCATCTTGCATAGCTATAATCCAAGATTCATCAGTGAGAGCTTCATTAACTGTCTTAGGCTCTATTTGAGAAACAAATGCTAAATAATCACAGGGTATCATGTTACCTCTTGTTCTTACCCCTACAGATGGATCACCAATAATGTTCTCAGGTGGGTGATCTTTCTTGTATCTCCACTCTTTTGGAAGATTTTTATGCGTAATATCTTGTTGTTGCAAGTCTTCCAGAGGTGGATCATCCTTATCCTCAATTGATGCATTCTTTAGTTTCTTGGACAATTCATCTGCATCATCATTATCACTATCTTCTTCCTTTCTCAAGGAAGTGTTAGTTTCATCAAAAATAATATGTACAGACTGTTCAATTAATAAAGTGCGTTTATTAAATACTCTATAGCCTTTGGGTTTAGAGGTGTACCCCATGAAGATGCCTTCATCTGATTTGGCATCCAACTTACCAATGCCCCTTTTTCCATTGTTGTGGATGAAGCAAGCACATCCAAATGTCCTGAAGTGGCTGATCTTTAGTTTCTTTCCTTTGAACAGTTCATATGCAGTCTTCTTTAGGATTGGCTTGATCATTACTCTGTTGATAATGTAGCTTGCTGTGTTGACTGCTTCAGCCCAAAAATATCTTGGCAGATCATATTCCGATAGCATTGTTCTTGTCATATCTAATAAAGTTCTATTCTTTCTCTCAGCAATTCCATTTTGCTGTGGTCTCCTTGGTGCTGAGAAATTATGCTCAATCCCCTGATCATCACAGAACTTGGCAAATTTTTCATTCTGAAATTCACCACCATGATCTAATCGGATAGAAACAATGCTGAACTTCTGATCCTTCTGGACTTTCTTGCTGAAACTGACAAAGCTTTCAAATGTATCATCTTTATGTTCTAGGAATGACACCCATGTAAATCTTGAGTAATCATCGACTATGACAAATCCAAAGTTCTTTCCTCCAAGACTGGTGGTTCTCATTGGCCCAAATAAATCCATGTGAAGGAGTTCTAAGGGTTTTGAGGTTGTCACTACAATCTTTGATTTGAAGGAATTCTTAACATGTTTTCCCTTGGCACAAGGTCTGCAGACACCATCCAATTTTGTGCTGACCTTTGGCAAACCTTCCACAAGATTCTTCTTTAACAGCTTTCTCATACCATCTATGCCGCAATGTCCTAATCTTATGTGCCACAGTTCAGTTGATTGATCCTTGTTTGCTGCCAGACAAACATCTTGATCCTTGAGTTCTTCAAGATGAAGTGCATATAGGTTCTTTTCTCCGTTGGCTTCGAAAATTACTACTCCATTCTTTGATATGCTGCACTTTGACTCTTGAAACTGAATCTGATGACCTCTGTCATAAAGCTGGCTGATGCTGATGAGATTGTGCTTCAGCCCTTTGACAAGCAATACATCTTCAATGACTATTTTTCCTTTGTTGCTCACAGAACCACTGCCAATTACTGTGCCTTTACCATTGTCTCCATAGGTAACAGTTCCTTCTTCAGCTTGTAGATGGGTGAATAGCTTCCGATTCCCTGACATGTGCCTTGAGCACCCACTGTCCAAATACCATTTGGATGCTCGAGAGTTACCCTGAAATAAAAGCATTAAGTCTTAGGTACCCAAGTTCTTTTGGGTCCTGATTGGTTAGTATCACTGGTTTCCCTTTTTATTATCCATTTCTTATGTCTTGTTGGACATGTTGCTTTTATGTGACCTAACTTATTACAATGACTGCAACAAGATGTTTTTGTTACTTTTTCAATATATTTGAAATTAGCTCTATATGATATGTCTTTTTCTGGTACAAATTTTGGATTCGGGTATATTTTAGGATAGACTATGGTTTCTTCATTATCTGGAGGTGTATATCATAATCCATGTTTTTCTTTCCTGATCTTCTAGCACATTTTAATATTAAAGGATTTTTACCATTTGTAAACTTTTCCAATGTGCTAGATAACTTAATATTTTCTTCTGTTAGTGTTTTAATTTCAGTTTTCAGTTCATCTGAGCTTGCTTGTTTTTCTAATTTCATTATTTGTTCATTCTTATCCTTTAGATCTTCACATAATAACTCATTTCTTCTTTTAAGTTCAGTTAACTATTTTTCTAGTTGCTCATTTTCAGATTTTAGATCTGAGTTTGTATTTTGTAAACAAGTAATGTTTTTCTTACTAACTTTCAATAATTTAGATACATCACTATATTTAACATATAGTTCATTGAATGCATCCTCTAAATTATCAGAATCAGAATCATTGCAGGAATCAAAGGAGGAATCAGATGTTACCTTGTCATCTGTATTTGCCATGAAAGCCAAGTTGGCTTCTTCTTCATCACTGGTTGGGCTTGACCCACTGTCTGAGTCGCTGCTGTTTTCCCATGCGGCGGCCATTGCTTTCTTCTTGTATTTCTTGAATCGTCTGAAGTTATCTTTCTTCATGTGTCCATCTTTCTTTAGCTTTGGACACTCTGCCCTGATATGTCCAGGCTTCTTGCACTCATAACATGTAGGTTCTCCTTTCTTCAGATCTTTTCCTTCTGGCTCCTTAAACTCTTTATTTTTCTTGAAGAATCTTCGGACAGATTGAAACTTCTTCTTTTTGGCTAGAATTCGTTGTAGTCTTCTAGACAGCATAGCTTCTTCATCATCATTGTCCTTGCTGTTCTCACTGTTGTCCAGTGATTCTTCTGACAACTCTTCATCAGCCTTGAGCTCATTTGACTGCTTCTTTCTGCTGGAGGATTCTCCTAATCTCTCCATGTTTATCTCATGGGCCATGAGGGACCCAATGAGTTTTTCCAACGACATCCTTTTCAGATCATTAGCTTCTTCAATAACTGTGATCTTTGGGGTCCACGAGGATGGTAAGGATCTAAGAATTTTCCTCACCATGTCTCCAATCTCATAGGTTTTTCCTAGTCCGGCTAACCCATTTGTGATATCTGTGAATCGACTGAACATTTGAGTTATGGACTCACCTGATTGCATCTGAAATCTTTCATATTGAGTAACCAGAATATCAATTCTTGTCTCCTTCACCTTGTCTGTGCCTTCATAGGTAATTCTAAGCTTTTCCCACATCTCCATTGCGGATTTGCAGGCTGAAACTCTGTTGAATTCCTTTTTGCTTAGTGCACAGCACAGAATACTCTTAGCCTTACAGTTTAAGGAGATCTTTTTCCTGTCATCATCTGTCCACTGAGCTTTCTCATTTGTGATCAGGAGATCACCTTCTTCTACTATTGACCATATCTGATAGTCGTGACCTTGAAGAAAGTATTCCATTCTGGTCTTCCAATAAGCATAATCTTCACCATCAAAGAGAGGGGGTCGGTTGACAGACTGACCTTCAATGTTACCTTGGGCTGCCATGGATCTTTACTCTTCAGATCGTTGGATCTTTCTTCTTTGTCGAAGAGACTTGCTCTGATACCACTTGTTGCCCGGTTGACAAGCCCAGAGGGGGGGTGAATGGGTCTTTTAAATATTTACTTGATTAATACCTGTACTTAAAACATTCACACAAAAGACGTTCTTCGATGAAGGTTAGTAACAGTTAGTTCAAAGCGCAATCACACAAGAAAAACAATCACACAACACAAGAAATTATCCTGGTTCGGACCTCCTCTCTTAGGAGTCCTACGTCCAGTCCCTGAGCAACAACTCAGGATTCCACTAACAAGGGTACAGTCCCCCTTCGGACAAAACAACACCCAGCTCAGCTGGTCTTCCTTCACACGAAGGGAATTACACCACCCTGGATACCCCACCAGGTCTTCCTTCCACACAGAAGGGAACAACAACACCCTGGAAGCTCTACCAGGTCTTCCTTCAACACAGAAGGGAGCTACAACAGCAAAGGTAAGCAATAAGGACAAGCCCCTAGATCAAGCTTCAACAAGCTAAGATCTGAAGCAAGCAGGACTGAGAGTAAAAGATCTAGAAACATAGAAGACTCTCAAAACTACACGAGCTCTCTCAAGTTTTTCACTACGGTGGAGAGCAAAGAGCAAAAGCTAAGTGGAATGAAGTTGTTGGCTCTAGGATTCTTTCAGAAGATTTGAAAACTTTGAACTTGGTTTGTTCTTCGTTTTCTATTATCGTTGTTGTATTCTTCTCATCTTCTGTCTTGTATTTATATCTCCAATTTGAAATGAAGACGTTGAAGTGTCCGTTGTCTCTCTCTTAAGTAGACGTTAGACTGAATGATACTTGGAAACTTCCAGTCAACAGTCTTTTGCTCACTTGTGCACGCAAGGAGATAAGGGTCTTCTGGCGTCTATATGGTCCAACATTGTACAACAAGATATCTTTAGGACCCTGCACATATTAAATGCTAGAACAGTAGATAGCTAGGCTGTCTCTTTTTGTCAGTAAACGATGATGTGAGTATTCACCAAAATAGCAAAGCCAAATAGCTTGTTTTAAAAGATGTTGACAGAATATGCACGATAGTGAAAAGATATCATCTGTATACATTTAGAGATATGTTCTGTCTTTATTAAATGCATAACAGTCAGACAGATAAGAGAAGACTTTGACTACTCAACGCTTTAAGAGATAAGATAAATGTCAAGTCGATATAAACCATAAAGTCGTTGTCTATATGACTTATGAAATCGTTATGAATACCAACAAGTCGTTATAGAGAGCGAATCGTTATAGAAAGCAAGTTGATGTGTTCAATGAAGAAATCGTTATGAACACTTAACAAATCGTTATGGAAAGCAAATCGCTGTCTTCAACGAGGAAATCGTTATGAACACAACAAATCGTTATGGAAAGTAAATCGTTGTGTTCAACAAGGAAATCGTTATGAACACTTAACAAATCGTTATGGAAAGCAAATCGTTGTGTTCAACGAGGAAATCGTTATGAACACTTAACAAATCGTTATGGAAAGCAAATCGCTGTGTTCAACGACGAAATTGTTATGAACACTTAACAAATCGTTATGGAAAGCAAATCGCTGTGTTCAACGAGGAAATCGTTATGAACACTTAACAAATCATTGTGGAAAGTAAATCGTTATGAGCTCTAAAGAAATTGTTGCGATAACTTAAGGAACCATTATGACGGGCAAGTCGTTACGAGTTCTAAAGAAATCGTTGCAATAACTTAAGGAATCGTTGCGACGAGCAAGTCGTTACGAGTTCTAAAGAAATCGTTGCGATAACTTAAGGAATCGTTACGACGGGCAAGTCGTTACGAGTTCTAAAGAAATCGTTGCGATAACTTAAGGAATCGTTGCGACGAGCAAGTCGTTACGAGTTCTAAAGAAATCGTTGCGATAACTTAAGGAATCGTTACGACGGGCAAGTCGTTACGAGTTCTAAAGAAATCGTTGCGATAACTTAAGGAATCGTTATGAGAACGACTTGATTGAAACATCATGATATTTTAATCTTATGAAGAAATTGTTATAGCTCTATTGAAATTTATACACACATAAGGAAATCGATGCGACTTAGAGAAATATGATCTTGAGATGATTAAAGCTTTCAGAAGGTAGTACTTACCAATATTGGTTTGTTTGACCTTGGTATATTTCCTGTACTTAAGACTTATGAAGAATGAGTTAGAACTTTTTGATAGGGTTTTGTTTGGTTTTGTTAATCACCAAAATAAATATATAATTAATTAAAATTACATGGGGACAGACTGAGCATCAAACTCTCCCTAATATTTATAAAGTTCGGTCCTCTCGTATATTGAGAGGAATCGAACACTCAATATATAGTTGGTGGTGCAGTACTGTTCTCGTACCTTGGAATATATAAACTTATGCACTTTCCCCCTCAAGTTCATAGAATACGGCACGAATACGGCACCTAGTTTCTTTAATCATAATTAATGAGCATCTTTCTCCGCATGAGGACAAACATAATAGGATTTACGACTAACGAAGATTATATCCACCATGAAGTAATTATATGACATGTATATATAGTTAATCTCTTCTTGCTTTCCCTCCTAGATATATAATGTCATATGCCCCAGGTTTCTATTTCTTCTTCCACCTTTATTTTGATTTTTCCTTTATCGTCATACTGATCTCTCTTTCGTTAATTTTCGGTTGACGAGGACCTCCATCGGCTTTCTAATTAAACTAGAGTGTGAACGAAGAACAAAGAGTGGATCAAGACAATCTGATCCAGATGTCTGGTCCCTACCACGCGGGTCACATGATCACATGGCTCTTGGAACCACACCTTTCTATGTGGAACAAGAAGAACACTATAGCTAGCTGCATAGGTTTGGATATGATTGAGATGGATTTGTTGCCGGGTCTGGATTTACTGGGTGTGGAGAGGTTCACCTCACCTTGTTGTTCCGCCCATCCATCTTAGACCAAATATTAATAAAAATTTTTGGAAGATTGGATCAGAGTACGACCAATAAAAGGCTTGGTAAAGAGTAGACTTTTAGTAAAATATGAAGAAACAAGGTCGATAAGGTTTTATCCTCTCTTTTTTCCTTTTTTTTTCTTTCTTATTATCTCATATTTTTGTCATCTTCAAATGAGAGTGTCACTATAGGAGAATGAACATTTGTCAGCGGTTGGAAGTCACTGACAAATCTTGAAAGACCACTGACATAAAATTATGTCCGCAGTTAAGAAAGTGCTATTACAACCGTTGCCAAAAAAATCCGTAGATAGATCTTATGTCAGCGGTTCACCAAAGCCGCTGACATATATCAGATTTGTCCGCGACTTTTATAGCCGCTGACATAAAGTATTGCCAGCGGTCACAAGAGCCACAGCCATATACTATACAGCAACGGCTATGAGCCGCGGCCATTAGGATATTATGGCCGCGGGTGTTAGCCGCGAACATATGGTCCTTTTATTAGCGGCTGAAACCACTGCCTTAAACCATTTTTGTAAGCAGACCTAAGCGCCGCGACCATATTTTTTATTTTTGTCAGCTTCTGCTAGCTGCTGACATATGTTTTTTTGGCAGCGGCTGGCCAGCCGCTGACATGTTGTCAGCAATTTTTTATTTATTTATTTATTACCACACTCTGTTCATACATGAGCCACCTGGATCATTCAATCACACATATTATTGAGCCACCACCCAGGCTCGCTGGATCATTCAATCACACATATTATTGAGCCACCACCCAGGCTCGCTGGATCATTCAATCACACATATTATTGAGCCACAACCTAGGCTCGATAGATCATTCAATCACACACATATGAGCTGCCACCTAGGCTCGCTGGATCATTCAATCACACACATATGAGCCACCACCCAGGCTCACTGGATCATTCAATCATACACATAGAAAGTAATGCATAAATATTGTTATACAAATATCTAAAAAAGTAGAAAATGTCAAAGTCTAATAGAATAAGAGGGAAATCAAGAGACATGATCATCATGATCAGAATAATCATCCGCCTCCTCATCTCCTCTGCCTGTGCTTTCAACTTTTCTTCTTGTGCTTTTAATTGTTCTTACATTATCCTTTCTCGCTCTGAACTGCCAGACGTTCCTGTAGATTTATACCATATGCTCAGCGTCTCTCCACTATCCGCACAGCGAATACGGTCAAGTCGATCTTTTCTCATGACCGAAATGAAGGCCTCTTCAGGAGTCGCTGGGGTGTGGCTCTCGGCATCGACGTCTAAGGAAGGAGCTATCAACTAAGTCATAGTCTCCTACAACAAAAGGTAGAGAAAAATTATTAATGATACAACTATTGTAATGAAAACATAGTCACATAAAAGAAAAGGAAATACAGTTACTTACATATCGTCTCCTGCTCTCCTCATCTACCCAGCTCTTACTGCCGTCTGCTAAGTCTTTGCATCGACCTATCTTGAAAAGCTCAAGTCGATGCGGATTACATCCATGCATATTAGACTGTTTAAATTGAGACAAAATAAGAAAGATATGTAAGTAACTAAATGAAAGGGATAATATTAATCATAAAACATAACTCACAAAATCATTCATCAATTGATAATGACTAGTCCTGCCCCGTCTATATGTCATAGACTGAGTGGAACGGTTCAGTTTATTCCGCTCAGCAACCCTATAAAAAGACAAGAATAGACAGTTATTGTTCCATTTATATAAACAAAATAATCATAAACAATTATATTCTAAGAATTTTAAATATTACCCGCTCGTCCCCATTAGTCCACATCTCGCACATTGTTTGCCAATCAGACGAGTCAACACCTGCTGGGACAGAGGCAATCGCATCATCTAAAGACTTCCCATTAAAATGCTGACATGAAATACAATTTTTTTGTCAATATAAAAACAAGATAAAAAAAAAGTACATATGAAAATGAAATAGTTTATTAGCTTACTCTTTTTTTTTTGCTTGCTACGCCAACTGCGATGCATGGCGCTCGTGTGAGCAAGTATCTTCCTATCTGTTTTGTCTGTTCGCTCACACTTGTACATCAACTGCACAACATAGTCACTCAATTATAAGAAATCTACACATATATACTATTCAATTTAAACAATAATTACCTGAAGATCTCTGAATATCAACTCCTTGGTCGCAACAGGAAGCTTCGCAAAAATATTT
Organism: Colocasia esculenta; assembly: GCA_014218235.1. Classification (NCBI taxonomy): domain Eukaryota; kingdom Viridiplantae; phylum Streptophyta; class Magnoliopsida; order Alismatales; family Araceae; genus Colocasia; species Colocasia esculenta. Next base: position 60,907,766 of record CM024763.1, on the reverse strand, counting down.
TTGCCAAATCTTACAATACAATTTTGATAAAACGTCCATGCGACTCGTAAAAATATTTGCAGTAGGGCCCACGCCATATCCTCGGACGAGGGAGATATTCCATTGTTGTCCATCAGGCAGTCTCCTCTCTGTAACTCCCCTAGTCGGCCCTCGATAGTGCCCCTCCCCCAAGATGGTGCAGACGGTGCATATAGACTTGTTGAAATATAAACATTAAACATCATCAGAGGATTTCTATTAAAATATTATATACAAAATAAATAAAATAAAAATATGAACCTGCTACAAACGATGCAGATGCCATCGAAGAGCCCTGAGGGCTGGAAGAGGGAGCTATCTGCTAAAAAGTGGGAGGGAGAGGAAGCTTCTGAGAGGTGGGAGCGGGAGGGAGCACCTGAGATGTGGGAGGGGGAGGGATCGACTGAGAGGTGGTAGGGAGAGGGACCGATAGAGTTCGATGCCTCCATAGGCGTTAGCCATCACGAGAAGAGCACTCACTACCAGAAACTATCTGTTAAAAAAAATTGTTAGTAAATATTTAAACATAACAAGTTAAAATTTTCAATCTTGAACATCTACGTAAATTTGTGTTAAAAATGAAATATAAATATTAACGTAAATAAATCACCTAAATATCAATATAATCGTCCACTCTTACGCTACTTTCTTGACATCGATCCACATCTTGAATTTCTCCTCTAATCGGAACATCAATTAGATTGTCCTGAAACGCTTCGTCACTTGGTTCTATCACTACAAGAAAAAGCGGCGTTTCCGACGGACGTAATCCGTCGGAAATCCGATGGCAATCCGTCGGAAACAGCACCTTCCGACAACTTTCCGTCGAACAGTCGTCGGAAGACATCCGTTGGAAAATTTTGGTCAGAAATTACCGACGGTTAACTAATCCGTCGGTATTCCGGCGGAAATTCCGACAGACTTTTCCGTTGGAAAAGTAGTCGGTGAGTTCCGACGGAAATTAGTCGGAAGCATCTGTCGAAAAATTGGTCACTGAATTCCGACAAAAATCCGTCAGAAAAGAGGTCAGAATATCCGTCGAAACTTTCGACAGAAATTCCGACGGGCATATTCCGTCGGTCAACTAAACATTTCCGACGGAACCTATCCGTCGGAAAAACCGTCGGAAATACGTAATATTTTTTTAGAAAAAAATTGCAGAAATTAACAATAATAAATTATAAAACCTGCTAAAATATTCATGCATTCCACAATAGAAAGTACTCACAATGAAACATAAAATCATAAAACATAACTAATACAAAATCATACATAATCATAAATGTTAAAAATCAAGAAAAGTCTGCTGGATCGCCTGCCGTCCCCGTCTCCTGATCGTTAGGTGTCGGAGGATCCTATATTGAAAAAAAATAATATGAGAAAGACTAATAAAAATTAATATACAAATATTATTTTCAAAATTTTAAATTTAAAACATGTGATTATTCCTCAAGTTTAATAAAAAAATATTTTGGAACCTTTAGACTTGGGTTTTTTTAGATCCGTCATTTCAACGCCCAATCCAATCCGGGAATCCAAATCGGATTCCGTCAGTTCGCACACGTCAATTTAACCTACCCGGTCGTGTCGGAGCGAATGGCACACCGATCAGATCCCTATTTGGGATTTTGGACTCCGCGTTGCGTGTTTTGATCATTTAGACTTGGGTTATTTTAGATCCGTCATTTCAATGCCCAGCCCAATCCGGGAATCCAAATCAGATTCCGTCAGTTTGCACACGTCAATTTAACCCATCCGGTCGTGTCGGAGTTAACGACACGCCGATCAGATCCCTATTTGGGATTTTTGACCCACAGGTTGTGTGTTTTGATTCTTTAGACTTGGGTTTTTTTAGATCCGTCATTTCAACGCCCAACCCAATCCGGGAATCCAAATCAGATTCCGTCAGTTCGCACACGTCAATTTAACCCACCCGGTCGTGTCGGAGTGAACGGCACGCCGATCAAATCCCGATTTGGGATTTAGGACCCCGGGTTGCGTGTTTTGATCATTTAGACTTGAGTTTTTTTAGATCCGTCATTTCAACGCCCAACCCAATCCGTGAATCCAAATCGGATTCCATCAGTTCGCACATGTCAATTCAACCTACCCAGTCGTGTCGGAGTGAATGGCATGCCGATCAGATCCCTATTTGGGATTTTGGACCCCCGGGTTGCGTGTTTTGATCATTTAGACTTTGGTTTTTTAGATCCGTCATTTCAACGCCAAACCCAATCCGGAAATCAAAATCGGATTCCGTCAGCTCGCACACGTCAATTTAACCCACCCGGTCGTGTCGGAGCGAACGACACGCCGATCAGATCCCTATTTGGGATTTTGGACCCCCGGGTTGTGTGTTTTGACTCTTTAGACTTGGGTTTTTTTAGATCCGTCATTTCAACGCCCAACCAAATCCGGGAATCCAAATCGGATTCCGTTAGTTCGCACACGTCAATTTGACCCACCCGGTCATGTCGGAGTGAATAGCACGCCGATCAGATCCCTATTTGGGATTTTAGACCTCCCGAGTTGCGTGTTTTTATCATTTAGACGGGTTTTTTTAGATCCATCATTTCAACGCTCAACCCAATCCGGGAATCCAAAGAGGATTCCGTCAGTTTGAACACGTCAATTTAACCCACCCGGTCATGTCGGATTGAACGACACGCCGATCATATCCCTATTTGGGATTTTGGACCCCCGGGTTGTGTGTTTTAATCATTTAGACTTGGGTTTTTTTAGATCCATCATTTCAATGCCCAACCCAATCCGGGAATCCAAATTGGATTCTGTCAGTTCGCACACGTCAATTTAACCCACCCGGTCGTGTCGGAGTGAACGACACACCGATTAGATCCCTATTTGGGATTTTGGACCCCCGGGTTGTGTGTTTTGATTCTTTAGACTTGTGTTTTTTTAGATCCGTCATTTCAACGCTCAACCCAATCCGGGAATCCAAATCAGATTCCATCAGTTCGCACACGTCAATTTAACCCACCCAGTCGTGTCGGAGTGAACGACACGCCGATCAGATCCCTATTTAGAATTTTGGACCCCCGGGTTGTGTGTTTTAATCCTTTAGACGAGTTTTTTTTTAGATCCGTCATTTGAACGTCCTTTGCACTTCTTCATTTCTTTGGTCATCATGAATATTGAACTCCATACCAGCAGCATTGACAACCATGTCTACGTACGTACTTGTGGTGACAAAGTTGGCTAGTTCAGACGACTGAATATTCAACTCACCATGAGACGACCATAACTCATAATGGGCAACAAATCCTCTCGTATACAAATGATGTTGCACATCCCATGTCGATATCCACTTCCTGTTCTTATAAGCCGAACACGGACATCGGATGTTACCCATCGGATCAACTACTACTGATGAATTACTCAATGCAAACTGAATGAAAATGTCAACTCCGTCTTTAAACTCCTCTGTCACAACTCCATTAACTATTCCACGGTACATCCATGACCGATTCTCATAAGATATTTTTCCTACACAGATTAAATGTCATGTCACGAGTTAAAATCCAACACACCCTCACATCGTCAAGTACCATACATATGATACATACATTATATGGAGAGTCCCAGAGCTAATGGGTGAAACAAAGCGTTGACGTAAAGAAAAATGAAGAGTAAGCATATATGAATATCAAATAAATTTGAGCACTATATAAATACTTAATGTATTGAACATAAAAAGAACACAAAGACTATTTGTTCATACAAACTGTGATGTCTTCATATTAGGCCACCACCACTTATCGGCTCTTTATTCACCAGCTTCTCATTAGATTTCCTAGGTTTTGAACTAACCACTGATATCTCTAAATATAGTTTGCCAAATACATCTCTTCGTACATAATGGGAAGACATAACTTTCAGAATGTCAAGTTCTTTGACACATTATTTTCCACAAATTTTGACCAGTCTTTTCCACTAAACATGTACATACTACCACACCAACTGCGTCGTAAGATTACAGAATATCGCAGTCCTTTTTCATCTTGAACAATAACAGATAATCCACTTTTATTTTCTAAACTTTGTCTTTCTTCTTTCCGAATAATCTTTATGATTTTCTTCATCTTCTCTTTCACCAAAAGTAAACCATCATGCAATATTCGAATATCCATCGGTAATATCTTTCGTTCAAACAAACACGTACTTTGATACGTTGGACATTTGTTCTTCTTTGAGTCTATTTCCAATCGTGAACTCTCATCACTAATTAGAAAAAATTTGATAACACCTTATTCATGAGTAATTTAAAATATGAAATTAAATCATAATATGGTAAATATGAAAGAATCAATCAAATGACTACAAATAAACAACGAGCAATGCAACACCTTATTTAATTACCAAAAGAGATTGGTACAAGATTACAAGTGCCATCACTAATATGAATTGGCTTGTAGGGAACTCATAACTAGTAGATACCACTAGAGAGGAGTTTGCGAGAGCTTCTTCCTTCCAACGGGCCAGGTTATGCATGTTAGGGGTTCTTTGAACTCCCTTAGGTGAGAATGTCTCACCCTTAAATGGATTACATGAAGCTTCATATCCGACATCATCGCAGTTCGATAACAAGGTGTTTGATCGGGCAGTATAACATTATAGTTGCATTTTAGTTTCATAACCATTTAGTGTTTTGACAAGATTTATGACATATGTTAGAATGTATATCAGAACGAGAGTGTTCATTATCTCCAGGGTACTTCATAGTATAACCCACTCAATCACCGTGAGAGAATCCACGAAGTACGGAGATTTATGGAGGTCTTAACGAAAATGTCCCTAGTCCACTAGAAGGAATATCCAATCAAAGAGGTTTTAAATCATCAAGAAGGGTTGCCTAATTGTGCAAGCATGTAAGTGTACCTGAAAGAAGCAGATTCGTTCACAGGATTTTTGCTAACAGAAAAGAAAGAGCTGCGCCCTTTTAGCCGGCAAAGCCGTAATGAAAACTCTCCTAACTATGCATACGATAATTTTAGTAAGTCAATCTCGACAAAAGCAAAAAAAAACTAAATAAGTCAAGGTCAAAAATCAAAAAAGTAGCTAAATAAGGGAAGTTTATCAGGATGGATGCAACATACTTTTTCTTGTATAAAGTAGAACAAGCAGGTAATTAAAGGCTAAGCATGATTATAAGTACGACATTATCACCAAGACATTTTCATTCAAATTCACATTATCATTTTAACAATAAACTGAACCATGAAGACATGATCAAGCATAACCTCATGGTAATAGAGAGACATAGTCATATCATTAAGAACATTAGAAGAGTATTCATGTCATTCCTTTTACATGTGGTTTAACTATTTTAGGTTACTAGTTCAATGACCATAGGGTGTAAATAAGTCTAATAGGAAGTATCATGCATAGAAAATAAGGAAAATCAAACCCTTTTAAAATGTCAACTGAATGAGTGGGTGCCAATCTCTTCAGAATTGGCGTCGATAGTGTGTGTCACCAATTTAAGCAGAATTGGCATCCACATAGTGGGTCGCGAAGTCAAGCAGAATTGGCATTGTATATGGAGAATCACGATTTTGTGCAAAGCCCTATAATCATGCGTTCTAATTGGTTTTGGCCAAAACTCCAAACATGAAATTTATTGTAAACAAGATATAAAATATTTTTACAAATTTTATTGGGATCAATTTGGTCGATGCATTCAGAAATCGTTATTTCATGAATAGAAAATCCTAAATCATAGCATGAACATAAATGCTTAATACATGCAAACTAAGACATAAAAATTGGAGAAATTATTTGAAAATAATGTAGACATGTTGGTGACACTATAGCAGAAGCCAATTGACATATGGTTGGGTGAATCAAAAGGTGTGAATGCTAGAACATGTGACTTGCAAGAACATGAAATTAGATATATTGATACTTAAATTCGTGTCCTATGCATGATATAAATTGGGAAAATATGTCAGTCATATTTGAGACATGGATATGGACATATGAACAAGTTTAGTTGAAGTTTTGGACTGGGGGGGGGGGGGGGGAGGGGGGGTCGCCTGGAGGGGAGAGGGAGAGAGGGGCAGCAGGAGGGGGGGGGGGGTCGCCGGGAGGAGAGGGGGGCAGCAGAAGGGGGAACTATGGGGGGTTGGGGGGGGGAGGCGGTCGCTCGGAGGGGAGGGGGACAGAGGGGCAGCAGGAGGGGGAGGGGGGGTGGGGCGGTCACCCGCAGGGGAGGGGGAGAGGGGGGGGCAGCAGGAGGGGGAGGGGTGGAGTGTGGGGGAACGGGGGGGGGGGGGGGGGGGGGGGGGGTGGTAGCCCGGATGGGAGGGGGGAGAGGGGGGCAGCAGAAGGGGGGGCGGTCGTCGGCCCGGATGGGAGGGGGAGAGAGGGGCAGCAGGAGGGGGGCAATCGTCGGCCCGGATGGGAGGGGGAGAGAGGGGCAGCAAGAGGGGGCCGGGGCGATCGCCGACCCGGATGGGAGGGGCCGGGAGAGAGGGGCAGTAGGGGGGGGGGGTTGCTGGCCCGGAGGGGAGGGGGAGAGGGGGGCAGCAAGCGGGGGGAGAGGTGGCATACCTCCGGCGGTAGAGCGAGGTGGAGGCGGCGGCAGGGTGATGGGAGCGGGCCAGGTAGCGGCAGCGATGTGAGCGGGCGGCCGGTAGCGGCGGCGGCGCGGGCCGGGGTCGCGGGTAGCGGTGGCGGTGTGGGGTCGCGAAGGTGGCGGTAGCGTGGCGGCACACGTACGCTGGAGATGAGAGAGAGAGAGAGAGAGAGAGAGTGCCGGAGATGAGCGAGAGAGAGAGCGAGAGAGAGAGAGAGAGAGGAGAGAGAGCAGAGAGAGCGAGAGAGAGAGAGAGAGCGCGGGGGCGCGAAAGGCGGGTTGGCGGGGGGGTGAAATTTTGAATTTTCTGACGGAACATATTTTCGTCGACAAATCCGTCAGTCTTACCGACGGAATTGTCCGACGGAAATATTCCGTAAAAATACCGACAGATTTTCCAACAGAATATGTTCTGTCAGAAAACCCGACTGATATTTTCGACGAAAACATAACCGTCCGAAATGCCGACGGCTTTTCCGACGGACATATTTCCGTCGAAAAATTCCGTCGGTAACGGCGCTTTTTTTGTGGTGTATATCATTCTTAGGAGACTTATTTTGCAAGTCATAGTAATCACACGGACGTGCTTTGACAGGAATGATCTCCTTGTGTCGTGTTATCATTTACATAGAACACCTGTTCCACTTGACTTACTAGGGCAAATGGTTCATCTGTGTGAGCCTTCGATGAGTGTTCAGACTGATAGTTCCATATAATTATTTTGAATCCTCTATCTTTTCTATAAACATCCCACCAGTCACACTCAAATAAAACAACACGTCTTTGATTATCGAAACATATTTCCAATACATCATTTAGACGTCCATATAATATCCATCACATCGGATTCAAGTTCTGCATTGACAATAACTCCAGACAATTGATTGACCTTTGGCATCAATAGATGATGTACGAAACCTGAATCCATTGACAATATAGCCCGAGTGTGAACGTGCAAACCTTGAAGGTGTTCGTGCTAGACAGTGTATATCAGGAGTGCACCGAGGATCATTTGCATCGTTCAAATCTTTAGCATAACTTTGGAACCACTTCACGAAATTCATTTATGTATGGCTTGAACTCTCAACACATCTCCTGTGTTCAAAAAAATATTCATCGATATCTTCAATCTATTTAAGAATGTACAGATGTGCCTTCTCAACTTCTTCTTCAGACAATATACGACTATTATCATTTCCTGCTAAGAAACGTCCTGAAGATTTGAATATCGAACAACCTCCTTCATTATTTTATTTAGAGGGACTGTCATAGTTCCTTTCCCTTCGGTTAAAGCGAGTGTCAATACCGTCTATATACATTGAACAAAATGAGATTGTTTCCTCCATAATATAGCCTTCAACAATTGAACCTTTTGGATGTGCCCTATTTAAAACATAGTCTTTCAATTTCTTCAAAAAACTCTCTATAGGATACATCAATCTAATGAACCATGACATCAAAAAAAGACGGTGGAAAAATTTGTTCCAACTTACATAATGTTACTGCAATATCACCTTCCAATGTAAGCAAGCGATCAGATTAAAGAACTTTGGAAAATACATCTTTAAAATATATACTTAACTCTGTAATTGGGTCTGTCACATCTTGATTGACAATACCACGAATTGCCAAAGGCAATAATACTTGCATGTATATATGGCAATCATGACTCTTCAACCCTACCAATTTTCGACTTGCAATATATACACATTTCATCAAATTGGGAGGAATATCCATCTGGAATTTTATATTACGCAGAAAGTTGCACACAACTGTTGTCTGCAATTTGTTCAAATGTATATTCTACCGCTGGTACCTGGTCTTATTAGATGTATGTCTGTGGATGGAATTCTGGTCTTATTCCCAACTGTTCATATCTAACCGTGCATTCAGACTGTCTTTGCTCTTTTCCCCACCAAGAAGATTCAAAGTCTCAACAAATTGTCACATACATTCTTCTCAATGTGCATTACATCTAGGTTGTGCCGAATGAGTAGATTTGACCATTACGAAGCTCTCTAAAAAAAAAAATTTGTTTCTTCCATCTTTCTAAATTCTTGATATCTTCAAATTAATATGAGGAAGTTGAAGTTGTTGATTCCACATTGCAGCACCCGTTAACACTTCTGGACGCTTACGATGTTCAGCCGCGCCATCAATTTGTGTTGATACTCTCCATCTATGACTGATTGGCAAAAATCCTCGGTGCCCTAGATAACAGAATTTTTGACAATTGTGCAGCCATTTGAATTTGTATCATAATGACAGGATGGACATGCATGTTTCCTTTGGTACTCGATCTTGATAAATTGGCATATGCAGGAAAATCATTGATCATCCACAGAAGGGCAACTCTCATTTGAAAATTCTATTTCTTTGAAGCATCATAGTTTCAACATCGTTGTCCCACAAATCTTTCAATTCTTCTATCAAGGTTGTAAATAGACATCGATATCATTTCCAGGACTTGGAATAAGTAATGACATTATCATAAATGTCTACTTTATGCACATCCATGGCGGCAAATTATAAACTACTATCATCACAGACCATACACTGTATCTGCTACTTATCATCCCAAGTGGATTGAACCCATCAGTCGCTAAGCCGAGTCTCACGTCGTGTACCTCTACAGAAAAATCTGGATATTGATCATCGAAACGTCTCCATGCTTTAGAGTCAGCAGGATGTCGCATAGTTCCATTTTTCGAGAGACTTCGGCCATCTTTGTGCCATGTCATCCACTTGGCTATCTTAGAAGACATGAACATTCTTTGCAATCTATCTTTCACTAGAAAATAACGCAATATTTTGTATGGCACCTGTTGCGACGTCTCTTCTTCAGGCTACCTTGTTGCGTATTTCTTTGTACCTGGGTGCATTACATGCTAGACATCGATCTCTATGTTCATGTGTTTCGAAACAAGACACAGTCATTCTGACAAGCATCTATCTTCTCAGACCTAACCTCAAAATTTCATAGTCTTCTTCACTTCATACCATGTTCGAGGTAATACTTTTCTAAGCAACTCAAGAAACATTCCCATACAAGAAGATGTCACTTTATTCATAGTCTTAATATGCAATAGTTTCAGCAGAAATGTCAATTTTGAAAATTTGACACAACCAGGATATAATGGTGTTTCAACATCTTCTAATAATTGATAAAAATCTCTTGTTTCTATTTGGTTCATGTTCCTCTTCTGTCCTCTCTTTTTCAGCCTCTTGTAACTCATACAACCTTTCAATTGTCGTATCAATTGATCTTCTATTTGTGCTTCATTAGCAGATGGGCTAACTTGCTGAACATCAACTAATGGTGTCTCTCCATGACATACCCAATTGGTATACTGTGTCCAAAATCCATCTACTTAAGATGAATTTCAACATCCATCTGGGACAACTTCAATCTGTTAACACAGTACAACACGGACATTGTATGAACTCATGATTTCGTCCATGCCTAAAAAATGTCTTTGTTCATCAAAAGTAAAATCCAAAAACTCATCTACTCCTTTCTCGTATCTAGGATCCAAACGATCTCTAAGTTGTATCCAACTCTTATCAAGTCTCGTCATTTTAGGATGCAATAGTTCTGCATTGACAACAACCCATCAGTCTAGTTGTATCCAAACGATCTCTAAGTGTATCCAATAAATATGAATTAATCGACAATTCAAACAAAATTTTGATAGCACATCCCTTATACCGGGAGCATTTTCACATATACATTCCACACATACATGTCTGCATAGATTCTTGCAAAAAAAGGGGGTGCCTACAAAAAATTCGTGCCTATCTATGGATATTTGATTCATCTGTTCTCTTAATTTATATATGGTATTGGGATGTCTTAAAATTTCGACAGCATCTCCCCACACTTCTCCAATATACCCGAAATATTTACTAATTTTAACTATGCTCAGAAAGTCACTTGTATGAAATACAAGTGACAAGAAGAGCAGTTAAAATTAGTTGGTATATCGAAGAAGAAGAGCGAAGAGATGCTACCAAAATTTTAAGACAATTTCAATACACATAAATAAATAAAGAAGAACAGATGAATCAAATATCCATAGACTGTCCAACTTGGACAATTCAAGACTTTATGTTCGATATATGACATTACTATCAAAAGACAGTTAAAAACATATATCCTAACACAAGTTTTGAACGGGCAAAAATTAAAAGAAGGTTCACTCATCTCACTCATTGACATTCATGCTTCTCCGTCTTCTCATTCATACATCCTGTAAAGCAAGTTACAAATATCCATGGTTTCTCCGTCTTCTCATTCACATTCACACATACAATCACATCCTGTAAAAATATGAGCCACCACCCAGGCTCGCTGGATTAAATAAATATGAGTCACCACCCAGGCTCGCTAGTTCAACAAATATATATAGAGGGGATGGAAGGATTACTTGAGCAGAAAAGAACACCAAGACCTACACAATTTGTACAAATGAATACATGCATTGAACAAGAAAAGTAATATGAGTGCTTGTGCAACTTTCTCAAAAGTAATATGAGTGCCTGTGCAACTTTAAAATAATAAAAAATAAAAAAAATCATGGTCTAGTAGGCTACGAGAAAAAAGTGCAAATAATATGTTAAATTTTTTAACATACAACTATAGAGTCTATGCCACTGACATTCTGGGTTAACACTCACTATTTTGGTATATCATCTCGTTAACATGGATTAGTCTACCCCCCCACCCCAATAATAAATAGAAGGTTAACCCAAGGCTAATGTGGGCAATCTGATGTTAAGGATCAAACTAAATCACAATATCTTAAACCTTGAGATGGCACATGAACATGATTCTCATGTAAGGCTGTGAGTAGAACCATTATCTAAATGAAGGCAGCAACTTTATTGTCAAATAGATTTCTCAGCAATGAGCTTAAATAGTTGCTTAGGTAAACCATGACTAAAGGGTCTTCTTGGATGAAGGGGTGCTGATTGATTTGGGATCCATATTTCAGACCAAATATCAATGTTTCTCCCGTTGACAACCACCCAAGCAGAGCCTTGCTTTATGTCATTCCTAACTGAGCAAATGGCTGACCAGATGCAAGAACTTGACCCTTTTGAGTTACATTCCTAAAAGTTTCATCTTTGCAAATACTTGGCATGGAAGTATAGCCCATGGGAAGTAGATATTATTAAAGCTCTGTTCATCTTCTCTAAGTCTAGAATACCCAGACCCCCCCCCCCCCCAAGAAAAAAAAAAAAAAAATTCTGTGGTTCTTTTTTATGTTGCCAAGTTTCTTTGTTCCATGTTCACCCCAACAGAAATTATTCATAATAGATGAGATATTATTAAGTCTGTTCTTGGGAAAAAGGAAGACGCTCATAGCATGTTGGGGAATGGCGGCCAGAGTAGATTTAAGAAGAGTGGTTCTGTCGGCTTGAGATAATGTATCCATCTTCCAATTCTCCACTTCTATTTGAGCATTCTATCTTCAAAAAAACTTTAACATGTTGTATTTGTTTCTGCCCATGAAAAGGGGGACACCAAGATAGAGATCTCCCTTGCTTAAGCATTGAATTCCATTCAAATGGATAATGTGAGCTATGGTAGGATTGTGAGTGTTGCTGCTGAAACAAAAAACCAGATCTGAGAGTGATTCCCCCAATGTGCAATGGCCAAAGGTATCGGTTAGAGAGATGCTGTTAGATGTGGAGCATTTTATTTGGTGAAGGATGAATGTTAGTTGTCATCACATCCAGGCTTCACTGTCAAAACTCCAACGACTCCTGCGTCTGGGCTCGTAATGCTGGAGGAGAGTTTCTATTAAGTCAGCTTTTAATATGTTGCTTCAAGGGGGTTCGCCGGATGGGAGGGGGCCGGGGAGGGAGGGGTGGGGGCTGCCGCCAGAGGGGAGGGGGCCGGGGAGGGAGGGGTGGGGGCTGCGCCAGAGGGGAGGGGGCCGGGGAGGGAGGGTTTGGCTGAAGTGGAGAGAGAGAGGGAAAGAGAGAGAGAGAGAGAGACTCACCGTGTGGGGGGGGGGGGGGTGTCGCCGGAGCTCTGGGTGTCGCCGGTCGTTGGAGGTCGGGGAGTCGTCGGAGGGGGTCACCGGCCATCGGGAAGGGGGAACAGAGAGAAAGAGAGAGAGAGAGAGAGCGCAGGGAGAAGGGGGCTTTATGGCGGGACACGGCGAAAATATGGCAGTGGCTACGAAGCTGCTGCCATATTATTCTTTAGCAGCGGCTATGACAAGCCGCTACCATATAATTATATGGCGGCGGATAATAGCCGCTGCCATATGTATTAATTTTAACACATAAACTTCAAAAAAATAAATATATTTACTACTTGCATCAATATATTTATTTTTTATAATTATAAATATGGTAAATTAATTAGGAATTCCTATCAGATATTTGACTTATTTTTTAGTTCATGACAGAGTTGTAACTCATTACATTAAGTGTTATCCCATGTTACAGTATACGTTAAGTTCTGTTACAGTAAGATCCTCCCTATTACAATCAGAGACTCCTAATTAATTTACCCTTATAAATATTACTATATCTATTAATGTATTATCTTGTGATGATACTAAGTAATTATGTATCGACACCTAAAGAGTATGTGTCGGCACTAAAAGAGGACGAGAATTTCAGGGAATGAACAGTTAAGGCACAATAATATGGTCAAATTTAATCGTAATGAGAAAGAATTGGTATTGACTTTTAATGCTTAGATCAGCTAGTATAAGAAAATCTGAACTTTCAATTGACGAGCAGAACTGATATTGACTTCTAATGCCTAAGTCAACTATGTCGATCACTATAAACAAAGGATAAACGAAGAAATTTAGTTTAAACTTCTTCATCATATCAGTACTTCTACCATATGTTAGAATATCTTTGGATCTTTATTCTTACTCTTACATTTAAGTTTGATATATATATTATTATATATATATATAACTATGGACTACATCTCATCAAGATCCCTGTTATTATAAGTAAATTAGAATTGGTCTATTAAATTGATTCATCTTTAAAATCAGTCGGTTGAATTTGATTCATATTAAAATCTGACCATTTCATGATCTTTCTCTCTCTCTCTCTCTCACACACACACACATATGTGAGATCAGTTGATCAGTTTGTTTCATGGGTATATTCTTTCAAAGATATAAATTTACTATGTTCTCAAATTCTAATTGTCAGATTAAGTTTCATAAAGATCAATTGACAGTTGAATTATCATTACCTACGCGATCCACACACACACAACACACACACAACACACACACACACCCACATATATATATATATATATATATGTGATGACCAAACTGTTCCCATAATAAATATTTCATTTAGTTTATATTAATTTTGATGATTAACAAAATAGCACTAATGGATTACTTGAGCCTTGAGAACAGGAAATAAAAAAAAATGAAAGTTCAAGACAATCAGGTAAGTCTCATCACATTCTAAGTCTTTGTATCGATTTCTCTTGACCGGAAAATTCAAAACAAATCGATATCGTAACGATTCTTAGAACTCGCAACGACTCTCTAGCCGTAACGATTCTTTAGTCCTCGTAACGATTTCTTTAGAACTCACAACGACTCTCTAGCCGTAACGATTTCTTTAGTCCTCGTAACGATTTCTTTAGAACTCGCAACGACTCTCTAGCCGTAACGATTTCTCTAGTCCTCGTAACGATTTCTTTAGAACTCGCAACGACTCTCTAGCCGTAACGATTTCTCTAGTCCTGTAACGATTTCTTAGAACTCGCAACGACTCTCTAGCCGTAACGATTTCTCTAGTCCTCGTAACGATTTCTTTAGAACTCGCAACGACTCTCTAGCCGTAACGATTTCTTTAGTCCTCGTAACGATTTCTTTAGAACTCGCAACGACTCTCTAGCCGTAACGATTTCTTTAGTCCTCGTAACGATTTCTTTAGAACTCGCAACGACTCTCTAGCCGTAACGATTTCTCTAGTCCTCGTAACGATTTCTTTAGAGTCATAACGATTTCTTTACAGTTCATAACGCCTCGCTTTGTGCAACGATTTGTTAAAACTTCTTGTAACGATTTCTTTTACAGATCATAACGACTTGATAAGCGTTCATAACGACTTGCTATAACTCACAACGATTTTTCATTATAAGTTAATAATGTTCTGTCATAACGATTGTTTGTTATCGCAAAACGATTTCATAAGTTATGAAGTCATCGAGATTGTTTTTATCGAATTTCTTGCTGTATCAGAATAATGCATTTCAATAGCGTTGAACAGTCAAAGTCATATCTTGTCCGTTGACTGCTACGCATTAAATGCTCTCTGATCGTATCTCCCATGCCTGCAGACAATATCTTCCATTTCTATGCTACTCTGTCTACGTACTTTTTTAGACAGAAAGGAGCTTTGCTATATATTGCAATATCTGTTCCATCTACAACTAACAATCGACGGCAGTCTTAGCTGTCCTCTATTTATTGTTGATATGCTTACAGATATCTGACAAGACTCATCTGTTCGACGTTGGACACAAGATACAAAGTTCTAAAACATCTCTCTGGCGTGTACAAAAGGATAAAAGACTGACGATCAGAAGCTTCCTTGGGATCAGTCTAACGTACACCAGGATAAGAGATAACGGATACTTCAACGCTCAAATTTGAATCAGAAGTTTAAATAGAAGACTCAGGACGGAGAAGAAAAATATAGACAGAGGAACAACGCTTGCAATTTGAAAAAGAAAGAAATCCATTTCTTCGAGTCTTCTGAAGATTGAAACAAGAGCGAAGCTTCCACTCCAACCTTGTGCTGAGCTCTTAGCTCTCGGTGATCAAAAAGATTTTTCTCTATCTGTGAGAGTTGTGTAGTCCTTGGAGAGAAACACCTTGTTAAATCTCTTTCTCTCTCGGGTCTTGGTAGCTTCAGTGTGTAGCTGGTTAAGCTAGAGTCTGAAGCCTGTTCCCACACCTTTCTTCCTTAGTTGTGTTCCCTTCTGGACGAAGGAAGACCTGGTGGTATCCAGGGTGTTGTTGTCCTTTCTGGACGAAGGAAGACTGGTGGTATCCAGGGGGGTTGTTTTTCCCTTCAGGTTGAAGGAAGACCAGTTGAGGCTGGGTGTAAGGATCCTTAAAGGGGATTGTACCCTGGTAGTGAAATCCTGAGGTATTGCTCAGGGACGGACGTAGGTCTCCTGTGGAGAGGAGTTCCGAACCAGGATAAAAATTCTTGTGTCTTGTGGATGTGTTTTGTGTGAATGTTGTCTTATTGCTCTAACTCTAACCTTGTTATTAAGTTGTGCAATCCTTTCAGTAAACAGGTTTTAATTAGAGATCGAAGTTTTAATAACCCATTCACCCCCCCTCTGGGCTAGCTAGCTGGGCAACAATATGCTCACTAAATTTGTGTATATTTATATTATAAGTTAGTGACACATATATATTTATATTGAGATTACAAGTATATATATCTAGCACAAATATATATATATATATTACAAATATAAAAATATATGTATATATCAATCACTAAACTAAAATAAGTTATTATTAAAAAAATTTATATGTTCTATATATTTCTTATTTGTAGTTTTTATTAATTTAATAAATGAATAAAATTAAATTTTTTATTTGTCAGCGCCTTACTACAGTTATATCACTGCTGACTAATACTGTCAGCGGCTCCTTTAGCCGCAGACATTTAATGTATATCATTGGTTCTTAGAACCGCAGACATAAATCTATATGTCAGCGACTAATATAGCCGCAGAATATTATATGTCCGCGATCGTACGTAGCCGCAGCCTTAACTTCACATTTGTCCACAGTTATGTTTTATCCGCTGACGTATGCTAAATTTTTGTCAGCGAGTTGTATTAACCGCGGACAATATATTTTTATGGCAGCGGTGTACTATAGTCGCTGCTTTATATCCATTTTCTCCTTGAATTTTCAACTGTGGACATATAGTCGTTGATAAATGTCGATTCTCTTGTAGTGTGCGCAAGCCATATGACCAGGACTGAAAAAATATATTTATTCGATTCAGCTTGATATGCAAATACCAAATATTACAAGGCCAAGTACAGTTTGTTTGGTTAAGTATTACATAATACATGAGAATATTAATGTCGAGGGATACATCATACATATATATAGATATAGAGTAAAAATATGGTAAACTTTGACCACGAGGCCCACCAGTACTCTAGCTTCTTCGTGATCTAAACTCTGAGTGCTTTCCAAGGATTCTATTGCTCCTAGTAGGCAAGTATAGCATAAATGACTTGGATCAAGGTCATGACAATAACAGCAATGGCCGCAAGAACGGAAATAATCGTCCACGGGCTGTTGAAGTAGTCACGCATACACGTTGCTCGATGCTTGTGCCATTTGGAATCGCAATACTTATTCACCCCTTCGAACACAGGTTTGAGGTAATGACGACGACTGTAATCTAGTTTCACATCCCTGCCAAGCTTGTTAAAGAGTACGGCCACCTCGTCCTCGTTCCCCAACATGTTCTCGATGATGTTGCATTTCTGAAGTATGGTGACATCCTTGGCGGAGTTGACGATGTAGTCCAATAACGAAATATAATAGCCGATGTAGTGGTCATTGTTGGGGCAGAATTGCTCGAAGGCTATCAAATTTCGGAGGATAGAGTTGGTGGAGTCATCGATGGTTAAGTGCGGGAAAGACAATATGCCATCGTGGAAGGTCACGTCCAACATGTTCCTCGCTTCTTTGTTTTCTCTGAACTTGATCCCAGCCTCCTGAAGCTCGACAATGCAAGGGACCTGTTTATCATTTTTTCTCGGGGTCATTTGTATATGATGATGGATAGGTAACAAACTCTTCATCTTCTTGTAGATGGGTTTATAAATGGATGTAAGGCAAGAGGGCTTGTGGTTTGATGTACCATCTCCCTGTTTGGGACATTGAAGTATGTAAAAGAAGTGGAGTAGATGATGAGCAACCTTTCCATCTTCAAATTTTTCGGATCTCACAAATAGGGGAGCCTTCTTTCTGAAGTAGTAGAAAGCGAGATCCTTGACGGACATGCAGGTAGTTTCTGAAGCTACAATGCTCAAAAGGTCTTCGAGGATGAAGAAGGGAATTTGATTCTCGAGCTTGAGGAGGTCTTCCCATATCGAGGGGAACATCCAAGCTATGGTGTATATCGGATCATTCGCCGGCTCCTCCCCGTAGGATGTGCGGAGTAGCTCTAAGATGAAACAACCGTCGAGGACCAACATCATGACA
Organism: Colocasia esculenta; assembly: GCA_014218235.1. Classification (NCBI taxonomy): domain Eukaryota; kingdom Viridiplantae; phylum Streptophyta; class Magnoliopsida; order Alismatales; family Araceae; genus Colocasia; species Colocasia esculenta. The sequence goes on along the minus strand of CM024763.1, from coordinate 60,889,892 downwards.
AAGGCATAGCTGCTGAGGGAAAAAGGTACCTGGTAACATTCTCGAGCTCGTGCCTCCGATTCGTTGACCTTCATGATGCACCGCTTTAATAGTTTCTTAGTAGAGGTGCCTTGATGTCGGGCAAACAGGTTGTGCATGTACCCCCGCTTAAGATCTCCCATGTCTAGGTTACGGTTTTGGAGGTGGTATGGCCCGATGGAGTTGATCTGTGGCTCGTAGGCCATGAGGTCCGCTTTCCGAATACTAGGAGGAACTTGACAAATGGAGAATGGCACGTACGCACGATTCCTACAAGTTAGGAGTTCTGTCATCATGGTGGATATTTGAGGGTCTCCAAGCTCATGGACTATTCTTACATTGCTCATCTCTCTCTCTCCCTCTCTCTTGCTCATCTTTCTCTCTCTCTCTCTCTCTCTCTCTAAATACTTACCAACGACCCAAGTGGTTTTGGATGACGAATTCATGAAGCACTTCAATTTAAAGGGCAGTACTGGTGTAGGGTTCTTGCACTTAGTTATACACCGACAAGCCTGCTTTGCGCACTCTGGTGCATTTCCAAAGTCTTCGGCTATGTACTTTTCTTTCCCATGGCGCTGGATTGAGAGATCACATTCCCCGAGGAAAAACAGGAGTAATCTGTAATCTCTTGTTTTCAAGACAAGAATAAAGGACAAAGAGGAAGCATGTGATGTCCTTTTTTTAAAGAAATGATTTCATAAGAACATACTGCTCTATCAAAGAATCTCCCAAAGTTAATTTTAAAAGCCAACATATAGTAAAACAAAAGCTAAGCATGTCGGATAATCTTCTCAAATAATAAGCCACGGCATGACCACCACCTTTGGCACATATAAAGCTCTCAACAATTATAGAATAGTCATATATACTGCACATATGGAGTTCACATGGCAATGTGCTTGCTCTATATATATCTGGTTCCAGAACTAGGAAAAAATTGCAGTTTGTTTTGTCAAATCAGAATTTTATTTTATTTATTATGATAGATATGAAACTATGATGTCTATATATATATTTATACTTATACATAACTTATATGTTAATATTATTATAAGACATATATTTCAGTTTTTTTCGGGCTGTTTGATGCATGTCACGACCTGTGAAAAGAAATCAAACCAATTAAACTTACTATAATTCAAATCGAACCACTCGATTTGGTTAGGTTTGAACTAAATTGTATGTGAGCATGTCCTGGCACCATGTACATATACTTTCCTACAAGAAGCAAAGAACTCCACAGTCCACAGGCACCCTTGTTCTGTTTTCTAGGTGTGGCCACTCATATCGTACTTACTCTTAACACCAATTAAGGCTACATTGTGAACTAATAAAGCTTGTTTTTGTTGGCATATGAATCATTCTCAGAAGAGAAGTCGGAATTACTAGCTTTATCCATTTCCTGATCTCTCCAATGATGGCTCTCTCTCTCTCTCCCTCTCTGCCTGCTGGAGAAGCTTCCTCCTTTTGGTCTCTTTATGTGCATTTTATTCCTAATTAGTTTCATGCCCGTGCGATGCACGGGAAATGTTAGATTTATATAAATTTATATTATAATTAGTATGCATAGTTAAGAATATTTTTAAATTGAATCGAATTAATAGAAGAAAAAGATGTTTTTGAAAAATTCATGACTATTAAATAATTACAAATAAAGAAGTCTTTAAAAAAAACTCCATCATGAAAAGTTCATATGCATCTATATAATTATAGTAATTAAATATCAAAATTACAAATTCTATCAATTATTTTAGAATGGAGAAAATGTATGCTTAAAACAATTAAGAGAATAAAAATATATCTAAAAATATAATAAGATGAGAAATATACAAATTACACTACAAGAATATTGTAGATTAGCTACGGACACAAATCGTAGCTATTCCGTAGCTAATCCGTAGTTAACCACTTTAGCTACGGATTAGTTACGGAATAGTTATAGACTGCGTCATAGCTAATTTCTGGCCGCTATTCGCTACAGCCAGTTCGCTAGCTAATCCGTAGCTAATGTGCTACGGATTAGCTGCATATATGTTTTAACTAATCTGTCGTTAATTAGCTATAGATTAGTTATGGATCATTCCATAGTTAATCCGTGGTTAAAGTTAACTACAGATTAAATGTTGAATTATCTATAGCTAATCCGTCGCTAATTAGCTACAGATTAGCTACAAAGTTGTTACAACTAATCAACGAAATGTTTTGTAGCTAAGCCGTAGCTAATTAGCTACGACTTAGCTACAACAAATTCCTTAGCAAATCAGTAGCTAAACCAAAATCACAGAAAAAAAATTTATTTAAAAATGGTTTTCTCACAAATTTTGTACAAATACATGTAAAACTGATTCATTCATTCAATAGTATTGTAAACCTGCTCATTCATCAATAGTATCTGTAAACTGCTCATTCATTCATTCATTCATTCATTCAATAGTATCTGTAAACCTGCTCATTCATTCAATAGTACCTGTAAACCTGCTCATTCATTCAATGGAATCATACATCTACACACAAACATATCACACATAAAAATATAAATCCACACTTACATTAATGTTCGTTAGAAAATTCACAACAAAAGTAAGATTGTTTTCTAAATTATAAAAAGACAATGACAACATGCTCCTAGTCATCCTGAATACGAGGATCCTCATCCTCATCATCGTCTCTCTGGGCCCTCTCGACTGATGAGCTTCAATAGTAGGATCACAAATAGGAGGGACCTGTAAAAAAAAAATAGAAACATAGTTATTACACAAACATGTAAATAATCATAATAAGATGAAAAAAATTTAAATATATACATACATGACTAGCACCAGAAGAAGCCACACTAGCAGGCGATCTAAGACTAACACCCATAGTTTGTAAATTGGGGACTAGGGTCTGTGTTAACCAATTATTTAATGCATCAAAAACGACATCACGAACTGGTCGTTGGGTAGTGTACTACTATGAGGTGGAGTCGTCAGAATAGTGGAGCCATGTGAGTCCTGAGAGGAGATGATGACTCGACCGGCATCTAAACCGCTCCCAAATCCAAATACTCGACCTTTCTTAGGTTGGTCAGTTGCGGCCAACCAAGCCATGGCATCAAACTCAGGATGTTGAGTGGAGTCACCGTCATGTCTGTCTACCATCTGTTCTGCATACATCTCCTACAAAATATTAAAATTTTAATTAATTAATAATCAAAATATACATAGACATTGAAGAATGTTCAATATATAAGTTGTAGAAAATAAATACATACCATCACCTCTTTCGCTTTTGTGAAACAAAATCACTGTAATTTTCTGTCGATGTCTGTGCTCAAAAACTCCTTGTAAGACACATGGCCGCCTTTCTCTTTCTCCTACAAATTTAAATATAACAAGAATATTAGTTTAAACAGTATGAATATAATAAAGATTAAACATATGAGATTTTACCATTTTTCTCTTTTGTCTCCCAAAATTTATAGAGCCACTGGTATGCAAAGTCGCTTCAGGCATTTTAGTCTGATTTTCTGTATATGTGGATAAGTACTTTATACTTGTATATACTATATATATAAATATATACATAATATATATACATACATGTGTATACTTTTAAACTACATATATACTTGTAAGTATACACTTATACATTATATATACCATGCACATATATACTTACACTACTACATATATACTTATACGTATACATTTATGTATACACAATAAATATATATTCTTATACATGCTTATATATTAAGAATATTTATTTAGTATATAAATGTATACATGTATATACTTATATACTATATATATATATATTTGTATGTATATACTTTATACATTGTGTATATATGTATATACATTTTATATACTTATAGTATATACTTATTGTAGTGGCCACTTCCTGCCACTTAGGCCCATCAACAAAACTCGCCTAAAGCCCACTACGAAGCGAAGCGGCACTATACACTCCTGGGACATCTTCTGTCCTCGGACGCGCCACCAGAGCGCTCCGAAGTGCCTACCCTACTCGGGCCCAGAACAGCCCTCGCAGTTATGAAGCATCAGGCCGTCCGAGCAGCCTCTTCGGATCCTCACAGCAGTTGTAACTGCCGCAGGCCACGCGCCCCATGATCCAAGAGTGCGTTTACTGCTGAAACCTTCCAAAAGACGTCTGAGCACGTAACCCCTCCGTTACGTGCGCCAATCAAGGCGCCCTTCCAGGCACGATCCAAAGAGGTTACGACCGTCTGCCTCAGCGACCACGCCTATAAAAGGAACAGGTACAGTACCATGCAAAGGGACCTTTCTCACGAAGACTTTCAGGGCTTCCTTGCGCAAACACCCCTTGTTCATTAGAGCTCCATCCTTTCCAGTCATCAACTGACTCAGGCATCGGAGGGTTCTCCCGGTTCTTCAACCGGGCCCCCCTGATCCGTCTTCTGGTTTTGCAGGTCTTCGTCCGCTACCAGCGTTCTTCCCTTCTTCTAAAGTGCAGGCCACCGGGCTCCGGCCCAAGCAAGAAAAGGCCTCCACACTTATGTACTTATATACTTACACATATATGTATATAAGTATATATTTATACATACACTTAAAATATTATATATATAGATACTTATAAGTACATAATTAAACATATTTATACAAATATATATATATATATATATATATATATATATCTAATTAGCTACAAAAACTTTCCATAGCTAACTCCGTAGCGCATTAGTTACAGATTAGCGACGAAATTATTTTATTCTTATTCATAGTTAATAACTATGGATTTAGCTATGGAATGATTGGTCGCTGATCCGTAGCTAATTAGCTACGACTTTAGCTATGGAATGTTTTCGTAGCAGATCTGTAGCTAATTAGCTACGGAATAGCTATGGAATACGTCTGTAGCTGAGCCGTAGCTAAGTAGCTACGGATTAGCGACAGATTTTTTCCATGGCAAATCTGTATCTACATTATCAATTTTGCGACGACATATTATCCATCGCTAATCTGCAGCAAATTAGCTACGAATTAGCTACAAATATTTCCATAGCTACACTGTGTTATTCTTGTAGTGAAAATAAATATCTTTAATAAATAAAAGACTACATGATATATTGGCCTATATTCGGAGTCGTTGATCTTGAGATCCAAACAACAAAACAAAAGCAGCAAATGTGTGTGCCTTCCAAATTATAACTATCATAAGTTGTTTTATCATCATGATACATGTTTTTAAATAAAGTACATGTTACAAAGATAAGAACTTGGAGAAAAATGGAGGTAAAAAAGAAAAAAAATATTTACAGTAGAAAAAATGACAAAAAATTGAAAAGTGAGAATTTTTTGACAATGGAAGCTTGTGGCATTTAGAAGGTAAGGATTTTTATTAGTAAGTCTGATGAGGTGAGATTTCCATTGTCAAAGAAAAGAAGGGTCGGGTGTGGTTTGAGGTGATTAATCAATGATTATAAATATTATTTTTTTGCAGGAAAGTGAGAATCCCGAATTTAGACAGGTCAGGTTTTTAATGGCAGGAATATTATAATTTTTATTAATATAGATTTTTATTTTTAGAGAGAGAGTTGTTATGGTAGGAATAAAATTATCTTGATGTAGTCACGTGATAGCACCAAAACTGAATTATATTATTATAGTATAGATATTGTTTTATTGAATAAGAGAGCAGCACATGAGTATGATGGACGTCCACCTGTTTAGGGAAGCATACTCTTTAGAAAAACAATTCTTTTTTTTTTATAACGAGGAAATCCCGCCCCGTGTGGCTTTGTGGGCTCAAGGATTGGTGTTCGTGAACTTCAAGATCAGGACTTGGCAGCTCCTACTTTCTGTATACCCGTATTACCCTTACCCTACTTGACCGAAAAAACTCCGAATTTACACACCTCGAAGATTACATGTAAATCAGATAAGCCCCCCCCCAGGAATCGAACTCGGGACCTCCTATTTTTAAGTAAGAGTTCTAACCGATCGACCCAACTCCGTGAACTTCAAGATCAGGACTGGCAGCCTACTTTCTGTATACCCGTATTACCCTTACTCCACTTGACCGAAAAAAACCCCGAATTTACACACCTCGAAGATTACATGTAAATCAGATAAGCCCCCCCCCAGAAATCGAACTCGGGACCTCCTATTTTTAAGTAAGAGTTCTAACCGATCGACCCAACCGGAGTCTTTAGAAAAACAATTCTTCGCTACGTACTTTTGGTATGACAACTATATATACATATTAGAAAAGTGAGTCGGAGTATGGTAGCCTTGGGGGGGGGGGGGGGGGGGGGGGAAGGATGCTGTGAACGGGATATGAGAATTGTGTCCAAATCTCTCAAATTTGCAAATCCGGATATCACTGTTCTGCGTTCCCGTCACAAAGGAAAAAAAAACTACACAGGCCGGGCGCCGGTTCGGGTACGGCTCGTATCTCAGCCTCGGTCCTGCATGTCGAGCCGGTTGCTGCATGCATGGCTTCACTACTGGTCCTGCAAGACGTTTTTATGTACGTCCGGATGCCATGAACTGCCGATTGTTGGGGGCAGAATTTCTCTCCAAGGCTAATTAATTAGGGATCCGTTTTGGTGCACATCGGGGTGCGCCAGACAAACATCGGGGGAATCCTCCCTCCCTCCTCCACCCGGCACAATCGCATTGGGTGTAAGACTTTCTCATTAATTAAAGATTTTGGAAGATAGAATTGGTGGAGTCTTCGATGGGTGGACTCGATCGGGATGTGCAAAAGATCACACCGTACGTCTAGATGTCTAGAAAGAAACTATGCAATCAAAGTACGGATCTGAATAACCCTGACCGCATTTAGATGTCTAGAAAGAGCCTAAGCAATCAAAGTACGGATCTGAAAGAAGACATCTAAATGCGGTTGGGGTCACTGGCGCGTTCAGAGTACAGTTGCGTCTGGATTCATAGGCGCGCTATGAAAGTAGCTATGAAGGCAGGCACGTTCATACACAGTATAATTTTCGCAGAAAGGCCAATTAAAACAAGCAACATCAATCTATCATGCAGCAATCTGAATTTTTAAATTCGATATATGAATTTAAATTAAAAAGAAATACAGAATAATTAAAACTCATTAGTGAAAAACAAGTAATGGGATATCATAAATGGTTCATACTTGAAGTATTGGGCCCAAAAATTTAGGCCCATGTTGGATAAGATAATATACTTAATTCGTACCAAAAATATTAATAAATAAAAAACAGTTAAGATAATGATTATTTTAACTTATAATTATCTTTAAAAGAGTCCTACACCTATCATAATCTCTTAGCCACGGATCTAGAGTCCACCCCATGTTAATTAGATGGATAAAGGATAGGAAAAAGGGAGATAATTTAGAAAATTCGGAGTTAGATGAGTGGAAGAAGATTAATCATTTAAAGCATGCCTGTTTACATAAGATATTAAGTCCTATTGAGCGTTATCGCTCATCCTGCACTATTTATTTCATGTGTTTCAGGTGAGTCTGATGGAGACTACCACACGCACCAGGATGGGATGAGGAAGTGCAGAGTGACCAGTTTTTTTGACAACCATTATTTTAGTAGTTAGTCAAATAGTTTAGTTAACTGTTTATTTTGAATAGTACTCTAGGCCCATAGTTTTGACTCTGATTAGTGATTGTAATAGATGTATTAGTGGAATTATCAATGAAGTCTGACCGCTTGGTATTATTCCCAATTGTGCAATGGTTGGATGTCTATTTCTCGCTCTATGCTATTTATTTAACTGTTTACCGCTCCGATATTCCTCGTCAAGATGTTATAGTTTTGTGGTATCAAAGCCTATGTTGTTCTTAAGTACATGATGATATAGGATTGATCCTTCCTCGACTAAAATCAATTATCCTACCTATGTGAGAGATGGTTAGAACCATGGGTATTATTTAAAATAAATCCACACACGCACTCACTTAGTGCCATTTCAATATCTTACATTAAATTTTCTATTGAAGGAACTTAGAACATTAAGCAATGGCAGCGGAGCGTGCTCACTTCGCAATATGCAGCAGACCATTTAGGAATTGACACGAGCCCTATTGCAAGCTGCTCAAGGTGGCGGTGGTAATAGAGGAGCTGGAGAATTGCACAGGAATTTTCGAAGCATGAATCCACCCCGTTTGGTGGAACAACTGACCCCCGATGAAGCCGAACATTGGATGAAGAGACCGAACGCATCTTCCGCGTCATGCAATGCGCGGATGGTGATAAATTACAGCTCGCTACTTTCCAGCTAGAAAGAGATGCCCGTGCGTGGTGGGAGTCTGTTGAGGCCACCAGGGCAGATAGACAATTTACGTGGGACGAGTTCAAGGAGCAGTTCAACTTCAATATTTCTCTGAACGAGTCCAGGAAAAAAAGACTGCTAAATTTGTTGTCCTTAAGTAAAGGATCCTCACAGTGGCTGAATATGAGGCTCAATTCTCCCGATTGGCACGTTATGCCAATCACATAACTTGCAGGCGAGACGCTTCCTTAATGGGCTCAAGCCTTCATACAACACTCAACTTGCACCACTTGACATTCAGATTTATGCTTGTATGGTTAAGAAGGCCCAGTTGCTGGAGGATGCGACTGATCTCACCGATTGCATTGAAGGTAGAATTGTCAAGAAGGAACAAGCACTTGGTTCATCAAACAGACTGGTCAACGGTAAGAAGCGGCCATTTACACACTACAAGAAAAAGCTCTGATAGCGACCGACACTATCGGTCGCTATTCGGTCGCAATTCCGTCGCTACATAGTACAGCGATCGAGTTACAACCGATTTGAGACCGAAACTGTCGGTCTCTCTATACTGGTCGCTATTAAGCGACCGAAATTATTGGTCGCTATTTCAGTCGCTAATAGCGACTTACCATTAACGGTCGCAAGACCGGTCGCTATTAGCGATCGATATAGTTCGTCGCAATATTGGTTGCTATTAGCGACCGATATTGTAGGTCGCAATATCGGTCGCTATTAGCGACTGGTTGTAGGTCGCAATATCGGTCGCTAACAGCGATCGATAAATTAGTCGCTATATCGATCTCTAAGTTAGAGACCGATTTGCGACCATGATTGATGTGGTCACTGTATCAGTAACGACTAATATAATGACAGATTAGCGGGTGACTAAGGTCGGTCGCTAATCGGTCGCTATTATTACAATATATTTTTATAAATTTAACATAAATGGCAATAAATCACCTGATAAATGACAATAAAATAAAATCACAATACATCTACTACACAAATCACAAATATCTCATCACATAAACCACAACAAAAATACAAACCCATCATACATCCATCATAAAGTTACAACATCCACACAAGTAATATGAAATCACAAATCCTCTGCAAATGTGTCATCCTGGTCCTCGTCTCGCCAAACACCTCGCGACGGATGATCCTGTATATCATTTATAAAAAATTAAAATCAAATACTTAATAAATAAATTATTTTTTTCTTTAAAATTGAAAGCAAGATGTTTTTCATTTAACTTAACTTGACGAATGACAGTTTTGAACATTTTGCTCAAATCGAGAGTCCAAATTGGACTCCGTTAGTTTCTACAAGTCACTCACCTTCCTGGTCGTGTTGGAGTCATTGACAAATTAATCAGACTATAATTTTAATTTGGACCCTCTTAAACCCATGTTTATTGACTTTAAAGTAAGTTCTTTTAGAAGATGTAAATTTGAGCATCGAGCTCAAATTTGGAGTCCAATTTAGACTCTGTCAGTTTCTACGGGTTACTTTCACCCTCCAAGTCGCGTTGGAACAATCGATAGGCTGATTGGACCTCTCTTTTAAATTTTGGACCCTCAAACCCAAGTTCATAAATTTTTAAACAACACTAGTTAAAAAAATGAAAAATTGATTGCCCAGTCCAGATCGGGAGTCCAATTTGGACTCCGTCAATTTCTACAAGTCACTCTCACCTTCCCGGTCGTGTTGGAGTAATTGACAAATTAATCGGACCTATATTTTTAATTTTGACCTCTTAAACCATGTTTATTGACTTTAAAGTAAGTTCTTTTAGAAGATGTAAATTGAGCATCGAGCTCAAATCTGGAGTCCAATTTAGACTCCGTCAGTTTCTACAGGTTACTTTCACCCCCCAAGTCGTGTTGGAACAATCGATAGGCTGATTGAACCTCTCTTTTAAATTTTGGACCATCAAACCAAGTTCATAGATTTTAAACAACACTAGTTAAGAAAATGAAAAATTGATTGCCCAGTCCAGATCGGGAGTCCAATTTGGACTCCGTCAGTTTCTATAAGTCACTCTCACCTTCCCGGTCGTTGGAGTCATTGACAAATTACTCGGACCTATATTTTAATTTTGACCACCTTAAACCCATGTTTATAAACTTTAAATTATGTTCTTTTAGAAGATGTAATTTGAGCATCGAGCTCAAATCTGGAGTCCAATTTAGACTTCGTCAGTTTCTACGTGTTACTTTCACTTGGAGTCCAATTTATATATATTTTTTTTACCCTCCTAAACCTGTGTTTATGGACTTTAAACTATGTTCTTTTAGAAAGTGTTTACATTTTACAACCTGTGTTTTTGACCTCATCAACCCAAGTTCTTACATTTTACCAGATGATATTTAGAATTAAGAAATAAAAAAATCAATCAATAAAATACGTACCGAAGGTTGCTGTGCAGGAGGTGCTCTATCTCCAAGAATCCCCAACTGTGTGAGCGTCTGGGAGGCAGTCTGAGAGACAATAGTTGAGATATTCTGAGAGACGGTCTCATTGACGATCTCCCTAAATTGAGCCGGAGTCATGGTCGGGGCGGCACTGGAAGAACCACCTGGGGCTGTAGATGTGGTAAATGGAGAGGTCGCATGTGAGATGGAGCTCGAGCATGATGACATAATCCTGGCCGTGCCCAAGCTATGTCCAAAACCATACACATAGCTTTTTTGGGTGCCTCAGATGCTGCAACCCAAATGTCAGGATCCAACTCTGGACGCTGACTGTCATCCCCATACCTCTCATCCATTCCTCTATATGACTCCTGCAAAAAAAAAAAAAAAAAAAATCTTAATTCACATTTTACTTTTAAATGAAAAGTATTGGTGTATACACTTACTGCTACCTCCCGAGCTTTCTGACTAATGTAATCATCCGTCCCTTTCTTCTTATAAGTTTGATCAAAAAGTTCTTGAAATTGAGGTGGCCGTTTGAGCTGTGCTTCTATTTTTCAAATAAATCACAGTTTATTATTAGATTTAAAAAATTAAAAAATGTAGAATTGTAGTTACCAATCGCGCTTATGCGTTGCAAAAGAGACAGAGCCACTCGTGTGTACATTTGCCTCAGGATGCGCAGCTCTGTTTTACTTTGCTTTGATAGAATTTTCATTCCCTTTCTCCCCTCCCCATATCGCGTACAACTCAATCCAATACTCCTTTCTCATCCAAATAGGTCCATGCTCCTTCCACTGGTTCTTATCTGTACTTGCACAAACTCTTTCTGCATTTCTTCGAACATTGTACATAAGATGTTTGAAATTTGCTATTGCAGTGGTTGTCCATGTAGATCTAGCACGTAACTTATATGAATGCTCTGTGAATCGATGATTCTTCTGCATATTAACAAAAAATGATTATATACAACATAAGAATTAGTGTGTTAGACTAAGAATTAAGAAATACTTAGTTGATAAAAGAAGATACATACCATGAACATATCATACAATAAATCCTGAACATCCATCGGAAAATTAGCAAATCGATGGATAGGGCCAGGAAATGTGCTTGAAGAGTCTTTGTAATGTGATGCCTGGGCTGGCTCTATTTTATTCCTGAAATTGAAAATATTAATACCACAATGACGAATAGATAACAAAAATAGTGTATTACATACCTTCATTTATCCACACAGCCCGCATCGTCTCATTATAACTGCCCCCCCTCGTGATGACTTGTCGTCATCAACATGTACTATGCGAATTAATTAGAATAAGTAAAACAAACTATCAAAAATTTACCTATAAATGTGAATGAATATACTTGGCTCAAATGGAGTAGGTGTAGATCCACTTGCCATGTGTGATGGAGATGCAGAGGCCGTCAATATACCTGCTGCCGGTGTAGAGGTGCAGCGGTCGTGGGTCCTATAAGAATAAGAATAAGATACCACAATGACATAAAGAATTATATAAACAAATACTGCAATGCATACTAATCATGACATATACCTACTGTGGTGTAGAGGTGCAGAGGTCGTAGATCCTGTAAGGATAAGAATAAGATACAACAATGACATAAAGAATTATATTAAATAAATTCCGTAATGCATACAAATCAAAGTATACATACCTATGCCAGTGGTGGAGGTGTAGAAAAGGTAGTAAATCTCCTCCCACTACTCTCTCCCCTCCCACCTGATGAAGTCACACCGTCCTCGAACCATATCTTCAAGTGGTAATAAAATACATCCTATTCATCAATAGTGGAAGAAAGAAAGATGTAGAATATTAGAATTTATGGAAAAATAGTCTACCATTAATAAAAAATTCTCCATTTCATCTTCAGATGTTGGGGATATATCAAATTCAGCATTGGCATCTTCATTATCAGATTCATTTTGATCACTAGTATATTCTTCCTCATCGGAGTCCCCTAACTGTATTTCAGGTTCTTGTGGATCGACTTCTTCCACTTCATTCTCTTTAGATAAAGAAAGTGCCTCCACGGAATCATCACTAGAAGTAGGCAACTCTACATCATCAGCTAAGTCCGATTGAAAGAATTCGGCATGATATCCAACTCTACTATTTCAGTCAAATTCAACTCATAATCCGGGAAAATCCTTGTCTTAACCTTGCAAACTACCCACCAATCATTCTTTCTTTATTTCTAGACGATGGATACTTTGTATAATAGACCTGCTGAGCTTGTGCGGCCAAAATAAATGGATCATAAGTATTCAATTGGGAGTTATGTCTGATATCGACAATCCCATATGTTGTGTCATTTCGAACAGAATTAGGGTCAAACCAATGACACTTGAATAAAAATATATCGTTGCCATCTCCGAGATATTGTAATTCTAAGATCTTTCAATAATACCATAAAATCACATTCATTTTCATTATATGTACTTCCTTTCACACATACTCCGTGTTCATTGTTGACTTATTCTGCCCATATTGTCTAGTGTGAAATCTATATCCATTCACAATAAATGCTGATATATACGTGCAACTTTCGATGGGCCATAACTTATCTCTCGAATTCTTTGATCAGTAATAAAACAATTTCAACCTACATATGGAGAGCACACTAGTCAGAATTTGACATTGGCCTAATAAGAAGAAAAAGTAATCATGCTTACACGATATTTCAGCCAAGAAGCTAATGATTTCTCTCGTTCTTTTTCAACCTCCATGTCAGTGAGATATGGACATCTTTGGATTAATTCTGAGTCAAATTGTCTGTATTATGAACATTAGAGCATATAGATGGAATGAAAAATAACAAGTTATAGAGATAACGTAATGTGAGCAGATCACTTACGCAACATAAGATTCAACCTCCATACAATTTAAAAGAATATACAACTCTGTGCACTGCAATTCTCTATCATTTAGCATCCGACTCGAAGAACGTCCATACGCACGTCCATGATACTTAAATATAGAGAGGCGATCAGATTGAACGGAGTGTCCCCCATCATCATTACGTGGTGGTCGAGTACGACGAGTTTGAATCTCAAGTTCAAAGTACATTGAACAAAAATTTGATATTTCTTCCATATTGTACACCTTCGCAATGGAACCTCTACCTTTGCCTTGTTGCGAACTTTCATTTTCAATTCATGCATGCACCTACCAGAACATTCATAGGATAATGAAAAACATATCACAAGAGATAGAATTATAAGAAAAAATATAAATAAAAATTACCTCTCAAATAGATACATCCATCTAAATTGTACTAGCCCTCCTACTTTAACCTCGTATAGTAGGTGTATAAGCAGGTGCTCCATCGAATCGAATAATGCGGGTGGAAATATCTTTCCAATCTACAAACTGTCGTGATCACATTCTGTTCAATAGTTTCCACATCTTCATACTTGAGCTCTGATGCATATAAAATCTTGAAAAATTGACTTAACTCAGTCACTGCTCCCCATATCAAATTCGGCAACATATCACGAAATACAATAGGTAGCAACCTCTGCATAAACACATGACAGTCATGACTTTTCATTCCATATATTTTCCCCTCATTTGTATTCACGCAACGAGCAATGTTGGACACATAGCCATATGAAAATCTCAATTGTTTTAGCCAATCATACTTCTTTAATCTGTGCAGCTCCAAGGGTGTAAATTACTTTCGTTTAACTGTTGTACCATTTCTATCAAGAAGTTCCAGTTCTGGATGTTTACAAGTATTTTCAAGTCTAAACGAGCTTTCACGTTGTCCTTTATTTTGGTTATGTCCATAATGGTGTTGAACACATTATCAAAGACATTCTTCTCAACATGCATGACGTCGAGGTTATGTCGTATAAGAAGAGTTGACCAATAAGGCAATTCTCAAAAGATACTTTTTTGACCAGTTGTGATCCTTCCCAAATTTAGGGAGTTGTCTTGTGCTGCTCGACAATTATGCTATATCTGGTAAGTTTTATACCCTTGTCGCTAAATGTGGACCATACAATTGTTGAAAATCAGCTTCTTCCAATTCAATTTTGTTCTTTAAGAATGCATCTTTTTACCTTCTAAAAGGATGGTCCCTTGGTAGAAATCGTCGATGACAATCAAACCAACATGACTTGCCACCATGCTTAAGTACAAATGATTTGGTACTGTCCATATAGTAAGGACATGCTAGTTTTCCATGGGTGCTCCAACCAGATAACATTCCATATGTAGGAAAGTCACTTATTGTCCACATCAATGTAGCCTTCATAGTGAAATTTTACTTTATGGATGCATCATAGGTAGTAACCCCATCGGTCCATAACAATTTCAACTCATCAATCAACAGCCTGAGATATATGTCTAGTTTTTTTCCAGGACTTTTTGGACCAGGGATCAATAATGATAGAAATAAATGCTCTCGTTTCATGCACATGTTCGGCGGAAGGTTGTATGGTGTCACGAAAACTGGCCAGCTGGAGTAAGAAGTCACTGAACCTCCAAATAGATTGAAACCATCAGTACATAAACCCAGCCTCACATTATGCGACTCTTTTGAGAAACTAGGGTGAGCACGGTTGAAGTGACTCCAAGCTTCGGCATCTGCAGGGATGACTGATTACATTATCTTCACAACGTACTCTTTCTGCATGCCATCTCATATGTTGAGCTATCTTTGATGACATATACATTCTCTACAGTCTCGGTGTGAGGGGAAAATACCGTAATGACATGTATGGTATATCTTTTGCTTTGAATTGTCCCCTTCTTAGGCTTGAATCTATCATGACCACACATGGAACATGATACCTTATTTTTATCCTCATTATAATATAACATGCAATGATTAGGACATGCATCTATTTTCTCATATCCAAGCCTAAGTCAGTGACCATCTTCTTTGCACGGTAAAAATTTTCAGGTAACTTTTCATCTTGTGGCAACATACTTTTGATAATAACAACAAACGATCAAAACAAATCTCACTGATGTGAAATTCAGATTTCAAGTTCAATAACTGTGAGACCGCAGACAGTCGAGAGTGATTTTGACATCCATTCCATAGTGGCTCATCAGCATCCTTAAGTAGCTGATAAAATCTTTCAGCTGTCTTATTTGATGGTTCTACATTGTGTACATGCTCTTCATGAACATTGAATCCTGGACCAGCAACATCTATGACCATATCAACGTATGAACTTCCACTTCCAATATTGGCAGGCTCGTAGGACCACAATGTTTCACCATGACATGTCCAGTTTGTATAATCTTTAACAAATCCCTTTCTGTATAAATGACGTTGTACATCCCATGTTGTAAACCACTTCAAGTTCATACAGACTACACAAGGACATCAGATACGACCCTCACAATCTACAACTTCAATAGGATTTCTCAATGCAAACTGATGAATCTCTCAATTCCATTTTTAAATTCCACAGACACCATCTGATCAACTACTCTACGGTACATCCATGAACGATCTTCAGACATTTTCCCTGTGCGAATTAAATGTTAACACACAATTTTAACATGTTTAACAAAAAAAAAAGTCCACCCTTTTCTCACATCGTCCATCTCTACCATTTTAATAGGTAGGAAATATTATTTAGATTTTCACTTTTTAACCTATATGTGAAGGTTTGATTGCACGATTAATTACTATATGTGTTGTGTTATTGCTAAAAATTTCGGCAGCATCTCCCCACACCTCTCCAATATATCACAAAATTTTTATTGATTAAAAATTTTCTTAAACACTTACTAGTAAGTGGTTAAGAAAATAATCAAAATCAATAAAGGTATATCAGAGAGGAGTGAGAAGACGCAACCAACCAAATTTTTAACAAACAACACAAACACATATAGTAATTAACCACCTAAGTGCGATCAAACATTCACAGACTGTCCAAACAGGACAATATTTCAAGACTTTGAGTTAGATATACACGTTCTCATCATTCAAAATGAGAACGTGCACATCAATCCAAAGTCTTGAACGGGTAGGTTGATTGACACGGACTTAACACGCTCTCCTAAGATGCGTGCAATGTTAGGTTGCACCCATACATCTCAGCTCACATACAACACCCAACTAATTAAATATTGACAAGATAATAACACATTCTAAAAATACAAAAATAAGTATTCTAAAAACTCTATACATATAAAAAATATCAGCAAGCACATAAAACAAGTAAGATTGACTTTGTGCTGATGACCATTCAATAAGAAAGCTAGAAAGCATATTCAACAAGAAAGCTAGAAAGTAAATTTATAAAGCTAGAAATCAAATTTACAAAACATCCAACACATTCATAAGAGCAAAAATGAAATACAACAGGATGCTATTTAGCTTAACTATTTATGATCATTTAGGTGTGCATGTAATTATAATTTTAAAATATTCATAATACAACATGATTCTAGTCCACCTAATGAATACATTACTAATTTCCAATGGTACTATGAATAAGCTGCATGCTATCCCAAGGAATTTTTGGTGGGGCAACAAAAATGGCATTCAGAAAATTCCACTGTTGGCCTGGATCAAAATGTAAAGACCCAAGTGGTTAGGCGGCCTCGGATTTAGGGACATGCATGAATTTAATAAAGCTGCAATTATGAAGCAGCCTAGAGATTCCTCAAAGAATTTCAAGCTTGTGGTCTAGACTCTTGAGGGCTAAATACTGCACTACTAACTTTTTTGGCATCTCAAGGGCAACAAGAAGGCATCCTATGTTTGGCAGTCCATTATGTCAATCAGAAAAGTACTTAAAGAAAGTTGTTTCTAGGTGTTCAAAATAGGGTATAACATTAAAATTTGGGAAGACAAATGGATACCAGATAAAGTGGATCCTCTGATCCCTAGGAAGGATCACAATGGTTCACTGTAGCTGAGCTTATAGTTAATGGACATTGGAATGAACAACTGCTTACTAGGATTGTTGAGGAGAGGGATAAGGAGACCATTATGAGAATTAGACTCCCACAGAAACCCAGAGAGGACTATGATCAGTTGGTGTGGTCAAATTCAAGATGGTCAACTCAATACCAAATCTGCCTACCGTTATCTCTGTGATATGAAACAAATTCCCCATTTCCTGCACCTTCCACCTCGTCAATATTATCAACCACAGCTGATTCCAGATCTTTTTATTTTCCCTGCTTGGATCAGTTTCAAAGAAATAATGAATAAAACTGTGATTTCATAGAGTGTACGTATTGAATGCCAAGTTCTTTTCTCAATTTACTGAATGGACAATTTAGATTCTTAAAGATATGCAAGGTGTTTCGTAGTAAGCATTCATCAGACTCATCCATGACTTCAATTAAAAAATGATTACAAGCTAATCGTGATAATAATAGTTTTGTGATCTTGTTATTTTAACCTCTGAGATGGACCATAGACAGAGATGCATAAGTGGATACCTCAGATTAGCAACCAGAATAAAAAGAAACTCTGAAACAGATGGGCAGTTAAAGATGATTTGCCTTATTTATGCTCCACAAGAAGAGCAAAATCCCACAATTATCCATGAGAAATGAGCAACTCTGATGAAGAACATAGTTCATTTTTTGAATGGAATAAAAATGCCATGGCTGGATCCTACTTGATTGGGTCTAAACAAAAGACAGAAAAAAAATGATTATATGACTTGGTTTTTTTTTGCTTATTTCAGTAGTCTGATTTCTAAGAACTCGAATTTCTTTCATTATTGGGATTGGGATCCCGGTGCTGTATTGGCCGTCGGAGGTGGTGGAGGTGCTTCCCCTTTTTCCTCACAGAAGCCCTCTTACAGTTGTGGGTCTTTCCATAGAGGTAAGGGGAAAGGAGAGGGAGAAGAGAGTGGAAGAGGTTTCATCTTTCATGTGGTTCAAATACTTCTTTCATGTTGTTGTTAATATCTGTTTGTAAATTTGTTATTTTGTCAAAGGAGAAGATCCCTAAATAGAACATGTTCAGTTGAACAGTAGAACAAGGGTTTCAAGCTGCTAGATGTACTATTTTCTATATTGTTATGCATCTAAGTTCGCACAAGCAGTGGAACCAGAGCACCGACAATTGACAATTTGTTATATATCCAGCCTGCAACAACAAATTTGTCTGCTGACGTGTGTAAAGTATACATAAATGTCACACAATCTTGCTATCCTAGCGGTTAGCTAAAAATAGCATTGGGCATTAAGCAACCTGGGTTAGAAACTTGTGATCTGCTGCATCATCCTCATGCTTTCAGCTTCAAAAGAAATTCTCACTAGTCAGCAACATTTTTTTTACTAATTATATAGATCTTATGTTTTACCTTTTTCGTTTGGATTTCTTTTCTATTTCAGGAAGAAATTATGTTTCCTTGTTTGATGATGCTGGCTCTAATTGACTTTATTAAGAACTCTGAACTAGTATTGTCCATACAGATGTAAAATATCCAGTTTTAGTTATTGAGCTTGATTCTGTTTCCAGAAATAAGAAGAGTGGTGATGGTTTGCTTGATAATGTCTCAACAAGTTTGAAGCACAAAGAAAGTGGTAAGAAAGTCTGTTCTTTGGAAGATGATCTCTCCACAAGGTCATGGCCAAAGTATGACAGCAAACAAATGCTCAAGAAACATGTAAAAAGACGGAAGCAGCCCTAAGCATGGGAGGAGTGGCCATGCAGTTGTTTCCATGAACTCTCACACCATAAAAGGCTGCACTGCTGGTGAGAAAGGTGCCTTTTGTTTTCCTCCTTTATTTCCTTCTTTTGTATTACACCATTTTCTTATCTTTGTGATCAGAATTTTTCCTAGTCTTTAACAAATCAAGAATAGTTGCCTTCAGAAAATCAAATGAAGGATACTGGTGGACTTACTCTTTATTGTTTGTCTTCTACATACTATTACCTACAGAAATGTATGTATGTGTTGATGGCATGAATTTGTTGTTATGGTTGAAATACTTGAAGCATTGTGTTAAGTTTTAAATCCTACATAAGACTCGACCAGATTGTTACTTGATGCTGACAAGTGAACTTTTATTTGTCCAAGTTTTATATCATAATACATCTTATTTCTTTTTTTGTTATATATAAGATAAATGATGCAAATTTCTGGTAGACATACTGCTTTTAGTTTTTTTCCCCCTTCTTTTGATAATGGGGATACATTGATGTTGTGTATAGTGAGAAGAGAAATGCTAGTATGCACTCAAGGCTCTATACTACTAAATCCTAATGCTGGTGTATTATCTATTAAAATTTGTTTGCCATTGACATTGTTCTTTGTCATTGTTGACAATTTTCTTAACTCTATTCATTTTATATAAATCTCGAATTGTGAAGCATAAACAACGCCAAGAGAGCAAAAGAAGTGATCGTAAGGCCATGAGAACAACTGTGAAGGCTAAATTTGATTCATTCATGTCAAAGGATAGTCTGGTGAACTCCCATTTGGCTGCAGCTGATGACGACACAAAGTGTTGTTTCTTTGTGTTGTGCTACATCTACTTGTTCATAAAGAGTGTCCCACATTCTTTTTCTCTAAATGATTATCCATACTTTGTATGTTCATAGAAGTGCCCCACATTCCTTTTGTATATTATCATGTATGACTAATGTATATTGTCATCTTGATTTCAGTTCTCTAATGATTGATTTACCTACACTGACAACGACAAATTTCAAGATGGATTGATGTCTAAAAAATTATCTCAAATATTTGAAGCCTCAAATGTGAGAAAACATGATCAAGCTGAAAATGAGGTATCTTTAGCATGTCCTAAAAAAAAAAGAGGCATCGAGGTCCAAACACAACTCGTGATGTACATGACGTGGACATGGACAAAAGGATCCATATTGAACTTAGTGAGATTGGACAACCATTTGGTGAAGGGGGGAATTCTTTGAAATTGTTCATAGGAATAGTGGCATGACTTGGTGACAAATTTCCCATTGATGTTGAAATCCAACCATAAATTTGCTTTCTTTTTATGCTGAAACAATAAGGAGGAATCTTTGCAGGGGAATTTTATTTGATTAATCTAAGCCTTCTGATGAACTAGTTGTTTTCGGAATGTGAGTTCTTGTTTTCGGAATGTTTGGTAAGCATTCATTTAGCCCTTTTCTACATCATTCTCCTTTTTTTTTTTATGAGATACTATTTGTTTTTCCCCACTGCTCTGTCCCAATTCCTTGTTACCTAAGCCTACCTTTGACCAAATGTGAGCAAAGATGCAGAAGTATTAACTATCCACTTGAGGGGTGGATATGTTCCATTTTTGTACTACCTTTGACTCACATTTATATGTTAGATTTGACTTGTGATGTACCAATTTGTTTTTTTCTTTTAGGTGACTGCTAAAAGAGTGAAATTATTGGATATGGATGGTTAACAAGTGGGTGTCAGCATTGTATTGAGTGTTGAACCAAAAAAATGGTATGTATGTTTTTTTATATTCATACTCTATATGTTTCTATACCTAGATAAATTGTTTTCTAATTTGTTTTGTTTCTTACACCCAGAGTTGATACTAGGTTGAGCACTGGTCATGCTTTGCCCTCATGATCATATGGTTTTGACAATGATGCTCTCTTGGTCCTCCCAAGATTGCTCATTAATCTATCAGAGGCCTATTAATGCATTTGAAGTAATAGACCTACAAGCTATTTTTTTCTCCTTTTTTGTCCATGTTGTCTTCACTTTCATTCCTGGATCTGTTTTGCATTCAGCTCTGCTCATGCACTTTTCTTTCTTATCTTTCATTCTGTGATGACATACTTTCTTTGGATGCATATTGGTGACCGTCCTTTTTCCATTATATTGGTGATCGTCAATTAAGTTACACATCTCAAATCGCTCGAACCCTGAATATCCTTGATAAAAGAGTTCACTACCAGTTGGACAAGGGGCATATATTCATCAATCAAATTAGAAGCATATCCAGAAAGAACTTGTGATGACATATTGGGAACACTGACATGTCCAACTGTTGAAGACCAAAAAGAGCCACTAGAGAGTCCCAAAAGCCTTTACCTGAGCACCATGTTCTGCTCTTTTATATCACGAACGTATCCATTTGTTTGAATAAATATTCACATAATTAAAATTAAGTAATACATCATATTAGAAGGTTCAACAACCTTGAGATTGGAAAGGTGTTGCAGAAGATTCAATGTTGGTAAGAAGCCATGAAACTAGTATACTGTGAATCACTTCATACCTAAGACACTACCTTTTGAAGCATATCCGGTTCTATGCAGAAATTTTTTTGACAATCTTTTTATATTTTGCAGAACTTTCTTTTCACCTCAAAGGAGGAGAATGCTTCCTTGAAGGCCATAGATTTTGATATGTCAGATTTTGTGAAGCCTGGTTAGTTATAGAAACCACCTAAATCTGTTTTTTCTCTTGAACTTTCTTATCTTCTAGTTTGGACTTAGACCTATTGGCTATCATGATTGGAGGTTACCAGATGAAAGGCTGAATGACATGTTACCTCTTTTCTTTTGTTTGTTTCCAATAACTCATATGTTACCTTGCCTGACATGTTTTGCATATCTTAATTTGACAATGCTGTGATCTTTGTGGATATATGGAGAAGAATTGACATGTGACTCCAAAAAAACAAATGTAGGCCCTCCTTTTGATGTTTTTCTTAAAGCATTTCTGAACTATATGCTTTTGTTGCAAATGCTCGTCTTCTTATGGGGTTTAGTTCCTCTGTTAAGCTGGTTTTTCTATTGAGCGGTTTGTACTGGATTTGTTAATTGTCTAATGTTGACATATTCTCATTATGTATGGATATTCTAATGTTGACATAATTTTCTTTAAGAGAGTGCTGCAATGATTGTACTCATTCCTGATTGTTTTTTCATTCAAATGTAGGATAAAATTCGAGACATTAAGCTGACGTAGCAATCAAGTACATCAAGCTCAATTGCAAGCGTGGGGGATGCTTATGAGCAAGTTTTGGGAAGGAACAGAACTGGAAGAGTCCGTAGCATAGGCACAGGTCCTACCCCAAAGAGCTTGTGGGGTTCAAGAAGTGAACAAAAGCTGCGTCAGGACAATGAAAGCCTAAAACAACAAATTGATGCTCTCGAAGAAAGAATGAAGAAAATTGAGTCTCGTGGCAATAATGAGGTAATGAGAATCTGTTGACATACTTCAATATTAAAATTTCTTAATGTTGACAATCTACCTATATTTGTGCAGAGTTCTGCAAGTGTTTGTCATGCTCAAAGGAAAAAGGTAAACGAATCTAAGTGATTTAATATGTGGGAATGCATGTATATTACAAATTTGCGTGAAATCTGACATCTATATCCAAAAATTTTTTAACAGGATTCATTGGCGGGAGGAGGGTGAGGATCCTAAATTTCTCTAGACAAGTAGTTGCCAACGGCATTCTAATGTCTGATGATAATGATAATGTGGTCATGGGAAGAAGTTAGGTGGTGAGTACAATGAGGTTCTATACTCATAGCCCATGACCCGACTGCATCTTCGTTTATCAAAGTTGCAGATAGAAAAAATATGAACGATGTTGTTGGGAGTCACATAATATGGTTCAGAGAATGTAAGTTATTTATTTTTATCTCATTCTTATTATATGTTGCTAATTGTCAACTCTGATGTTATTAAAATGTTTTACATGTAACAGGTTGAGCTTGAGGATAATTGATCTTCACCTCCACTCTTTTTGGTAAGTATCCAAAAGAATGAGCATCATATGCAAATGTTTCTTGTAATGTCTTGAAAATTAAAAGAATGTATTATAGATATTTTCAAAAAGAAGTAGCTGAGGTGATGTTCATAAAGCATCCACTAATTTCTAAGGAAAAAGGCATACCACTCACCCTCATCTCCCACAACCCTCCAATGGCCAGAGTAGCAGCAGCAGTAGCAGGCAAAATCACCACCACCGCCATTCTGTAGAGCAACCCAAATACACCTAAAACATTTGAACTGCACTATTTATGTCAAACATTCTTCTCAGCCTTCTACATTCCTTATCTTCAACATCTTCTAATATTTATTTCATCTTTGAGAAATGTTTTATGCTCTAGACAAGTGCTCGGTCGAGCCGTCCCCCTCACAAACAGGAGGAGCCCGCTGCCATGTGCTAATGTGACTTCCCTCCCTCACCCGAGCATTAATGGCCCAACACTCAAACACAGATAAAAGTTAATTGTCTCTAGTCAGAGTATCATAAAGATATGATTATTTGATTATGTGCAGTTACAGGCATAGATTCTCATCACACATGGAGACACATGCATGCCCATAATGATTGTAGTGATTCATTGTGCATACCATGGAATGTGGAATCCTAGTGCTTGGAGTTTCAGTTAAAGATATATCCACACTTTCAATCTCTTGACAAGAGATGGCCAGATGTTAGCATGCAGCTTTAGTCCCAGATCCAGGAAAACATCAAGAGATGGCCACTGGTCTCCCTAAAATTTTAGCGTGCAGCCTTTAGTCCCAGATCCAGGTCTCTCTTACAATTTATTGCAGTTATGTGAAGGTGTTGAGATTTTATTAAGCATATTGTTGAGAAATTATCTTATTTGGCCCATTTTTATTAAGCATAATATTCTTTGAAATGAGAAGTATTTGTTATACATATCCTCCACACAGTACTTATTGACCACAGAAGGTATATTGTTGCTCAATGTCCCTTAATTCAATTTTCTTACCTCATTTAGTGTTGCTCTTGCAGTTCGTCTGCTGCAACCTATCTTGGTCCAAGGAGAAAGCAAGCTGATTTGGAAAAATCCCAAATTTCCTCCCATCACATGTGAACAATTTGATTTACTAACAATTAACTTCCTCTTCTGAATAGATCTTTAGCACCAGTATGTGAATGTGAACAATTTGATGCATTTGATGTTTGATATAATGATTTACTTTCACCAACATTATTCTTTGTTAAACTTTAAGTGTTTTTATATTATTAATGTGTTTTGTATTGTGAATGAGTGGGTGTGAATGTGTGTGTGGATGTCAATGTGCGGATGTCAATGTGAATATGGATCTGATTGTTATATGAAGGTGTTGAATGTGTGGATCTAAATGTGGATGTGTATGTGTTGATCCAAATGTTTGTGAATGTGGATTTAATTAATGTGTATCCCACTAGTATGTGAATGTGGATCCAATGTATGTGATGTAGATCTCTAAATGTAGGTGAATGTGGATCCATTTGAATACATTATTATTATTTTTTGCTGAAAAAAAGCTACTTATGGTGTACATGGCCGTAGGGAAACATGCTTATGGTTTACATAGCCGTAGGGATATACGCAGCTGTGACTGAGTCTATCCTTACAAAAAATATGACTATGGTTTACATAGCCATAGGGGAAAGAGGATATCCTTATGGTGTTACTTACGACTACAAATACTGTGAGTAAAGTTTATACTTATGGCGTTTAAACACCGTAGCCATAGTCCTTTGCCGTCGAACCTTAGCTGACGAAACCCTATCGTAGGGTAACATCGTAGCGAAGGCTATGCTTTCGATTTTTGGTTCTCTACTTACGGTGTTTTGACGTAAGTAAAGCCTGATTTTCCTGTAGTGTAAGCTATGACAATATAATTTGCATAAGGATATGACCTATGAATAGAAGCCTGTTAGAGTTCTGGACAAGAAGATCCAACAACTTTGTAACCGATCTATACCCATGGTGAAGATATTATGGAACAATCATGGAGTTGAAGAAGACACTTTAGAACTCGAAGCAACAATGAGACGGAACTATCCGATCTATTCAGTAAGTCGTTCTTCCTCTTACGATCATATGAATTTGGGGACCAATTTTTTTTAAGAGGGGGAGGATGTAGCAACTCTGAATTTTTAAATTTGATATATGAATTTAATTAAGAATAAATACAGAATAATTAAAACCCATTAAGTGAAAAACAAGTAATGGGATACCCTAAATGGTTCATACTTGAAGTATTGGGCCCAAAGCTTAGGCCCATTTTTATAAGAGATAATTAGCCTACATTCGTACAAAAAATATTAATAAATGAAAAAGGGTTAAGATAATGACTATTTTAACTCATAATTATCTTTAAAAGAGTCTGGACCTATACTAATCCTTAGCACGGATCTAGAGTCTACCCCATGTTAATTAGATGGATAAAGGATAGGAAAAAGGAGATAAATCTAGGAAATTCGGAGTTGGATGAGAGGAAGAAGTTTTAAGTGAATTGGAGACTTAAACCATACAAATACTCTCCTATTTCAAACCTAGCCAACCCTAGACAACTTCTGAAGTGTGGAGAACGAGGAAGGGGAGCATTTGGACGAGGAGATCAAATAGGGGAAGGCCTGGAACGAAGAGCTTCACCAAGTTCTTCACTTTTTGCCCTAAGATTTAAAGCGTTCAAAGGTAGGCAATCTCTCAAGCCACAAATTAACTTCAACCATAGGTAGACATGTTACCATCATCGAAAGCCCCATGTTTGCCCAATTTTATCACGTCATTTGTGAGTATTTCATACTCCAATCCTGTTAAGAACATGTACCGACTTGACTTATTTACCTCAAATCTCTATTCATACATGATCAGGTGCCCTAGAACTTTTATACTACCTGCTACTGATGTCAGGGATTAGATTATTCCATTTTCCCCAATTTCTATAATGTAATATCTCCCAATTAAATCGTTTTTCATCACTGTGTCTGATTTTAGGTTCATCGTAAAGTAACTTGATCATAGCATGCTCATGCCATGTTATTTGTCTAATTACTCATCACTGTAGATAAATATGCAAGTCTAGTTTGTTTAAAAGTGGTTTCATGATTTTTCATTGAGTAAATGATTTTATATGAAATTTTCAAAACCTCTGTATCGTCCCTTGGAGGATTGGCCGACCTCCCTAAGTGAACCTATTCACTTTTGGGGCTCGGCCTAACCCTGAGAATGCGACGGCCCGACCCTCGCGATTCTCAGAAGGTGCGCGATAGAAGGATATGTCGTGACATGAAGGCGACGGCTCGACTCGTCGCGTTCTTCATACCCTGTACCGATTGGCCTTAACGCGATAGACCGATACGTCGTGTTCTGGACCGATTGCTCAAATTGCAACTGGTCACCCCATCGCGATTATAGCATCAATCGATTGGCCTGACCCAGTTCATTAAACGCGACCGATCTTCTCGTCGTGATTTGAAGGCGACAGGTACCCCCGTCGTGTTTCACTGTGTAAACCAGAAACCCTAAACTTCATGGTAACCATACCATCCATGCTCTAATCGTTGTTTGACCTTTGTAATACACTGTATGAACAATATCAACGTGTTATATATAATTTCTAATATTCACATGATTAAAGACGTGTGCACGACATTCTTGCTAGCTTGATTCACATACACATGCACACACTAAACATGAATTTTTGCCACAAGACCTTACAGAAATTACTCAATAATATATCTGATAATTATGTGCAAATAATCATGTTAATTCCCTATTATTTTAAATAAACTTGTCTTCACTTTATTCGCGTGATTTAATACCGTTATTGCGTCCCTCTGTCTTCGAGCACTCGAGGCAAGACAGACAACGTTTCTATACACACTTCTTTCTTGACTTGGACGTACTCTCCGTTGGGAATACTCCTGATAGGACTAGGAAATCTTTGTCAAGCCTCCGTAAGACTCCTTGGCTTTGGCGAACGTCCATTGCTGACGAGCAGGTTGTACCATTAATACATATTTTACCTCCAGGGATCAGCATGATCCAACGCCTTAGATTGTTCTCTCTTACCTTGAGATCACGTCAGACCTCTGGCCTGTGTTCGTAGCACGGCTATTGGGTGGCTAGTGACTTCCACCGGACTACCGGCACACGATCATGAGTGTTGTGAAACTGTTACTATCATCTGTTTAACGTCGATTTATAAAAACGACCATGTTCTCATCTATTGTCTTTATTCTCTCATCTATTCACGTTCTTTCTACACTCTCGTCTATTCTTCAATTACTCTTATCTATTCTTGGTACTCTATTGGCCATCTACTAATTGTCTAAGATAAAATATGATCAATGCCAAACAACATTATAAAGGGCCCGATCTGGTTCGGGAGGTGCAGCCGAAAGCTATAACTCGTGGGGGTTTAATGATCAGGGTGTTCGGCATGCATCCAAACGCATGACTAGAAAGATTTAATCTAAGACAATCATCATGATACTATACACTGACGGTTGAAAGAATATCAACCATACATGTTATTGCGACTAGAGCACTTCTGTGCAACCATGCCTACTATCTCGTTATATGGCCAATCCCTTGTCATGCTTGTTATGCTATTTTCATGTGAAAGTATTATCGTTCTCTTACTATCATGTGACGTTACTCTCTTGACTATACTTAATCGTCTCTCTAGTTATTCTACTTTTCAAGACATTAATCATTTAAAGCATGCCTGTTTACACGAGATATTAAGTCCTACTGAGCGTTATCGCTCACCCTGCGCTATTTATTTCATGTGTTTCAGGTGAGTCCGATGGAGACTACCACACGCACGAAGATGGGGATGAGGAAGTGCAGGAGTGACTAGTTTTTTTGACAACCATGTTTTTAGTAGTTAGTCAGATAGTTTAGTTAGCTGTTTATTTTGAATAAAGTACTCTGGGCCCATAGTTTTGGCTCTGATTGGTGATTGTAATACATGTATTGGTGGAATTATCAATGAAGTCTGACCGCTTGATATTATTCCCAATTGTGCAATTGTTGGATGTCTATTTCTCGCTTTATGCTATTTATTTAACTATTTACCGCTCTGTATTCCGCGTCGGGGAATTACATAACATGTTCAAAAAGGTATGGTACAATTGGCTCGGTGTTCTAGAGGAATACTCACAGAATCTTACGGAGGTCTTTAGTGAACGAGTTCTAGTCCGATATGAGGATACTCAACGGAGGGTTCTTACATCACCAAGAGAGTTTGTTGAACAGTTGCTTGGCGTCCTAGGAGAATCCCAAGCTTATGGCAATAGAAATCATTGGATCATTAACAATAATAAAGCATGAATCGACAAGTAACCAAGGAAGTTATATATATATTCATTAAATTATGAATTTGAGTTTAACAGGGACTATTCAAGTCAAGAGATATGGCGACCAATAGACAATGATTTAGGAAAAGCAAGACATGAACATAATTGAATTTAATAGGAGATACAAGAGAGTGATATCATAAAATGAAACATACATTATGAATGAGTTTTAATCATATTTAACCAATTATAACTAGTCACTATTAAATAGTTCTCCTCAAAAGCATTCTTTATTTAACTTAATTAATTTATCGGGATAGAGCAAGGTGTTGAAAAATTAGTTGATTCTGCACAGACAGGGTGAATGCACCCAAGGGGGCATGTAACGCGCCTCTATGGTGCGACCAGAAGGCATTATACGCACGTCTGCCTTCTGAAGACGGTGGTCAAGTTCGATGTGTTCATGTGCAGGCTATGGTTTTCGATAGCTTTCGATCTAAAAACCCCCATTACTCTATTTTTGATGTTTTAAAAGAGGAAAAATACATAGGAAGACTTCTATACATACTTATAAACCTACATAAATTTAAAGCAAGATCAAAACATGACTTTTAGCATTATTAACAGTGTTTTAAGAACATGCTTTAAAATAAGATAGTCGATCCCAAAATGCTTAATACATGCAAACCACATAATAAAAATTGGGGAAGACATCATATTCTTGATCTAGACATGAAAACATATCAAATGACATATCAATATTTTGTTTTAGTTTAGTGATTGATATATACATAGGTTTTTTATATTTGTAATATATATGTATATTTGTGCTAGATATATATACTTAGAATCTCAAATAAAAAATATGTGTTACTAATTTATAAATATAAATATACACGAATTTAGTGAACATATATACATATGTGTTTTATATATATTTATATGTTTCTATATTAGTGAGTTAATTTACATAAATATTTGATTTAATATATATATATATAATAAATTATTCTTAGAAGTAAATATTTATTAAGGATTTACTTATTTGTTATTGAACGATGATCAAATTGATCTTACAATATGAGTAGATATATATGGATCGGCATAGGTCATAATGATTAATTCAACTATCAATTAATTTTTATCAAACTTAAATCTAACAATTAGAATTTGAGAACGGAGTAAATTAGTAATTTGAAAGAATATGCCTAGGAAGCAAACTGATCAACTGATCCAACATATATATTTGTATATATGTGTGTGAGAGATCATGAAATGGTCAGATTTTAAATACGAATCAAATTCAACAGACTAATTTCAAATACGAATCAAATTCAACAGACCAATTCTGATTTACTTATATAAACAGTCGAATCTTGATGAGATGTAGTCCGTGATTCAATGATCATATATATCTTGATCAAACTTAAATGTAAGAGTAAGAATTAAGATCCAAAGATATTCTAACATATGGTAGAATAGTACTGATGAGATGAAGAAGTTTATACTAAGTTCTTCATTTATCCTTTGTTTATAGGTGTCGATACAGTTGACCTAGGCATTAGAAGCCAATATTAGTTTTGCTCGTCAATTGAAGTTCAGATTTTCTTATACTAGCTGTCCTAAGCATTATAAGCTAATACCAATTCTTTCTCATTACGATTAAACTTGAATCTATTACTGTGCCTTAACTGTTCATTCCCCGAAATTCTCATCCTCTTCTGGAGCCGACACATGCTCTTTAGGTGTCGACACAAATGTTTGGTATCATCACAAGATAAACATTAATAGACATAGTAATATTATAATTATATAAAAAATATATTTATATAAATAGTAAATATATTTATTTCTTTGAAAACTATGTATTAAAATTAATACATATGGCAGTGGCAATTATCTGCCTCCATACAATTACATGGCAGCAGCAATTATCCGACGTCATACAATTACATGGCAGCGGCTTCTTAGCAGCCGCTGCCATCTTTCGCCCATCCCACCACAAAACCCCCCCCTTCCCCCTTCCATGCTCTCTCTCTCTCTCTCTCTCTCTCTCTCTCTCTCTCTCTCTCTCTCTCTCTCTTTGTGTGCACCTGCAATGCGGCCTCGACCTTCGACGGCGCTGACGTGTGCCCCTTCTCGTCGCCGCGTGGCCAAAGCCACGTAGGGATGAGGGTGCCTACCAGGCGCCCTTTGCTTTGGCGCCAGGGGGGGGGGGGATGCGGCCCTCATGAGAGGTACCTGTGTCCTTGCGTGGGCTGCTTAGGCCGTGGCCCGAATGGGCATTCTTCCAACAACTCCCACTTTCCATTAGAGCCTACCGTGCATGTCCTTCATCTCAAAATATTCAATTCTAAATTGTATAAGCTCTAAGTCTATTGTTCTCGGTCATACAAGAAATGGAGCGTGTGACCTCCGCGAGATTCATCCAAACAAAATAGAAGTGTTCTGTTAAGCCATCACCTTAACTAACGGACCACTTAAAAGTCTCACCTGTACCTCAGACACTTAGTATCTTACCTAACTCAACACTCTGAATCCCTCGAACCAGGCACTGTAGAGTCCAAATGCTATGTACTTAAAGACTCAATTGCCACTTGGCAACTGTTTCCACTTAGGCAACTAAGCCTCCTGGGAATGAGTAACAAAACATGGTGAGGCAGTAAGATGTCTTCCCTATGTCATATATGTCAATTCAATTTGTCACAACCGCTTTCCTAGACATGCCCCTTAGACGATATCAATCTTTTCTCCAGGTAAGCATGTCCTCTTCATGATATAGTGTTGCAGGTCACTAGGGTACAAAAAGGGGGAGCTCACACAATGATGAAGAGAGATCTATTCATCATTCTCACCAGCGGTCATATTACACATGCGATATGATTCGTATGTTGCGGTGTCTTCCATCAATATGTGTGTCTCACTATAAAATTATAAAACACCGCACGTATACAAGTCCAGTTGTGACAAACACAGTTTGCCAGAGTCTCGCAAACCAGTCGCTCCCACTCAGCACCTTCTTCCGACTCACGTATCCGAATTTTTAGGCTCCATGGAATTACAACCAAATCTTTATGGTCGAATACTTGATCCTCTTGCATATGAACTTAATGGATGAATAGTAAGAGGGGTTCCTGGATGATGTGTCTGTGTCTTTAGCATTAGGCAGGATCCACGACATCAAATGGTTCATGACCTTCTTGAAGATAGACTTTATGGTTGGATAGTAAGAGGGCTTACTGGTTGACAAATCTGTGGCTTTGACAGTGGGTTTCAAAAGTTTGTGATGCAAGTGGAGTAGATGATAGACCTTTTTTTTCTAAAATATATTTCAGATGACCGCCACCTTGTAGTAGCCTTGTATATCTTGTTTAGGCTTCATGTTTTATGCTTGTGGGAGGGATGATCGTGTGATCATGTTGTTCATGTGAGCTTTGCATGAGTGTAGATAACTTTCCTTGTCTTGCATGGGTGTGAATGAGGGTGGTTTAAACTCTATTCATATGCTTCTTGCATTCTCCATGCTCCCCTCCCTCAATTTTGGCTCGATGTGTGTTTTTTGGGCATGTTTTAGAGGGCTCGGCCATAGCTACCACCTCTTTGTTCGCCTTCTGCTCCTGAATGCGCCGAGTTCCCTATCGCCTTCAGATGGTAACAGCCCGTGTGTCATGCTCTCTGTGTGACTGTCTTCTCAGGCAGAGAGCCAATTGTTTCCATTCGAAGCTGTGTTTTTGTTGTGTTTGTGTTTCTCTATTTCTGTGGCACCTGTGTTGTTCCTAGAACGATTCTACACTAGTTGGTTCACCCGGTATTTGACACTTGTAGTTTGTCCCCTTGTGGGGGTTGTTACTGTATATCGGGACCCCCATCCTTGTGAGCCCGTCGAGGGAGTTCTCCATGCTACGAGTGTGCTTGAGTCAGAAACTCTAGAGTTGAGGGGAAAACAGGGTGGACAGTGACGTCGAGTCGTTTGTAGAGATATCATGGTTGTTCTGGTACGCCGAGGTGGTACGAGCTTGTTTTTATGGTACAGACCAGTCAGTCCTTTCCTTGTTGCCTCACTCAATGTGGTTCCGAAACTATATAGAGGTGCCAGGCACGAGACCGTAGTTTAGCACAGACTATGATAATTGTTGTGGTTCTTTGTGTTACGTGGCCTCACTCCGACGGGAGGATGGCAAGCCCGGACGTGCAGTCGAGGGTATGATGCTAGTAGTGCTCTTGACCGGTTGACTAATGGTAGTCAGTTTCTATGGCTAGTGTCCTTGTCCAGACAGACTTACCCCCTCGTCTATGTTTGCAGCCTGGTGGTTGTCACAACGAGTTGTTTTCACGAGGTTCCCGGTTGATAGTGTTTCCCGACCGGTAGACGTGTAGTAGTTCTTTATCATCCACACTTTCCTTTAGTAGAGTAGATTACTATTATATTCTGTTAAGCTTAACCATATCTACTCTGTTTGTTAGAACCAGTGGGTAATTGGTAGTCCCTACTGGGATTCTTCATGAGGCTTACTCCCTTCCTTTCAGGTGAGACTTCA
Organism: Colocasia esculenta; assembly: GCA_014218235.1. NCBI lineage: Eukaryota > Viridiplantae > Streptophyta > Magnoliopsida > Alismatales > Araceae > Colocasia > Colocasia esculenta. The sequence goes on along the minus strand of CM024763.1, from coordinate 60,856,670 downwards.
CAGCAATAGCAGGTTGTACGTCGGGCAGAGGAGACGGGGCCATAATAGCCGTCTTCATTCTTAGCAGTGTTCCTTCTTGTTTCCTCGGCATTTCACCCTCAGGGTTAAGGGTTATGTCTTTCCCTTTTACTTGTACTCTTGTGTTTGGGACTTGTACCACATACTTGTATTACTTTACTTGAGCGTACATTTCTAGTACTTTAGTTGTTGTTTATTTCCTTTACATATCCTGTTAGACTGATCATTTAACCCTTTTGGGTCCTTGGATCCATGGGTGGTGGCGCCGAAAATCGGGTCCTCGGCGGGAGTCAAGGGTCAGGTTCCCGTGGTCGTTGCACAGTCGATAACAATACAAGCTCCCATGTCTTATTCTTGTCGAGTGCTGGCATTTCTTCAATCATGCCTGCCTTCCACTTAGGATCTTCTTGAGCAATCTTCCAATTCCCAAGTATGGAAACAGAGGACAAAGATGCTATAAAACTCTAATACGATGGAGAAAGAGGCTCACAGAACACAAAATTATCTTAAGGTGAGCATGAATACTAACAGTTGAGTGGGGTTGCGTAAAGCAATAGGAATATGTAAGTCATCACTATTTTAGATAAAAGGAATGGGAGACAGAGAGGCATTACCATTTTTCTAGAAGGTGGCGAGGAAGATGAGGGTGAAGCCAGCGATGTAGGAGAACAAGACTGGGGCAGTGAAGAATGCAAAACAGGCTCTCGAGTAGAGAAGGGAGATGATGAAGTTGAAGTGACTAACTGAGGTGAAATCTCCCCCTGACTATCAACACTCTCAACTGTAGTGGAGTCACCATTAGCACAATCAGGAGCACCCATAGAAGCAGGAATAGGTGGTGCAGCAATACCATTAGTAGAAATAGAAGGAGGCATCGAAATATCTAGGTGACAGCTCCATCTCCCCCTCTCGACCACCACCCATTGTGAGGGAAGAGTAAGAGGATCCAGAAGGCCCATAAATGATTCAGATTCGCAGAATGTAACATCCATGCTTACGAACATCTTTCACTCAGAGGGACACCAACATTTATATCCTTTTTGAGATGGGGAGTAGCCCACGAACACACACTTAAGTGCTCGTGGATCAAGTTTTCCATTAGAGAGCCGATGATCTCGAACAAGGCAGATACATCCAAATACCTTTGGAGGTACTATAAAAGAGTTAGTGTCGTGTAAACATTCAGTTAATCAAATAAGTCATAGTCAACACTGCTTCACTCCACAAGAACATAGGGACATGCATGGAGAACATCAAACTTTTAGCTACCTCAAATGGATGTTATTCTTTCTCTCTACTACTCCATTCTGACCTGGGGTGTCAACGCACGAAGTTTGATGGATGATGCCACTATTACATATATATTCTTCAAATTCCTTAGAAATGTATTATGTTCTATTATAAGAACGAAGAATCTTAAAAGTCGCTCCATATTGAGTACCAATCATCTTGTGGAATGCTTTGAAAGATGCAAAACACCTCATTCTTGCTTTTCAATAAGTTGACCCACGTATGTCGACTAAAACAATCAATAAAGGTAACAAATCATCGATAGCCAGACATAGCAGTGGTTCCACAAGGTCCCCAAACATCTGAGTAAACAACTTCAAAAGGTGTTGAACTACGTAAACTAAAATATGGATAATAACTTCTAGTGTGAGTTTCTAGTTCACAAACATCACAAATGAGGTTTGTCTTATTGCACGACCCTTAAATGGTTGGAAATAAACGTCCTAAAAGTGGAAAGGGTAGGTGGCTGAGCCTTTGGTGCTGAAGAATTAACTCCATATCACTGGAAGAAGACACCACCAAACTAGCCTCATAGTCACCCTTGGTCATCCCTTCCTCCAAATAACAGAGCCCATTACGCATTATACCAGTCCCAAGTTTCCTCCCTCGGGCTCCTAAAACACACAATGAGTTTTATAAAAGGTTACAACACAATCAAGGTCATTAGTGATAGAGCAATAGAAAGTAAATTCACTAGAAAACTAGGAACATGGAGAACTAATGATAAGGGCACTGTTGGAGTGCAATTAACAGACCCTTTACCAGAAATAGAAGAGAATGAACCATCAACAAGGTGAACCTATGATGACCAGAACAAGGAGTATAGGATACAAAGTTTCTAAAGGAGCCAGTCATATGACTAGATGCTCCAGAATCAATTACCCAAGGAGAGGAAACACTACAAGTAAGAGCTCAATCCTGACCTCCTACATTTGTTTGAGCAAAGTTACCCTGATACTTGGAATTGGAAGTTTGGGCTGAGGAACCTTCTGTAGAAGCGCCATCGGAAACACGTACACTCACTCTAAATTTTCACAAGAGCCACATCTTCCATTGATAAGTCTCCCAAGGAAGAAGAAGAAGAGAAGCGGGAATGATTATTCTAAACTCCTCGGCCCTAGTAACAGATCGGCCACCACCTCCAGAATGTCGGACCCCCCCCCTTTCGCTCGTGTTCTCTCTCTTCCCCCTCCCCTTTTTTTCTTTGTTCTCTAGTTTGGACCCTGTTGGGGGTGCCTCGGCGACCAGGGGAGGTGTCGGCGGTGACCGGCGCCCCTCCCCGTTGGCGTCGGTGCCTGACCGGCAGTGGCCGAAGGCCGACCGTGGCGGCCACCCCCACTTTCTCCACCCCTACCATGCTGCGCAGGGTGGACTGCGGGTCGGAAGAAGATGGGGGGAGGTGGTGCTGGCACATTGTGCCGGCCTGGGCTGAGCCAGGCCATAGCATAATGCGTCGGCCCAGGCTGTCTGCCCGGTGTAGTGCGCCAAAGGAGCAGGCCAACCTGAGGTCCAGCGCATTGTGCCAGAGCTTTGGCCAGCCCCTTTTGTGGCCCCTGGATCACCTTTTTACGTTGTTTCCATGCCATCGGTTATACATGCTGTGCCAGTGGGCAAACCGGAGTTGACGACCACCGCACCGGGTTCCTCTATTTTCGGGCCCGCCCAGGTCGGCTCTAACGGGCCGTCGGGCCGTTTGACCGGTCAATCCGGACAGTCGTGTTAGGGTTTCCAGCACCCACATGGTGAGTTCCGAGGGCTGACCGACTGTTTGGGGTGGTAATATATGTTTTTTGAGTCATCGTACTAGGTTCCTCGATTTCTGGGCCCGCCTGGGTCAATAGGGGCCATTGACCGTTTGACCCGGACACTCGCGTTGGGGTTTTCGACATCTGTGGGCTGAGTTTCGAGGGCCGACCGATTGTCCGGGGTGGTAATATAGGCTTTTTCGAGGTTGACTGTCAATCGGGTACTTTAGCGAATCTGTTTCTGCACTGAGTTTTCGTTCCGTACTCGTGACACATGTGCCAACTTCTTAGCACTGCGCCTTACTAGTCTTTGCCCGGTGTTGCGACACTTGAGGGATTGTCCCAGCGCATGGTGCGCTTTTGGGTTGTTACCGTTCCCCAGGACCCTCGTCCTCGTGGGCTCGTTGAGGGTGGTCTCCATGCCATGAGTGCGTCCGCCGAGCGTTTCTCCGGACGAAGACGAAAATGGTGTTGGACAGCGGCGTTGAGTCATTTGCAGAGCTCTCTTAGTTGGTCTGGCTCTCGCAAAGTTTGGAGTGTCGCGGTGTGGGCCAGCTAGTCCGTTCTCACTGCCTCGCCTTACACGGTTCCGGAGCCGTGTTGGGGGGATAGGCGTAGGACCGTAGTCCGGCTAGACTATGGCTTGTGGTTGTGTTTTTTCACGAGTCTCACTCTGACGGGAGGGGAGACCTGGACTCATGGTCGAGCGGTAAGAGGCCGGTGGGCGCACTGACCACTGACTAGTAGAGGTGGGTTGTGGCTAGTGTGTGTTGTCTACACGAGGGTTTACCGTCTGCTTGTGCAGTTTGGTGGCGTGCTTGGAGTGCACTCACTGAGGTTGTTGTCCAGACGAGGGCTTTACCGTCTGCTTGTGTAGTTTGTGGCGTGCTCGGAGCACGCTTACTGAGGTTGAGACTGTGTGTTGTTGCGCCGAGTTGGCGGTACTTGTGGACTAGTGTATTTTCGTTTATTTACTTTAGTACTTGCGTAATTATTATTTTTATTATATTCCTATTCAGTTGGTAGTTGTGTTACTTGAGTTATCACTGCCATTCCGCTTGGTGTAGTTAGCTTAGTTGCTTTAGTACTACTAATCTCTCTGCCTAGTTAGTTGCACTGTTCTTGTTTCTACTATTCTAACTAGTGAGGGGTTGGGTTCCCTACTGGCTTCATTCGCGAAGCTCATTCCCCTTACTTCCTTCCAGGTTTGAGTTCGCGATAGCCGATGCTTGTGCTCAGACGGTCTGATTTACATCGCTTGTGGTCAGCAGCGTTACAAATGGTCAGTATTTCCTTTTTGCACTTGAATTATTATATAGGACATTGTGTATATTATTTCTTCCACTGCTGTGTTTCTTTAAATTGCTTATCTATGTAACTTGTTGTATATCTCACTAGACATATTTTTAACCCTTCTGAGTCTTCGGATCCATGGGTGGCAGTCCAAGGGTTAGGTACTTGGAGGGTTCTGGGTATCAGATTCTTGAGTTATTACACAACTTGACTGGGTTAGTTTCCAACACCACTCTCGAACCCTCACTGCCTGAGGATCGAGTCTCCATTAACTTGACAACTAGCCTCTCCAAAGCCTCCATTGTTGATGGAGTTTCATCACCCATCATACACCAAAAATAACAAACAGGCACAATCTCGAAGGAGAATAAAAGGGTTAAATAGTCTCACCAATGATTCTGAAACTACGATGAAGAAGAGGAAGCCGAATGCCTACTTGCATCGATGGCAGTTCATAGGCATCGGTTGTCTTTAAACATGCCCGAAAAAAGAACTCCTCCAGATCATTGGGCTATAGAGGGAAGCTGGCGCCAGTGCAGGCCGCCACGTCAGTGCGGCCCATAGGTGGCGGTTGATCAGGGCTTCTCTAGTCGAGTAGCAGTTTGTTGATGGGGTCAGCTCTGATACCAAGTTGAAAAGAATGGGGAATACGAGAGAGGGAGGAAGAGAAGAATTAACGAGGAGATTGCAGTACCCAAGACAGGGGCACTACATATCCCTTTTTATTGACATAGGAGATTACAAATATAGAAGGGGATTACAAGTATGGACTGGACAAATATAGCAGTAGATCCTCTAATTCAGGATCTAATCCCTATAATTCCGACACAAATTAAAGAAACACATAGAAAACTAGTACAACATCCCCCAAGATGATTTTATTTTTCATTTTATTTTTAAATTTTCAACAATATATATAGCCGTGGATCTGGATCGATCGAGTTTATTTATTGCTTCTGGTATGAAAGTACAACAAACATGACTTGGACCACGGTCATGAGAATAATAACAATGGCGGCAAGAACCGAAATAATCGTCCAAGGGCTATTGAAGTAGTCGCGCATACACGTTGCTCGGTGCTTGCGCCATTTGGAGTCGACATATTTATTCACACCCTTGTACGCCTCTTGAAACACCTTTTCAAGGTAACACTAGTAGAAAGAAGCCCAATGCCCACGGTTAATATTGTTGGCGGTTAAGACTATTATCGTCATCTATATGTATGGCCACGGTTCAGCCGTCGCCTATCAACCGGGGTTATACTGCCGTTGGGTATGCTATAGCCGACGGATATCCAACCGTAGAGTTTGAAGCACCGTCGTCTTTCCTATTATTTTTTAATTTTATTTAAATGTAATGGCCAACAGTTATGATCGTCGCTAATTTTATAATAGCCAATGGTGCTCCCCATCGTTATTTTGATAATATCTTTGTCGTCCTTGTATAATAGCCGACGGTACTATCCGTCACTATTGGCTAATGCCAACGGTTGTACACTGTCATCCTTGTATAATAGCCAATGGTACTACCGTTGCTATTTGCTAATGTCAACGGTTGTACACTATCATCCTTGTATAATAGCCGACGGTACTATCCGTCATTATTTGCTAATACTCAACGGTTACTCACTGTCGTCTTTGTATAATAATCGATGGTACTACCCATTGCCATTTGCTAATATCCAACAGTTACCCACTGTTGTCTTTTTACAATGGCCAACAACACTACCCATCATTATTTGCTGATCAACAGTACTAACGATAATTGTTTGGTAATACGCAATAGTCACCGGCCATTGCTATTTGCAAATGTCCAATTAATCACTATTTATTAATAGCCAATGCTTGCCAACTATCATGTTTATTTATTTAAAACACAATGACCCACTTGTTACAATTTGCTAATAGCTAATAGTAAATATCACCATTTTTATAGCCAACAATACATCATTTGCATTTAGCGAAGACACCACATATCCTCATTCGAATTAAAATTTACAATCACATACAAACATTAGCTGATATGGATCAATCCATCATCAAAAATAACAAATAACAAATAAGTATGAATACCCAAATTCTCTAATATATTCCAAAACGTTACTATTCAGACTTTAATATGTTGGATCGAAATGGCAAACAAACAGTCCTAGAGGGGGGTGAATAGGACTTTTTATCTTTAAAAAAAAATTCTTCTGAAAAACACAACACTAAATGGATATGTTAGTACTTAGTGTGATGTGTGTGATTCAAGTGTAAACTAGGCGGAAACAATCACACAAAGAAATGCACAAGGATTTTATCCTGGTTCGGCCCTTCCCACATAGAAGTCCTACATCCAGTCCTCAAGTCAACCACTTGAGATTTCCACTAACTGCCAACAAATTGGCCTTCTCTCACCTTGAGAGGAATTACAAACTCACTTGCTCCCAAGCAAGTCTTCCCTAAACAGAGGTACAATGACTACATTTCACAAGGCCTTCCCTTCACAGGAGGGGCAATGCAGAACTACCTTCTGCAGAGATTACAAAGGAAGAAGAATTAAAACACTTTTGTGTTTGCCTCAAATCTGAGCAAAACACACACTGACTTCAGTAGGATTAAAAGATCAAGAAATGAAGCTAAATCCTATCTGAAGCAATAAGGGTAGACTTGAAGAAAATATGACAATTACAATTCCCACTCAACACAGAACTTCAGAAGAGAATTTTCTGAAGTGGAGCTCTCCGACTGTTGCTAGCAGGAAGGCTTGAGAGAGAGAGCTTTGAATGATTCGAATGAAGCTTTTCAGGAGAATTAGCTTGTATGCACTTCTGTGTATCTGGTGTGTATCTATCCTTGTAGTCTCTCTATTGAGCTTCTTTATAGTCTTCAAAATATAGCCGTTTGAAGAAGATAGCCGTTGGAGCTCGGTGACAGTTTGCAATTTAGCCATTTGAGGAGAGTTTCTGGGATCCCTTGGATCTTGAAGACTTTGTCCAGGAGATCTAAAAACTTGCATCTTCCAAGGTCTTCAGAAGAGGAGCAGTTGTCCACAGCTAGAAGATAAGCTCTTGTAAAGCTGGTCTGAGAGAAAGACATGCTAAACATATGCTCCAATTCATGCCTGTTACAAGGACAAGACAAAGAGAAACGTATCTCCATACCTTTGTGGTAGGTGGGTCAGTTTTAGTACAAGAGAAAGTATGGAACTTAGTATCCCACAAACTTTTCAGAAAAGACAAGCAGACAGACAGATTATGCTAAAAAGGTGAAGCATGGGTCTGTCAGTGGTAGGTGAGACAGTCAGATGCCATGCGCCTGAGATATTCATAAATGCTTTGTGTCTTATGAGTCTAATAAACTGAAGTAAGGACATCAAGACTTATAGAGCTAAAAAAGCTTTTTTAGAAAAAGTTTTGTACAGGATGATATTTTAAATATAATATGTCATGTCCTGTCAGAGGAATATTAAAATAATTTTGAGGTTTCAATAAGATACATCAAACATCTTACAAAGAAGTTATGTCTAAGAATCAAAATAGATTTGATAGACTTTTATATTTCCAAGACAGAACTGATAAGAGGTAAAAAGTACAAGTACAAAACTGATAGTGAAGTCGAATGCATAAGAACAGATAATCGACTGAACAAATAGGAATGATTCGACTTCAGTAGAGAAAAGATCAAGTGATTCGACTTCTGGGAAAACAAGGTAATTCGACTACAGCAGTCGAATACTATGTATTTATTTCTAAGGTATTCGGCTGTGACATTCGAAGATATCAGTCGAATCAAGCGTAAGAAAACATTCGACTGTATGAGCTGAAGGTAGCAGTCGAATGGAGTGCTAAGGATTTATGAAGCATTCGACTGTACCAGTCGGAATCATCAGTCGAATACAGAGTAAGGAAACATTCGGCTGTATGAGTCGAATGTTATGCAAAGTTGTGGACTTAGAAAACTTTCAAGACTTTTGACTGAGTTTCTGAAGGAGTCGGATTTTGCAGTCGAAGGCATCAGTCGAATTCAGTAGGCCATAGAGGGAGTCTTGTGGCCTGAGAAATTTTTGAGTGTTTATGAATTTTATCTGTATAGAATTTTATGGTATATATTTTGAAAAACATATATTAAATATTTGTCATAGCAAAAACATTGTTATAAATATTAAGAAAATCTCTAAATTTTTTAGGGTTAGTTGCTCAATAATAAATTCACTTATAATCATCTATAGCCATTAACCACCAAACAAAGTCCAAATCCATGTCGTCTTTGTAATCTGAAATTTAAAGTCTATATGAAAATGCCCATCTAGCTAGCTAGGTACATAAATGTGTCCAACTCTATGGAAGTGGGGGCTGAGAATGTGATGTCCCAGCACGCGACCTGCAATCTCCAACCTATAAAAAGAAATGAGAAAATCTCAATACTTGCAGTAGCATAAGTAAATAGTTAATTCATGATATATAAGTCAAAGAAATATATTCAAAATACTTGCACTAGACAACCTTCTGTTTAGCAAAAAGAAATATATTCAAAATAGGCTAATGAATAATGAACCAGATTAGCCCACTAGTAGCAAACAGAGGATAAAAAGGAACAAGTAGCATGGCTAATGGTATGGGTACTTTGAATCTTAAACTCTGAACTTCAGAATTCTGAAGACAAGATTGTTAGATAAAAAGGAATCAAGATCATTAGAAAAATTCTCCCCCTCTATCTGTCGCTTACCATAAACACAACCTTCACAAATATCACTACTGAAGTTTATGTGAGGCAAACCAAGAACCATGTTTTTCTTATCCAACAGCTCCAAACCATTGTAACTCAAGTGACCATACCTCAAGTGCCAAAGTTGAGACTGATTTTTAACATTAGCAGGACTGAATACTTCAAGAGGAAACATCTATATGAGAAACTTCAGCTCAGCTCCAAATCATCTATATGAGAAACTTTAAGAGGAACCATACATCAAATCTACTTTCTTTGGAATTAAAAGGGTCAGAAAGAGATAACCTTCTTCATTTCTGAACTACAGAATTCTGACACAGAATTCTGACAATAGCTAAAAGTCTCACCTTTTACATGACAATGATTCTACGTGTTTGTTTTCTATTTCTCTATGGATTATGTGAATCAAGGGATGATAATGCTATAGTATTCTTTGCTTCTTAAGAATGAGTTCCTATTGGAAGTTTGGTGTCAGAATCTAAAGGATTTAAGCTATTTCTGTTGTGAGATCATAGTAAGGATATCTATTGCTCAGACTGAGTTTTGGCATCTCATGATTTTATGTTTGCACTCATGTAGTTGATGAATGTTCGTACTTTGTCATGCAAGACTTGTAAGTGATTATTAGGTCATGACTATTGTGGTGAATATTCATGAACATAAGTGTTTGGGGTTGTGAACATGTGAGTTCAGAATTCTGAACAGATTTAGAATTCTAAACGCTGTTCAGAATTTTGAAGTTCAGAATTTCTGAACTCTACTCAGAATTCTGTGTTTAGAATTTCTGAACTTCAAAATTCTGAACTCTGCCATCCTGTGTTCCTCATTTCTGAACTTCAGAATTCTGAACATAGAATTCTAAGTACCAAATACATCAGATCTACACAGTCTAAGAACCATATGCATGACATCTAAATAGTCTTTTTTCATTTCTGAACTTCAGAATTCTGAACACAGAATTCTAAGCACCATATACATCAGATCTACACAGTCTAAGAACCATATGCATGACATCTAAACAGTTTTTTTTCATTATGAACTTCAGAATTCTGAGCAGAGTTTAGAATTTCTAAACAGAGTTCAGAATTCTGAAGTTCAAAATTATAAGAGCCAAGTTATAAGAGCTCCACTTACAGGTGAGAAACAAAAGTCACCAGGAAATACACCCATCAACTTCTTCATATCAATACGTGCTTTAATGTTATCCTTACTTTTGCCATCATTTTGCAGAATTCTATGCAGGATTTTTTCACAACATTTTTTTTCAATATGCATAACATCTAGATTATGCCTAACTAATAAGCTTTTCCAATATGGGAGCTAAAAAAAAACACTTTTCTTCTTCCAACCCTCTGGCAATTCATGTGCTCGATTCTTACTAGCTCGAGGTACATTGCTAGGATCTTTCCCAAATATGACATTATTATAACCTTCCCACTTTTAATACATCATCTCTAGAAAAAGGAATAGAGGGTAGTTCATACTCAACTTTACCATTGAATGTTTGAGTATCTTCTCTCCAATGGTGGTCATATGGTAAAAAAACGACGGTGCTTCATATATACACATTTACGACTAAAAGGAAGATATATTGATCTATGGTAAATATGACAAATAGGACAAGCTTTATATCCATGTGTGCTTCAACCAGACACATACCATATGCTGGAAGTCATTAATCATCCATAAAATAGCACCATGCATTTTACATAGTTGTTTTTGTAGGATCGAATAGGTGGATGGATCAGATCTAGAAGGGGGGTTAAATAGATCTGACACAAATTACTGCGGAAGCTTAAGCAATTCAAAATTACTTCAAATCAGAGATCAATTCAGACAAACAAGTTACTAATCTGAAGTGTGGGTGTGTGTAGATTATGTGTGAAGCAATTAAACACTTAGTGTGAAAGCAAAATCCTATGTAAGCACCTAGCGCAGACAAGTAGATCAAACCATTGCACAAAAGATTTTTAGGTGGTTCGGAAATCACACTAGTGATTCCTACATCCACCCCTCACACAGTGAGGCTCCACTACTCAAAAGAGTACAACTCACACCAGAGCACGACGACTCCAAACACCCTTGAGCTCGACGGCTCAAACACACAACCTTGAGTTCAACGACTCACAAACTGAGCACGACGGCTCAAACAACAACCGGAGCACGACGACTCCAAATTGAGCACGACGGCTCAAACCACACAGTGAGTGCGATGACTCACAAACCAGAGCTCGACGGCTCACAATACAAAAGCTAGATCAAACATAAAAGAGATCAGATCCTCTAGCAATGATCTGATTCAAGACAGATTCGTACACATAAATTTGTGCAGAACTTCATGCACAATCTCATAGACGAAATAAGGAAGAACAAACTCAGAAGTGAGAGAAATGGATGTAGAACGAGTGTTCTTCGATGAAGAGGCCTTGCAGACACTTGAGTTGAGGAGCCTTGATGGAAATCGATGGAGATTCTCCTCAATTGACGATGCTCTGCTTTGATGGCATCTGGAATGCCAGAAATCCTTCTTCTACTGCTCCTCTTCAGTTGGATCTGCTCCCTTTCCTAGCACAGCAAGCTTCTCTCCAGAGATTCTCCTTGATTCCCACGTCCTTCCTCTTGAAAGGATGGCGTGCAACTTCTGGAGATGGAGCAAGATCTGGAAAGCCCCTTTTTGATGCCAAAAAGCTTCTTCTGGAAGTGTATGGGCTCTCTTGCCTTTGGGGTAGAAGAATCATGGGTATTTATAGCCCCATATGACCATAAGGTGCCTTGGGGTGCATGGGCACGGAAATCTAGGTCAAATCCCTTGATTCCCAAGTAGCCACGTGTCCAGAAAATTTCACGTTTTTGAGCTTTAGTCGAAGTGTGTCGACACTCAGGCAGACTATGTCGACACCACAGGCATTGTCTTCAAACTGGGCTTCTGGGATAGTCATCTAGTGTCGACACACAGGTGGACTGTGTCGACACCACTGACAGACTGTGTCGACACACAGGCAGATTGTGTCGACACCACTGGCTACTGCTTCAGAACATACTTCTGGGACAGTGATCTAGTGTCGACACCACAGGGCACTGTGTCGACACCACAGGCAGACTGTGTCGACACACAGGTGGACTGTGTCGACACCACTGTGACAAATTTGTGTAAACCTAAAAATATAAATTGTAAACCATTAATACAAGATATTATCATTAAAATGTGAGATATTAAACATCAAAAATATGTTGTTTAAGTATTGTTGTGATATGTATAAAATGTATAACATGTTCAATTAGTCATCATTTTAATATGTACAAAATGTCATCATCAAAATCAAATTATGAGTGATGTCAATTAGTCATGATTAAAGTCATCATTAAAAGGTTTCAAATACACACTCAACCCAACATTCTCCCCCTTTTTGATGATGACAAAATATATGCACAATCTCCTAATAGCCTAACTCAAATCTCCCATTTTTGAATTTTCTCCCATAAAAAAAAACTTTCTCCCCTTTAAAGAACTTTCTCCCCTTTAAAGAACTTTATCCCCTTTAAGGAACTTCTCCCTCTTTTGACATCATTAAAAAGATAGATAAGAGAGAGAAACAAAGAATGGTAGGAGATCAAGAAATGAAATATAGGAAATTAAGGTTCAGGAATGATCAAAATAAGTAAGGCAAAGTGATATTATCAATGAGAGAAATTATTGTGTTTTGGTTATTGTGCAACAAAGTTTAATCACAAAGACACACTCAACACAAAGTATAGCAAATATAATGATCTGAATGTAGTTAAAATAATGATGCAAATGTGAAGAAAAGTGACCTATATGAGTGATCAGAAGTATTTAACAAGAATGTTAGGAGCTTTAATTTTAACACAATGTAGAATATTAGGTCTAAATTCAGTATACATGAACTTTATTAAGGTCTTAAGCTTTTCCATCCTGTCAATTTGATTTTCTTTCATTTTTAACTAGGAAAGAATAGAATAATAAATTAGTTAAATCTCACTTTTCAGTGCAAGGGATCACATTGATTAGATGCAAGACCTCTTGATTACTCGGTGGTTTAACTTTCATTATCTTATACAGAGTTGAAAACTTTGATTTCCACTTTTTGACGCAAAACAAATCACTTTTTAGGTGAAATGGCCCGGTTACTCAGTGGTTCAAGAATTTGCATTGCTCTGTTTGTATCTTTCCAGATTGTTGATCATTTTCTTTTGATGTTTTGTAGGAATATGTTTGCTTTGACCAGAAAAGTCATGACTACTAATTTAGAAAAATTATTCTTAACATGTGGTAAAAATGAAGCTTAAACATACACATGTGAAATATAAAGCCACTCATGTGCCTATAATAGTGTTTTGCAAATCATTTTAAAAATATTCAGTATTAAGATTGCTTAACTTGAAATGATAATGAATCTTTGAAATTAATCTAAATGCACAATGAGTTTAGTTTCAATGTCTTAATTCTCTCATAAGAAAATAGCACAATGACTCAACATTCTGATGAGTTTGGGGTTCAAGATAGACAAGTAAAGTCAAGGAATGTGACAATGACTCCCCCTTTCATGTATCTCCCCCTCACAAGGTGAACATGAGGATTATTGAAGAAATAGGAATGGAATGAAGTGAAAATAGAGTGAATAAGAATATTTTATTGAAAGACAAGAACTCCCCTCAACAATTGTATACAAGACTCTTGATACTTGGCGGAGACATATACTCACGCATAGTGAAAGTGTCCAGACAAGCTTGACTTGTCTTTCTTCAAATCACCATTTGATATACCAAGGATGCCAATGCAATGTGAGAGTGAGGAATTTATTTGCAAGAACATGAAGACTTTTATTAAGCAGCTTTGCAAGAACATTTGTCAACAAACTGAATGTGAGTTGTTGATAAATCAGATATGAAAGAATATTTCTCCAGCATTTCACTCAAAGATTCTTTTGACTCACTCCCCCTAAGATATGCATGATATGAAATGATCATTTAAGCAATTCATATATGTTCATTCCAAGCAGTTTGCACATAATGATTATGAACATGATCAGCATATATCAACAGGCAATTTATTGAAGGAGAAAAGTTTTTCAAAAAATTCAAAATTGTTTCAAAGACTTAAAATAAAGTTTTTGAGATTTTCATTTTTTCTTGATGACATTTATGCAAAAAAAGACTATTGATACTTAGGGGAGAATTTTTCTCACACATAATGAGAGTTTCCAGACAAGCCTAACTTGTCCTTTCACATTTCACCACTTGATATACCACATAATCACTGCAAAAAGGTCAATTATTCTTTAGTTTTAGCATGAAATTCATTGCATTTTTCAAGAACATTTTTGCATTTTTTCAAATTTACTCCCCCTTAATATGTGCATGGAATGAAAAAGCTAGCAAGCAATTCACACATGATTATGCACACAATTAGCCTTAAGCATAACATGACTTCTGGTACTTGGCGGAGTATTTTACTCACGCATAATGATAGCTTCCAAACAAGTATAACTTGTTTTTGCACATGTCATCATTTGATATACTAAAAAGTCAAAGCAGTTGATATGCATACAGAATCATGGGCACAGTAAGCAAGCATGATAATACAAATATGATTCCAATTGTTATGACACAGTTATTGTTGGGAGCAACATCAAAACACACTCTTCATTGTCCAGATAAGACTCTAAGAATTTTCTTTAACTTAAGCAGTTCAATTGGAAATGGTATGAGGTTTTACCTGAACAGTCTTCATTTGGATTTTATCTGTGGTTTCCAATTTTTCTTGCCTTGCATATCCATTGTCTTGATTTCAGATGGAAAGGTATGGCTACAAGGTTCATCAACTTGCTGATCAAGTTGGCCTTAGGACCCTTACCTTTTTGGTCCTACAGTGGAACAAGAGTTAGATTGCAGCAATGAACCTTTTTGAATCCAGAGTTTTTTTTTTTTAGTATAGATGTACTTTTGTCATTAATGGAACTATGAGCAACATTAGTTCCATAACACAATTATTCTTTGTTTAATGCATCTATGTTTTTCATGAAATGTTCAATTTATATTCACATGGAGTTTCTTAGCATTTTCAACAAAATAATGATTCATAGTTACATGTGCATGATGTGAAAACTTTGCAAGTAATTCAAGCAAAAATCATCATGAAAGAAATGAAATAAACAAGCAGTCATGTTTCAATCACAACCATTTTTTTAATTAATGACTCTTATACTAGGAAGATCATTGGTACTTGGCGGAGGTTATTCCTCACACATAATGATTGTTTCCAGACAAGCCTGACTTGTCCTTCCATAGTTCGCCATTTGATATACCAATTGATCTTTGCATAAGGGTCCCAATTGATTTCAGTTTTTATTTAGCAGGGAATCTCTCAGAAGTATTTACCTGGTGAGATTTTCATTTTCTTTCATTCTCTTCACTTACTTTCCTTGTACCCTTAGTCATGAAGCCTTCATCTTGAAATTGACTACAAGGATCCCTGCATCCAGCATTCAAGCAGCACATTTCAGAACCCAAACTTGTTTGGGTCCTAAGGATCTTCCATGAATCTGCAACAATGATTTTTGAATCCAAAAGGATTTGATATTGGGTGCATTTTTTCTGAAGACTAGAAACACTAGAATCTTAGTTTCTAATCTTAGAGTTATTGGCATAGAATGCACCACTGACATACTGAACAATTTGTTTTCTATTTTTCAGATTTTTATCATTGAGATTTTTAACATAGAATTTAGAAGAGATCTTTTGTGCAACAGTTCCTTTTTCATGTACATAGAATTTCTGAGTGTTTTCAGCATGAACATGATCTTTATTCTTATGTACATTAACATGAAACATGGAGCATGCACAAGATTATCAATTCTATGACAACATTCCCTAGAAGTATGCCCAAATTTATGACATGTGAAGCACTGGACTGATTTGGCATATTTATGGAAATGTTGATCTCTATTCCAGCAAAATTTGGCTAAATGACCAGGTTTATTACAATTAAAGCAAATGAGATCATTTCTTACCTAGTACTTACCTTGGCATGTATGCATTTGCTGGAATCTCCTTTTCATGTGAGGAGGCTTACCATGAGGAGAATGAGGTACCTTTTGGTGGCTCTTGGCATGATGCGAATTTGGAACTTGCCTTGGAGCTTTTTGAACTGATGGAGGAAGTAGATGAATCTTCTTGACAGTAGCATTTTTCTATTTCTCTGTCTGTTTCTGAACAAGAACTTTCACTAGTTTTTCATTAGAATTAACAGAGTTCTTGTTCGCAGCAGCTTTAACAAATGTTAATTTATTTTATTTTCATTTTTCTTATCTCTCACAGAAGCAAGACTTGTGTATTTAATATTCTTCAATTCATGTTGAAGCTTCTGTTTTTCAGCTTTTAATGCAACAACTTATTTTTCTGAAATTTGAAGTTTATTTAACATGACATCTAAACCATTTTTCATCTTGTTCTTTTCATTTTCAAATTGAGCAATTTGTTTTTCTAAATCAGGAATTTTATTACTTAAATTGCTACAATCATTGTCCAATGGTTTGTCATGCAACAAACATTCAATCTTCCTTTTTAAATGACTATTTTCTTCAACCAGTTGTTTGCATCCTTATTTATTTGATGATCATGAGCTATGTTAGAAATTTGTTTGTTTAATTGATCATTATCAAATTTAAAGTTTTCATTGAGATCAATCAATTTTTCATTTTCATCTTTCAAATCAAGATTTTCATATTCCAACTGACCATGATTTTCTTTCAACTTGGAAAACTTGTTTTCATAAATTTTGATTTTATCTTTCAAACTTTCTTTTTCAGAATTCAGTTTCTGAACTTCAATTTTGAAATTCTCATTTTCTTGTGAAGGATCTTTATCATTGTTCTGGAGCAATTCAAGTGTATTTTTCAATTTTTCACTTTCTTTGTGGCAATGTTTTAAAGTTTTTTTCAAATCTTTATTTTTAGTGTTCAACTTTGCATTAAGATTTTGTATCTTCTCACAGAATTCAATCAATTCAACATAGGACATGCCTTCATCTGCATCAGAATCAGAAATAGAATACATAAATGGATCTGGAATTGATTTACCTGACCTTGTAGACCCATTTGAACTCTTGTGCTCTGAAGAGGATGAAGAATGCTATGAACTCGTGGAATGTGCTGTTAGAGCCAAAGTCTTTTGAATTGTTGATTTTCTGGATTCATTGAAGCTCTTCTTTGCCATTAAGTACTTATGAATTTCTTTGGCTCCTTTTCTTTGTGAATCCTCTGAAAAATCCGATGAAAATGAGATTGGAGATTTCTCTGAAATTATAACAGGAAATTCATGCATATTAAAGCAATTTGCCATTACACCAAAACTCAAAAGACTATTAGATCTAATCACAGTGAATCAATGTAACAAGGAATTAGATCTAACAATTAGAGTGGTTAACCCGCTCTGATACCAATTGTAGGATCGAATAGGTGGATGGATCAGATCTAGAAGGGGGGGTTGAATAGATCTGACACAAATTACTGCGGAAGCTTAAGCAATTCAAAATTACTTCAAATCAGAGATCAATTCAGACAAACAATTTACTGATCTGAAGTGTGGGTGTGTGTAGATTATGTGTGAAGCAATTAAACACTTAGTGTGAAAGTAAAATCCTATGCAAGCACCTAGCGCAAACAAGCAGATCAAACCATTGCACAAAAGATTTTTAGGTGGTTCGAAAATCACACCAGTGATTCCTACATCCACCTCTCACATAGTGAGGCTCCACTACTCAAAGAGTACAACTCACACCGGAGCACGACGACTCCAAACACCCTTGAGCTCGATGGCTCAAACACACAACCTTGAGTTCAACGACTCACAAACTGAGCATGACGGCTCAAACAACAACCGGAGCACGACGACTCCAAATTGAGCACGACGACTCAAACTACACAGTGAGTGCGACGACTCACAAACTAGAGCTCGACGGCTCACAATACAAAAGCTAGATCAAACACAAAAGAGATCAGATCCTCTAGCAATGATCTGATTCAAGATAGATTCGAACATAGAAATTTGTGCAGAACTTCATGCACAAATCTCATATACGAAATAAGGAAGAACACACTTAGAAGTGAGAGAATGGATGTAGAATGAGTGTTCTTCGATGAAGAGGCCTTGTAGACAGTTGAATTGAGGAGCCTTGATGGAAATCGATGGAGATTCTCCTCAATTGGTGATGCTCTGCTTTGATGGCATCTGAAATGCCAGAAATCCTTCTTCTACTGCTCCTCTTCAGTTGGATCTGCTCCCTTTCCTAGCACAGCAAGCTTCTCTCCAGAGATTCTCCTTGATTCCCACGTCCTTCCTCTTGAAAGGATGGCCTGCAACTTCTGGAGATGGAGCAAAATCTGGAAAGCCCATTTTTGCCACCAAAAAGCTTCTTCTGGAAGTGTATGGGCTCTCTTGCCTTTGGGGTAGAAGAATCATGGGTATTTATAGCCCCATATGACCATAAGGTGCCTTGGGGTGCATGGGCACGGAAATCTAGGTCAAATCCCTTGATTCCCAAGCAGCCACGTGTCCATAAAAATTCACGTTTTTGAGCTTTAGTCGAAGTGTGTCGACACACAGGAAGACTTTGTCGACACCACAGGCATTTTCTTCAAACTGGGCTTCTGGACAGTCATCTAGTGTCGACACACAGGTGGACTGTGTCGACACCACTGGCAGACTGTGTCTACACACAGGCAGACTGTGTCGACACACAGGTAGACTGTGTCGACACCACTGGCTACTGCTTCAAAACATGCTTCTGGGACAGTGATCTAGTGTCGACACCACAGGCCACTGTGTCGACACCATAGGCAGACTGTGTCGACACACAGTGGACTGTGTCGACACCACTGTGATAAATTTGTGTAAACCTGAAAATATAAATTGTAAACCATTAATACAAGATATTATCATTAAAATGTGAGATATTAAACATCAAAAACATGTTGTTTAAGCATTGTTGTGATATGTATAAAATGTATATCATGTTCAATTAGTCATCATTTTAATATGTACAAAATGTCATCATCAAAATCAAATTATGAGTGATGTCAATTAGTCATGATTAAAGTCATCATTAAAAGGTTTCAAATACACACTCAACCCAACAGTTTTCTCTCAGCATCATATGTCTCTACTCCGTGCTCCCATAATATTTTCTACTCTTCAATCAATGGTTGAAGATAAACATCAATATCATTACTAGGAGATTTTGGATCATCTATAAGAAGAGACATCATAAAGAAAGATTGCTTCATTGCCAACC
This sequence comes from Colocasia esculenta, assembly GCA_014218235.1. Lineage (NCBI taxonomy): Eukaryota > Viridiplantae > Streptophyta > Magnoliopsida > Alismatales > Araceae > Colocasia > Colocasia esculenta. The sequence goes on along the minus strand of CM024763.1, from coordinate 60,837,303 downwards.
ATGGAGGTAAATTATAAGCAATTAAAATGACAGGCCATGTGCTTCGGTTGCTACCTGCTGCTATCTTAAATTGACTAAAACCGTCACTAGCCAGTCCAAGTATGATATTACGGGGATCTCTACTGAAAGATGAAAATTTTTCATCAAATCTTTCCAAGCCTTGGAGTCTCTGGGATGACTCATTTTTCCATATTCATCTTGTGGAGTTGTATGATGCCATATCATTAAGTTTGCAGTCTTCTCTGACATGAACAACCTTCGAAGCCTTGGATTAAAAGAAAGTGATGAAGAATTTTTATAGGCACACTCTTTGTTCCTCTAGTATTGTTTTTTCTCTCCTTCCATCTAGAAGCATTGCACCTCGGACACATATCTAGATCTTCATATTCTTTTCTAATAATACACAATCATTTGGACATGCATGTATCCTCTTACAATCCAGACCCAATTGGGACATCAACTTCTTAGATTCATACCAAGAACTTGGAAGTGTATTATCACTAGGCAATGCGTCTTTGAATAATGCAAGCATGGCAGAGAAAGATTTATTGCTCCATTTGTGTAGGAACTTGAGTTGAAATAAACGCACAATGAAAGAAAGCCTCGAATACTTATTGCAATTTACATAAAGAGGTTTATTAGCTTCTTCCACGAGCTTTGTAAATGTGTTTGTCTCTTGATTGTGCTCTTCATTTTGGACATCATCATTGACAGGTTGCCACATAAATACATCATTTAACATCCTAGCCATATCATCCATTGAACCAGTGAGCATTAGATCAGCCACTTAAGACTTTCTATAAGATTCTCCATGGAATGCCAAGTAGTGTGTCCTTTAGTAAATCCCTCTCTAACAATATCATAATGAACAATGTCTTTTTCACGATAAAACATTTTTTCACACTTATAGCATGGGCATCTCATCACTGAAGAAGAATCATTGTTCAAAGTTTGTGATGCAAATTGCATGAATTGCTCAACTCCAGCCAAAAATCTATATTGACTCGTTCATGTTTGGTCTTGTATTTATACATCCAACTCTTATCAATGATATAATTTAACTCCATCTTGTAAATAAAATAAACATAGTTAGCATGTAAAGTCACACAATAAGCTAACAAAAAACTAATATAGTGAAAGATGTAGCGCTATAATAGAAAATTTGAAAAGTTAATGTTGCAATAGAAGAACAAGTAAGTTGTCTTTCCGTTTGTGTAGTCCCTGATCTTGCTTGTTTTGTTGGGTTATTTTCTATTTTTTTGTCTTTTATAAATAATTGTTTATGATACATTTCATGTTTTATGGAGGTGGGCGACACCATTGACAAAGAATCAAAAGATTTCACCAGCCATCTTATGAGCATCATCAATGTGAAGAGTAGTCTGTGATATAATTCTTGAATAAATTGTGAAAATGCATAGAATGTTCTAAGTGACCAAGAATCATTACCCATTTTCTACATCCTGCGATGCCCGTTTACATTAAGGAAATGATTCAACAGTTTTGTGCAGACAAGGAATGCTATCATAGATCCAAAAAATGAAAGATATGCTTTCCATGTTCGTTTCTAGTGACTCGGTGAGTTGAATAGTGCATCTCAACACACTTATTATTATACTTTTCTTAATAATTCATTTTAAGATCTATTGTTTGTTTTAGTATGAATCCTAAAAACTTTATATTCAGAATTCTGTTCACAGAATCAAAATAACTGAAAATTTAGAACTCTGAACTCTGTTTAGAATTTCTAAACTTCAGAACTTTGCTCAGAATTCTGTGTTCAGAATTTTGAAGTTCAGAAATGAAAAAAGACTGTAACGTTGCGACTTTTTCGGATTGTAGCTTAGTGGATTTAGTGGCCAGTGTGTGGCCCAATATTGAGTTTTGTATGGTTGTACAGGTTGTGTGGGTTGGAGGATTAGAACCCAAGCCAAACCAACCTCTCGTGCGACTTTCATAAACGCGACCAACACAAGCGTCGCGATTTTGATAATCGCGACCGCCTAGGTGGTCCCATTTTGAATGCCGCTTTTTGGGGTGCGCGTCTGCATGCGTGCCGCGTGTCGTATGCCGGGATGTCGCTTTGAATTGCGACGGACATACCCATTGTGATTTAAACGTGACGACGCCACCCGTCGCGATTTTGATTGTGTGTTGAGGTCGGCCAACCCAGGCCGAGCCGTGTAGGAAACACTGCTCAGCCGTGGGGAGGGTTCGTGTGGAGGTTTTCTTGGCGATTTGGAGGTTCTGGCGTGCGGTTTGGCGAGTTTCCAGCACGAGGACATTGTGCGAAGCACGGGAAACGCCAGGGCAGCGCCGTTTTACACGTTCTTTGTGTTCTTCTTGTGGTAGGGGAATTCTTCTCCTTTTCGATTAAAACAAACCATGTTCAAGGATTTAAATGTGTAAAATGGGTTAAGGGATGTAGGATTCATGTGTAGGACTTTATTTCAACGTAAAATACCATGTAAAAGGGGTGTATAGGGTGGTTTGAGCATCTCCCATAATGGGTTTAGGGTAGGGTTTCTACAGCTGAAATGCGACGAAACCAGACGCCGTGTTTCAGACTGTAACGCGATGATAATTGGTACGTCGCGATTCAGTCTTCAAATAGCGACCTCTGTGTCCATCGCGATTTAGAAGACTACTACCCGAGCCCTGGTTTATCTACATGGTGCTATGAGTTACTTTCATATACAGGTCCATATGGTGTTGGTTTGCGTGCAATAGTTAGTAAGCGGTGCATTGGCACCTGTGGTAAGTGGAAATGTCGAGTTAATGTGGTTTTGCATGTGAGGCAAGTGGGGTATACGACGCCGCCCGTGGTTACCTCTCGAGTCGGGTACCCCAGGTTCTCTGTGAGCCAGACACGTAGTGCTCGGGGTTTTGTCCCAGTACTTGTGTACCGCTAGGGTCTATGCCGTCTTCTTGGACACCCACACTCCGTAGTTTGAGTTGTACGTCGGGCTTACGAAAAGACGACAATGGGACAACGGCTTGTGTATTGTGGTTGTTCTTAGTCGCTTGTAGTGCACTCTTGGTTGGGGGATGGACACTGGTAGACATAGTGGTCCCCAACTAGTCCTTTATCCAGTGTCTCACTTTGAGGAGCTCGGGCCGGGTCCTTAAAGGTGCCAAGCAGGGAGCTGCAGCAGTGTGAGCTGCAGTTGTGGTGAGGTTTGGTCTCCACAGCTTGTTGGTTTTGTTGTGGTGGAACGGCAGCTGGACATTTCGTCCTTGGCTGCGAGGCTGAGAGGTAGACCTGTGTTGCTTGTCCGGGTCTGTAGCTGGTGTCGTAAACCAGTCATCGTGACTCGTGTTTGGCGTTACCTATCTTTAGCTCGTACTCCTGAGCGTGGTTTGCCGTTTATTTATGAAAATTGAAATCATGTTGCTAGTTTAATGTTATTTATGCATTGAAATTATAGTTTCATGCTCAGGTAGAGTTGCTAGTTATAAATAACTATGCCTTACTCCTGCTTCTCTTGTGTTTTGTGGATTGCGGCTTTTGAGGGAGTTTCCCTACTGAGCCAATGACTCGTGAGGCTCACCCCTTATTACTTTCAGGTGAGGGAGAGCAGAAGGTTTCACATCCGTCTTCTAGTCCGGAGCCGCATCGCAGCGGTGTTGGGTCCACGCCTCCAGCAGTGTAATTTACTTTTCTGTTGTGCCCTGTGTAGACACGCGAATTCGACTCCACCGCAGGCAAATTTCATATTACGCCGTAATGACACAAATGGCCCTCATATGCCTTGCAAGAGTAGTTTTCCAATATTTTCGGATCTCACCCATCCTTCCCTGGTGCTTACCCTCCATTTCCAAGGCTCGCTGGGTCTTATAGGCATCCATTTCAAGTCGCGACGGGTCTTCAGGGTTCGTTCATGAAGTCGCGACGGGTCTGGGGGACGCGTTCTGAAACGCGTCCGGTAGGGTGGACGCGATTTCATTGAGTTCATTATCGCGTCGGGCATCTTGACCGCGATTCCATTGAGTTCATTATCGCGTCGGGCATCTTGGACGCGACTAGGCCAAAGGATCTTTATCGCGGAGGCCTTCTGCGACGCGACAAGGAATTTGCTGATTTTATTTATGGAAACTGCCCATTGTGACTTCATGAACGCGCCCGCTATAGGCGACGTGATTCTAATGTCGGTTTTGGTAGGTTTTATATAAATAAAATATGGAAATATCTTATCATGTCGTGTCGGGCCGACGTGTTTCAAATCAGAGACGCGTCGGACTGTGCCGACGCGATTAGGCCCTAGGCTCCAAAAGTCTTTGCACGTGAGGGTGCCCATCCCTGGAATCATTGCGAATCTTTGAATCGCCTCCGTCCATGCCGACGCGATTAGGTCTTGTACCGTACCCCTAGACCCCCGGAAGTCGTCGTATTTATGAGCCCACGTGCCAAAATGAAGTCGCGGCGTGGTAGGTCGACGCGTTTCAAGAACGCGGCAGCCATCCCCGACACGACTATGCAGTGCTTCAAGGATGCGGCGTACTGTCCCAACGCGATTCTAAAGGCGGTTACAGGCCGCAATCATCATCCATTGTCAAATCAGATTGACTTTTAAATCGCGGCGTCCGGGCCAGACACGACTCACTCTTAAAGTCGCGTCTGCTGTTCCCGACGCGATTTGAATCCGTGTTGCCTATAAATAGACTCCCGAGGGTCATTTTAAAGGAAGGGTCCACTGATGGCGGCGAAGCCCTACCGGATTCTCGCCTCGACCTCCAGCCCAAGGAGGAGCATCTACCATTCCACGTCGTCCGAGCTATCCCGTCTGTCCCATTGGAGCGAGACGAGAGCTTCATCCTCGTCTTCCTCCGTCCGTCCAGTCGGCGACGCCGCCGCGCCGTCACCATTTGGGGAAGCACCCCTTCCCCTTTCTCCCTTTCTCATTTCGTTTACCTCCTCTGGGCCCCACGTGGCCCTTCTTTACTCCCTTTTTACACACACACACACGCGTGCATACACACACACACATAATTATTTTTAGGGGTTTAAAAGACACCACACGGTGAGTCGTTCCCCATGTCATTTATTTCATTTTATTTATTTAGAATTTGATACTGCACAATCGGCTAATCCCCTCCCTTTCTTTGTCTTTTTCTTTTCGGGGTAATCAACACGGAAAGCACCCTCTACCACGGCCGGCCGTGCTCATAGAGGAAGAGGAACCCACACCCCCGCGCAACCTCCCACGCTCCAACAGGTATTCTCGCGATCACCCATTCCACCCACACCCCTCGCGCGTGCATCTTCCATTCGGTATCCTCGCGTACCTGGTGATCACAATCTTTTTATTTCCTTTCCACTCCGTCCGCCACTTTCCTCTTTTTTATTTTCCCTCCTTTGTGGAACGCCCCAGAATCTCCCCCTAAAAGGGAGAACTCAGAAAGCGGTATCTACAAACACAGGTTAAAAACACATTAAGGGATTAAAAAATGTGCAAAATCAAGCCGAAATTCTGCTCCTCGGGTAGCCTTTTGAATCGCCACCAGTTCAGTGGCCGCGGTTCATCTTTGATACGCGTCCGCCCTATAGGCCGCATTTTAGAGTTGAAACGCGACCGCTTTAGCCGCCGCGATTCATCAAGCACGCACCGCGTCCACTGTAGTGGACGCGATTCACACTTCCTTCTTCCCAGTGCCACCGGCGCTTCCCCCTCCTCCATTTTACCTCAAAATCAAAGGGTAGAGGTTGGGTGCTTACCGTCTCCGGCAGCGGGGGGACTTCCCGGCCGAGTCTACCCGCCGCCGCACCTCCCAAGCCGCATCCGCCGTCGCCTCGTCATCCTCCTCCATCGCCGCCGCGCCGCCGCCGTCCTCCAGCACTGGTTCTTCCTCCTCCACCGCCACGATCGCTAGTTCGCTGGGGGCGGCAAGCATCTCGGCCACCATTTCGCTCGCCCTCGACGCCGCCGTCTCCTCCGTCGCCGGTGAAGCTCCCCCTCGTCGCTGCTTTGCCGCCGCTGCCTTCGCCGCCCATTTCTCCATCTCTGACCGAGAGAGGAGAGAGAGAGAGAGGGTGAGTAAGAGAGAGAGTGTGGAACAAGAGAGGGGATAGAGAGAGGAAAGAAAGAGTGGAGAAGAGAGAGAGAGAGAGAGAGGGAGGAGGCCGGAAAGTCGAAATGGAACCGAGAGAAGTGCCCTCGGGCGTTTGTTGCCTCCGGAGATGATTAAAATCGCGTTCATTATAGTGGACGCAGATCATGAACCGTCACCTTTAATTGTGTCCGCTTGAGCCGCCGCGATTCAGAAGTCATTATGACGCCGACACAAATTGTCAGGCGCCCAAATTTCAAATTTTTGGACCCGACCGAAGAAGTGGACGCGAATATTAGTTGTCAATGTAAATGGCGTCTGGTGTACCCGCTGCGATTCAGAGAAACAATTGGAAACACGTCGTGGTCAAGGGACGCGATTCAGTATAAAGGCAGTGGTTCTAATGGACGCGGATCAAAGAAATATCCGCGGCGTCTGTATTGGACGCGTTTCGAAGTGCCCATCCGAGGCTATGTTTTTGAGGAGAAAATTCAAGCAGTTTGGATGAAACAATCACATATGAAGGGACATTTTGGCCGTGTTAAGGAAGCAATTGCATTTTCATTAAGGATTCAATCACGTTGTTTACAAACGACCACTTTGGGCCACAATTTCCCAAGTTCCCGTACATAATTCATCTAGTCTTTCTCAACCTCCTCTACATTTGGGACCGGCCTCCTAAAGGAACAAACCTTCCATAGTGCTTTAATGGTGTTCACCTCCTCCTCGTCGTTATTTGTTCTAATGTCTCGCCTTTTGATTGGGGGGAGGTGAGACGGCCCTTCAAAGTCGCGTCGTGGAAACCCAAGTTGAGAGAGGCAGCGGTGTGGATTGTAAAGGACAAACTCAGATGCTCCAATAAGTTGAAGATCCACACCAGGTGCTAGCCGGGTCCGCACATCTCGGGTAAGAAGAGGCGCCGGAATGCAAGTGAGGACGCTCTCGGGCATATCTCGGAAGTAGTCGCGCCAATTCACCTGCGTCTTAAGTTGTGGCGCTCGGTTCGCCACGCGCCCTTCTAGGCCCAATATGTGATCCAGGTGCTTGAGCGGACTCTTGGAGAAAATACGGGACGAGCTAGAAACCTCGTTGCTCAACTCAAATTTGAAGTGTAGGTCAGCCCAGCAAGTAAATGAAAGCATTGATCCGTAAGGGGGCCTACCCAAGCTCGCCGCCGTGAGACCGCTGTAGAGAAAGGCTAACACCGTCGGTCCCAACCTCTCGCCCTCCCAGATAGCGCACACCGCGCCTAGCTGATCTTCCTCCAAAGTATTGTCGATCGAGGGAAGAGGAGCGCGCCTGCCACGCAAATAACAAATCCCTTCATTACCTGTTCCAATCTCTCACCATCCCCTACCCGTGGTAGCTCTCTCATCGTCCAGACCGCCATCTTTTGCAAGTTGATCCCTTTGTCGGTCCGGACGCCTTGGCCTCCCTCGCATCCATGAAGCTCTCCAACACTCCTCGGCTCATATAGCCCCTTGGCATGACCGCCATCTCATCTTCCGCCCCCCGCATCATTCGCTTCAAACCTAGCAAAGTCTCAACCTCTTCCAACAAACTAGTGGCTTCAAATGTCCTGAAGAGGAATGTGTGGGTTTGGGGATGCCATAGTTCGATCAATGCCTCGAGAGCCGCCCAGTCGAGGTGGATCTCATGGTATCTTTTGGCATGAACATCGAGGTTATTGATCCCCCACGCTTTGAGGATGTTGGTCATGTCCAAGGTAATGGTGGAAGTAAGTTGTTGGAGCCATGGAAGACGCATATAACGTTGGTTACCTGAAAAGAGTGGGTAGTCCTACATGCATGGATGGGTAATGATGTTGCATGGGATTTTGTGCATAGCCGGGAATGTAGGGATCGTTCATTGGGAGAGATCAAGGGAAAGAAAAGTAAAGAAGAACAAGAAAGGAAGAGCACCAAACAAAAAATGTTAAAAGCTTGTCACAACCAAAACCAAAACCAAAACCAAAATCTACTCACCAATTTGGCTTGGACAAGCTTGCAAATATGCCCTTCCACTTGGTTCAACCTTTGGAACCCCTCTCCTCTTGACCCCTTGTGGGAAGAAGATCCACCATAATCTATCTCTTCCAAAGCTTCTTCTCCCTACTTCTCCTCCAAAGCCTTCTCCCCCTTCTCTTCCTCTCCTCCTTGCCTCAAGAGATCTCTTGCACCTTTGGGAGGGAAGAAAATGCATGAAAAGAAGTGTGAGAGGGTGTCTTGTGACCCCTTGACCCTAAGGTGGCTCTCATGCACATAGTAAGGGAGGGAGAAGAGCCAAGATGTCGAATCTAGAGTTGACAACTTGAATTGCGTCCGATGAAGTGGACCCGATTCATGATTGAAAGACGTCTAGTTCCCCCGATGCAATTTACAAGTAACATTGTTTTCATGCTTTAATCTATTACTCGTTGCTTGTCGGTACTGATTAATCTTTGAGCGTAGGATTTGAACGTCTTTTTCACCACATAATGAATAATCCTCTTCGGCAACCGTCATCATCGGTGTTGTATATATTGCATCTTACTATATGATATACTTTATTAGAGCATATCAAGGACCTTGAGGCTCTGACAAATCTGGAATTTGAGTTCCCCTCCTCCGTCAAAAACAATGATGATTCCAGAGGAGTCTTACGTCTTGAGGATAGGTCGTTGCGTTGCAGAAGGACGATGGTTCCGTCCGGTGTCTTGACTTCCGCACCGTAACAATATTATCCTTGATTATCTTGTATTTTCATTTGTTTTAAACCTTTTTCTTTAGCCCAGCATGCATCATGTAGGACTTTAAGCATAACTCCGGATTATCACTCTCGTCTTTAATTGAAGAGAACCGCTCGTTCCTCAATGCCAGTTAACATGAAATATTCCACTCCGAGCCAAGTACTCAGTTCATTGTGTTGTTGTTTGAAGACCGTCTTTTGAGAAACTCAGTTGTTTTGGATTCTTATTTTCAGTTCATCTCCCAAAGATCCACCTGAGATAGTGGCAGACCCCCCCGATGGTGCAACCTAACGGATTGTGTCCTTAGGTACTTTCCTGATGCTGGAAGTTGATCTTTCTCCCTTTCGTGCCCACGTGCACACTCTTTTTTTTTTTTTTCATCCAGCCATTGAGTTTTCTCCTGAGATTTTCTAAAAAGCCGCTTCACTTCGAATTGATGAACAGCTCCTGTCATATGTTTTGAGGCGTGTCTCATCACACCTTGGTGCCTACTTTTCAGTCCGCTCCTGCTACACTCCACTTCGCCACGCTTCATTTCTTTTCATTTCATTTCACTCCATTGCACTCCACTTCATGTCCCTCTGCTTCACTCCCCTACAAAGCAGGCACCAAGGCGAGGTAGCTGTAGACACGCCATTTCGGCAGCATATCGAGTAAATTTCATGTTACCCCGCAATGCCTAAAAGTGGCTCTCTTCAATTAACGCCTTGAGTAATGTTCCTATTTTTTCTGGATTTATCTAGGATGTTTAGGAATTTTCTAAAAAGAGGTCCGAAGGTGGTCTGTTGAACTAATGCCGCCTTTTAGTAAGTATCATCCGCGGCGGGTAGAGCCGACTCGCATCATACTTGTTTTTCGGCACATGCTCTATCTCTATTCGCGTCTACTTAAGCCGCCGCGATTCAAAAGTCAAAAAGTCTAAAGAGGCCTATGATCGTCGCATTAAAGAGCGCTCACATCTCAAATTATGATGATAAGAAGAATCGTGTCTGCTCATATCAATGCGTTTTCCAAACCGCCCGTCAAATCAAAGTCAAATCTGTCAGAAGATCGGTTGGGTTGGAAAATGCGGCGGCCTTCCCAGATGCTATTCCTAATATAGCTATAGCTATATTGTCAAATCAATTTGACTTCTAAAAATGGCGGCTATGTGCGTCGCGGTTCTGAACGTAGCTGTAGGCCATGATCATCACCTAAAATGTCAAATCAAGCGCGAATCAAGGGATCTTTTAAATCGCGGCACTTAGGATGGACGCGATTCACAAGAGATAGGCGTCCATTGTAGGCGACGCGATTCAAGCATGTTGTGTCTATAAATAGACCCCCAAGGGTAACAAATTCCAACAAACTTTTCCCCCACTACGGTGAAGCCCTGCCGAACTAGCGCCTCGACCTCTGAGCCCACACTTCCCCAACCTCCCAAGGCGAAGCCCTGTCGGATCGGAAGCACGTTCTGAAGTCAAAGAGGAGCACGCGCAACGCTCGTCATCCCACGTCTTCCTCCTCAGAATTTGGAGCCGCCATTCCCCCTCGTCCAATCGGCGCAAGGCAGAAGAAGCTCTGTACCCACCGCATCCATCGCGAGCAACGGGCTACACCGCCGTCCACCGTTCTCCTCTGTTCTCTTCATTTTAATTTTTCGTTTGCATGCATTCACCACATTTCCATCACACACACACATAGCATTTCTTCCCTACCCACTCATTTAGGGGTTTAACACCGCCTCCACGAGGTGTGTTAATGCCCGTTTAATGTTTTTCTTCTCACCTCATTTGAGCTTTTGCCACACTTCTTAAAGTCTAATCAATCTGTCACATTTTTCTGTTGTTTTCCCTCTTGCAAGGTAACCAGAGCTAAATCTCCTTCATCGGCCGGCCGGTGGAAGGAGGAAGTAGGACTCACATCTGTACTTCCGCGATCTTCGGGTGAAAGGTAAGTACCCCACGTTCTTCCCTTCCGTCTGTTCCATTCGGTGCCCTCGTGCACCTGACGATCACACCCACTCCATCGTGCACACACGCATTCTTTCTTTCCTCATTGTCGTCATTTTTTTTTTTTTTGCTTTTCCATCCTTTACATCAAAAATCCCCTCCTTCTCTTTCTTTTCTCCCTTTTAATCCACCTTTTCCATTGTGGGACGGTGTTTTCGGGAAAGACGAAAATGACGTCTACACCCCGGGGTATGCTCCAGGCTTCTGTACTTGAGTTTGACTTTTGTTGAAATTTGGCTAAGTAATCCCTTTGTAGATATGTGAGAGATGTTCAATCTTATATATATACAGTGTGTTCTTTTATATTTCCACGGACATGTATGTTGATATCCCTGGTGAGGCTTCGGCCTGTTCGCGGGAGGCGGAGTCGGGTCAAGCTCGTTATTAGGTTAACGGGTTTGAACAACGTGGTCCGTCACAGTTGGTATCAGAGCAACGTCCGTGTAAATATGAAGGAACTGAGAGATTACATAGCTTGATTTCTACGTTAGTCTACTGCTGGTAGTTGACCCTGGTTTTGTATTGATTTGTTAGCATATACGTGGTTGGAATGCTGTTTGTATAGGAATTTGAGATGGCTGATAGGAGAGACTCGGGAGGTAGGGGAGATGAGCCGGAAGAAACAACACATCAATTGATTGAGAGGATATGGGAGTGCATAGCCAAAATAAGGACAAGGTTGGACCAACAGGGTCTAGTTCATCCAGTAGCGGCAGGGCCTCAGATTGTTGAGGAGGCAGAGCCAGTACCAATTATACCACCTCCACCACCACCAGGAGTGGAGGTACCCTTTGTGGTACCTATGCCACCAACAGTACTAGTGCGACCAGCGGAGGAACCTACAATACATATTGAAATATTTTTGAGGTTGCAGCCGCCTACTTATACCGGAGGCCCCAATCTAGATACAACAGAACACTAGATACATGAATTAGAGAGAGTCTTTGTCATTATGAGATGTCCACCAATGGACATGGTGGTTTTGGCCACTTACTAGCTACGGGGCTTTGCACAAGAATGGTGGAGGTTGAAAATGCAAACAACTTTTGCAGGTAGAGCGGAGGATACTATTACATGGTTAGAGTTTATGGAGGTGTTTAATGATACAATTTTCCTGATACAAGTTCAGCAAGCTAAGAGGGAGCAATTCAGGACTTTACAGCAAGGAAATTCATTAGTTCTGGAATATCAAATGAGGTTTATGACACTAAGTATGCACCATATGTTGTGACAAACAATGCAATGATGGTAGAATATTTTATTTGTAAACTATGATCAGAGTTGCAGAATGCGTTGATACCACTTATGTGCAGGACTGTAGAAGAGGCGGCGCAGAGAGTAGCTATTTTAGAGAGGTCTGTATGGACTCGCCAGTCGGGGGAATCGGGTAGTTTCCGACTACCACAACAGTCCTCAGGAGTCAGTAAAGGGAAAGCACCAGCAGGGTCATCTTCCTCAGGATTCAGCAAATGGGGTTCTAAATTAAAGAAGATATTCAGGGGACGAGGAGGAGGCCGCCAGCAGAATTTTCAGCAAGGGCGAGGTTATAGTCCAGAGGTGGAAGAATCACAGCAAAGTATAGCTAGGCAACCTATAATTCCACCGAGCTACAGGTGTTACAATTGTGACCAGCCAAGACATTTGATTCGGAATTGTCCTTACCCAAGGGAGTATGGTTATGGTAAAGGAGTGCAGCAGCAGCAGTAGCCCTAGTAGCCACCAGCAGCACGAGGTAGGGGAGCACCACATCAGCATGGTCGATGTCGGGTTATGACTATCACTCGGGCACAGGCAGAGGCTTCCAACTTGATTGAAGGTATATTGCCTATTTATGAATTTTCAGCAAGAGTTTTAATTGATCCAGGTGCTTCGCACTCTTTTATTTTTGAAGAATTTATGGATAATATGGTGCACCCGTTAGAGGAAAGGTTGTGTGAATTAGTGGTAGAGATTCCTTCAGGTGATTTCATGCTCACTTCATGCTACATAGATGAAGTTCCTATTATGATACAAGGAAATTAGTTGCATGTCAGATTGTATGCTTTACAGTTAAGGGATTACGATATAATTTTGGGAATGAACTGGTTAGAAGCCTATGGAGCAGTGATTGACTGCAGGAAGAAGAGGATCAGATTTTGCCACCCTGATGGAGTTGTATTTGAATTCCAAGGTATGCCGTTTTACACTCCCAAGTTTATAATTTCTGCACTTAGGGCTAGGAAGTTGCTAAATGCAGGTTGTGTGGCCTACCTAGCTTCAGTGAGTTTGATTGAGTCTGGTAAGTCAATTGAGGCAGTTCCAGTAGTCAGAGAATTTGCAGATATGTTCCCTGTAGCACCCTGGAAAATTTAATAAGTAAAAATCTGAATAAATGGAAATAAATAATTTCCATAATATCAGATTAATTAAAACATACATACCTCTATCGTAAGTGCTAAAACACATCGGGAAAATCTGTAAAAATTATAAATCAACCCAAAATATTATTACTAAAAGTTTCACAAAGACATTTGTGCCAAGAAAAAATGGATTAGCCAAGTTTAAAGTGTTTCACGACTTATTATCGTAATTCATGAATAAGTCGGAAAATCATTATCACACATACTTGGATGAGTCAGAAAATTAAATAAAAATCATATACGGACTTCAAATAATATCCTCTAATGACCCATCAAGAAATTTGGGTCAATAAAAATCATTTGGGCTAGGTTTAAGAGTTATTGTGACCTATTGTCCAAATTAGGAAACAAGTCGGAAAACTGTTAACACGGAAATACGATGCAACCAAAATTAAATAAAAATGTTGGAGAGACTTTCAACATTATATATTAATGACCCAATATCATAATTGGGCCAATGGACCACATATGGCCCAAAAATCAATGAAGCAAGAAAATGCATAGAAATTCGCAACTTAATTAAGCTGAAATTAGAAAGAGATAATTAGAGTTGAATTGGGAAGAGATCTTGCATTCTTGGCAACCCAATTCATTCTTAACTATGGTGAGAGGTTTCCTAAAGCCTCACACACTCAAATGGAGGAAGAAATCCTCAAATAGGAAACTAGTATGTCAAAACCGCAACCCTAGTTTCCTTGTCACAATAGGACTCCTAAACACCATGGATGCTTAAATACTCTTCACCAAACCCTTGGGGAAGAGTTTACATCTTGTTGGGGGCGTGTGGAGGAGTTCTTGGTGGCTGGGGAGTAGGAGATCGCCCACACCAAGCCGTTCTTCTTCCTCTTCTCGTCTGCTGCGACCTGCACAAATTGTCCACTTGAAGTCGACCAAAGGTGAGTCAAAATATAACCAAACCTTGCAAGGCCTATACCCCTGGAAAGAGGTCACGTCTACGTTCTAACCCAAGTGAAATGCCCAAATTCCATGCAGTATACACGGAGTATTAAGCGTTCTTCAAATAGTTGTATGAACACGAGTTTTCTGGAAAAATGGGACTTCTTCAACCCAGAAGGTAGGCTTTCTCGGCCAAACCTTAACATATTCTATACCAATGTGTAGAGAATCAAGTTAACTTTCGTTTCCCACTGGTTTCATCGAATTCCAATGAGTAGATTTTGAATTATAAACGTTTTCCCCAAGTCGCGCACTTTTAGAGCTGTTCCTGTTCTTTATATGTTGCAAGGGATTCGAGACAGAATTAGAGCAAACCCACAACATGAAAGGTTTTCTACTAGTTGTCCTAGTCATGTCTTGTGATCAACATTTTGTCTAAATGTCATTAGCTAGAGAGTTATAAGTGTGGTAAGAGGGTCACTGCATGATACTACGTTTTCAGGTTGCACTTGGCTTTTACGTTGTGTTTGAATTGATTAAGCCTATTGAAACCATCATTGTTTTCTAATTCCGATTTACTGGAAGCACCCTTGCATGTCTAGGTTGGTTTAAAACTAGTTTTGTGATTTTCCATGCACTGTATGATTTGTTCTTAATTTTAGAACAACCCTGTGTCAAAATAGGGAAAGTCTGGTCCACAACACAAAGCACTGTCCTTTCTCTGTTGGACGTAGGCCAAGGACCTGAGAACGTGACGGATTAATAGGCCGCGTTCTCAGGCATATTGCGACAAGAATTCTGTCGTGATATGATCGCGACAGAACCGCCGTCGCGACATGACCTCCGGGTCTGACAGCCCTGTCGCATTCTTTATATGAATCCGTCGCGAACTGCCTGCCTGATCAGACAAGCCTGTCGCGATCCTTACAAGGCACTGTCGCGCTCTGATCTGACCCCGTCGCGACCCTTACAAGGGTCCGTCGCGACCTCACGATTTTGCATGAAACCCCACTTATTTTCTTGCAAATCTAACCGCTATACCCGAGGTCTGATTAATATGATATTTAATGTGTAAGTCACATGTCTTGGGTCTGATCATTGCATGATGGTTATTTTAATGGCTTAAAAGTGGTTAACCCATTTAAAAGTTTTAATTACATGAAGGTTATTCTAATTGCTCCTTAAATGTTATGATCCATTCATGCAACTTGTGATTGAATCTTCCCATTATTCTACCATGTTTTAAATGATAATTGTTATTCTTAAAAATCTTGCAAACCCATGTGTAGTTAAATGCATTGTTCATTTCGTGCCATCATGTTAAGTGTTTTCCGCGAGTTTGAAACTGATGGTTTGTGAATTGAGACACACGTACATCACTATACACTTACACGTCTAGGCAGCCCTTTCTTGGGAATTTGGAAGCTCTCTACCGTCATTCCGAATCGGTAGACTAGTGACCTGTTCTCCAAGGCCTCCGTAAATCTCCTCTGACCATGGATTCCCACATGGTCGATGAGTTGGTTGTACCATTGAAGTTCCCTGGAGATAGCATGCACTTCCTCTCTCTTCTTTTGCTCCTGAGTGTGGTTGACAATCTAGACTAAAGACATTAATGTAAGGATTGAACTAAAGTATAAATCGTACCGTTATGCTGCCAAATTTATCTCTTGACTGTTGTTATCATGAAATCATGTTCAATTTACTTATTACTTATTCCCAACATCATCATGAACATGACATTACACATGCTTACTTATTGAAACTCTCATTGGCCATTATTAATGACTGTGGGTATCCACATTTAAAATTTAAGTGAGATGCTGACCGGGCACGGCGAGTGTCCAAGGGCTCCAGTCTAGCCCCAATGATGGAGAGTCATAAATATACTGTTAACCATGGGGTATAATGATTACTGGTGTTGCATCTGCGCTGGGAGTCGTGCGTGCGTGTTGAATGATAGATACAATAACCACATACACGTGTCCTGTTGTACATTCTTGATGGATCTTTTCTTGGTGTACATTAGTGTCTACGTGCCTGATTAGTGTTACATTATCGTGCTCGTGCGTGCTTGCTTGCTTGCGTGATATGGCCATCCTGCATTTAATGCAATTAGTGATATCTTGCGTTCTTGAAAACTATTGACATCAAGTGAAATCTTGCGTGCTTGTACAAAGTGATCTATTGTTAGTTCTATCTTGTTGTATCGTTCCAGATCTTATTCTATCATGATCATTCTATCTAGCTTGTTTCATGTATCATGTTTTAACGAGTTTTATTCGCACATGCATATCATGACATTCATCGTGCTTACCTAGTTCTACATTGTTAATCACTTATATCATTGCCCGCACATTGAGATATAAATCCTACTGGGCTAGTTTGCTCATCCCCTACTTTTACCCAATCTAGGTGACTATGAAGATCAAGAAGAGGAACAAGTCGAGCATGGGAATGCGTCCGAGTGAAGAGCGTTCCAACTATGAGTCTAGTTATAGTAGTTTGCTTTGAGTGTAGAACCTTGTAGTAGGAAGTGAGGAATAAGTGTAATTTCCCTTTTATTGAGTCTTAGTCCTGTATTAGTTTCCATTTTGAATACAATAAGTTGAGATTTGAATGCAATTTATATTGAGTTCAACATTTGGGCCCTATGATGATGTTGTGTTGTTAAACACTTAGTGTGTGCTAGCTAGAGGCTTATTTGCCGACTGTTCACGTCTCGGGATATCGTCTCGAATTATATTCCGAATTAATTATAATATCTGCTACGTAATTCTCGGGACGTGACAGTTTAGTGGTATCAGAGCCTAGGAATACCAAATAGGATATATGTCTCAGAATTAGGAGATACCTATGGAACCTAGCTCATGGAAGTTAAATGTAGTACCTGGTGAGAATGGGTAGAAACTGGGAATATGATAGAAAGAATTAACACTCCTACCCATTGACTCTTATAAGGTATCTAGAGACATTAATTGGTTTTCATCCTTTTCTCAGGAACCTTCATAACTCCTACACTCAACTGCAATGGCTCGCAACCAATGGCAAGCTATGCAAGATACAGTGGCTGGACTGACCCAGGCATTACAAAATGTAGTTCATGCTGGAAATCAGGCTGCTGCAGCTAGGAACGGAGCCGGTGATCTACACCGCAATTTTAGGAGTTTAGACCCTCCTCGTTTCTCTGGATCCCCTAACCCAGACGAAGTAGAGAATTGGCAGGAGGAAATAGAAAGGATTTTCCAAGTTATGCAATGCACTAAAAGGGAGAAGGTGGTACTGGCCACTTTTCAATTCACTAAGGATGCCCGAGCATGGTAAAAGGCCACATCGGCCCACCTGCCTAACGTTGGCGAACTGGAGTGGGCCGAATTCCTGGAGATATTCCGGGAAAGTATTTCTCTGAAAGAGTTATGGAGAAGAAGGCAGCGGAGTTTGCCGCACTAAAACAGAAAGGAATGTCCGTGGCTGAGTATGAGGCTCCGTTCGCGGGTCTGGCTGTGTATGCCCCACACCTGGTGAGAACTGAAAGACTGAAGGCAAACCATTTCATGGATGGGCTCAGGCCCATGTTCATTGAGAAGCTCGGACCACACAACATCCAAACCTACACTGAGATGGTTCAAAGAGCTCAATTGGTAGAAGACACTACGGCTAAGGTGGAAGGCATGAGGGGGAAGGACATCTCAAAACCGACCTTTATAAAAAAAGGGTGCAGTCGATACAACTAGAACTTTCCCCAACAACAACAATAACAATAACACAGCAACTATAACAACAACAAAAGGCCAACCACTGGGAAGGACAATGGTATGGGGAAAAAGATCAAAGTAGAAGAAACAATGACGGTGGAGTATTGTAAATTTTGCAACAAGCCTGGGCACCAAGTGGACAAGTGTTGGAAGAAGGCCGGAGCCTGCCTGCGATGTGGAGTCATGAACATCGTATACCAAACTGTCCCATGCTAAAAGACCAAGCTGGAAGGAACCAGGGAGTGGTAAAGCGTCAAGGATGCGTGAATGCAATGACGCAAGCGGAACTTCCAGAAGGAGGTATGATTGTTAAACCCTTAGACTGATCTTATGATGTTTTCTTATTAGTACATTTCTAAGTGGGGGAGATCATTAAAGAGAAATTAGAAATGGATAATCTAGTAATTATACCATAGTGAAGTAAGATGGAGTTATAACAACAGTGGAAGGAAAACATGAGTGGAAAGAACCAAACGAATAGTACGGGGTGGCTATAGGTGTAGATGTTGGACTAGCATCCACGATGTGGAAACAAGTTAGAGGAATTAAATCCAAAACGAGCTCGAGGATCATAACTATCGAAAGCCAATTAATCATCTATGAATTTGGGGACCAAATTCTCTTAAGTGGGGGAGGGTGTAGCACCGTGGAAAATTTATTAAGTAAAAATCTGAATAAATGGAAATAAATAATTTCCATAATATCAGATTAATTAAAACATACGTACCTCTATCGTAGGTGCTAAAACACATCAAAAAAATCTGTAAAACTTATAATTCAACCCCAAATATTATTACTAAAAGTTTCACAAAGAAATTTGTGCCAAGAAAAATATGATTAGCCAAGTTTAAAGTGTTTCACGACTTATTATCGTAATTCATGAATAAGTTGGAAAATCATTATCACACATACTTGGATGAGTCAGAAAATTAAATAAAAATCATATACAGACTTCAAATAATATTCTCTAATGACCCATCAAGAAATTTGGGTCAATAAAAATCATTTGGGCTAGGTTTAAGAGTTATTGTTTCCGATTATCCAAATTAGGAAACAAGTCGGAAAACCGTTAACACGGAAATACGACGCAACCAAAAATTAAATAAAAATGTTGGAGAGACTTTCAACATTATATATTAATGACCCAATATCATAATTGGGCCAATGGACCACATATGGCCCAAAAATTAAATGAAGCAAGAAAATGCATAGAAATTTGCAACTTTAATTAAGCTGAAATTAGAAAGAGGTAATTATAGTCGAATTGGAAAGAGATCTTGCATTCTTGGAAACCCAATTTGTGCTTAACTATGGTGGGAGGTTTCCTAAAGCCTCACACACTCAATGGGGAAGAAATCCTCAAAATAGGAAACTAGTATGTCAAAACCGCAACCCTAGTTTCCTTGTCACAATAGGACTCTTAAACACTTTGGATGCTTAAATACTCTTCACCAAACCCTTGGGGATGAGTTTACATCTTGTTGGGGTCATGTGGAGGAATTCTTGGTGGCTGGGGAGCAGGAGATCACCCACACCAAGCCGTTCTTCTTCTCCTTCTTGTCTGCTGCGACCTGCACAAACCGTCCACTTGAAGTAGACCTAAGGTGAGTCAAACCATAACCAAACCTTGCAAGGCCTATACCCATGGAAAGAGGGTCAAGTCTACGTTCTAACCCAAGTGGAATGCCTAATTCCATGCAGTATACATAGAGTATTAAGCGTTCTTCAAACAGTGGTCTGAACACGAGGTTTCTGGAAAAACGGGAATTCTTCAACACAGACGGTAGGTTTTCTCAAGCCAAACCTAAAATATCCTATACCAATGTGTAGAGCATCACGTTAACTTTCGTTTCCCACTGGTTTCATCGAATTCCAATGAGTAGATTTTGAATTATAACCGTTTTCCCCAAGTCGCGCACTGTTAGGGCTTTTCCTGTTCTTTATATGTTGAATGCGATTAGAGACAGAATTAGAGCAAACCCACAACATGAAAGTTTTTCTACTAGTTGTCCTAGTCATGTCTTGTGTTGAACATTTTGTGTAAATGTCATTAGTTAGAGAGTTATAAGCGTGGTAAGAGGGTCTCTGCATGATACTATGGTTTCAGGTTGCACTTGGCTTTTACATTTGTGTTTGACTTGATTAAAGCCTGTTGAAACCATCATTGTTTTCTAATTCTGATTTACTGGAAGCACCCTTGCATGTCTAGGTTGGTTTAAAACTAGTTTTGTTATTTTTCATGCATTGTAAAATGTGTTCTTAATTTTAGAACAACCCTGTGTCAAAACAGGGAAAGTCTGGTCCGCAATCCAAAGCACTGTCCTTTCTCTGTCGGACGCAGGCCAAAGACCTGAGAACACGACGGCTCGATAGGCCGCGTTCTCAAGCATATCGCTACAAGAATTCTGTCGCGATATGATCGCGACAGAATCGCCGTCGCGACTTGACCTCCTGGTCTGACAGCCCTGTCGCCTTCTTCATATGAACCCGTCGCGAACTACCTGCCTGATCAGACAAGCCTGTCACGATCCTTACAAGGCACTGTCGCATTCTGATCTGACCCCGTCGCGACCCTTACAAGGTCCGTCGCGACCTCAGGATTTTGCATGAAACCCCACTTATTTTCTTACAAATCTAACCGCTATACCCGAGGTCTGATTAATATGATATTTAATGTGTAAGTCACATGTCTTGGGTCTGATCATTGCATGATGGTTATTTCAATGGCTTAAAAGTGGTTAACCCATTTAAAAGTTTTAATTACATGAAGTTATTCTAATTGCTCCTTAAATGTTATGATCCATTCATGCAACTTGTGATTTAATCTTCCCATTATTCTACCATGTTTTAAATGATAATTATTATTCTTAAAAATCTTGCAAACCCATGTGTAGTTAAATGCATTGCTCATTTCGTGCCATCATGTTAAGTGTTTTCCACGAGTTTGAAACTGATGGTTTGTGAATTGAGTCACGCGTACATCACTATACACTTACACGTCTAGGCAGCCCTTTCTTGGGAATTTGGAAGCTCTCTACTGGTCATTCCGAATCGGTAGACTAGTGACCTGTTCTCTAAGGCCTCCGTAAATCTCCTCTGACCATGGATTCCCATATGGTTGACGAGTTGGTTATACCATTGAAGTTCCTTGGAGATAGCATGCACTTCCTCTCTCTTCTTGTTCTCCGAGTGTGGTTGACAATCTAGACTAAAGACATTATGTAAAGATTAAACTAAAGCATAAATCGTACCGTTATGATGCCAAATTTATCTCTTGACCGTTGTTATCATGAAATCATGTTCAATTACTTATTACTTGTTCCCACATCATCATGAACATGACATTACACATGCTTACTTATTGAAACTCTCATTGGCCATTATTAATGACTGTAGGTATCCACATTTAAAATTTAAGTGAGATGCTGACCGGGCACGGCGAGTGTCCAAGGGCTCTAGTCTAGCCCCAATGACGGAGAGTCATAAATATACTGTTAACCATGTGGTATAATGATTACTGGCGTTGCATCTGCGCTGGGAGTCGTGCGTGCGTGTTGAATGATAGATACAATAACCACATACACGTGTCCTGGTGTACATTCTTGATGGATCTTTTCTGGTGTACATTAGTGTCTACGTGCCTGATTAGTGTTACATTATCGTGCTCGTGCGTGCTTGCTTGCTTGCGTGATATGGCCATCCTGCATTTAATGCAACTAGTGATATCTTGCGTTCTTGAAAACTATTGACATCAAGTGAAATCTTGCGTGCTTGTACAAAGTGATCTATTGTTAGTTCTATCTTGTTGTATCGTTCCAGATCTTATTCTATCATGATCACTCTATCTAGCTTGTTTCATGTATCATGTTTTAACGAGTTTTATTCACACATGCATATCATGACATTCATCATGCTTACCTAGTTCTGAATTGTTAATCACTTATATCATTGCCCGCACATTGAGATATAAATCCTACTAGGCTAGTTTGCTCATCCTTACTTTTACCCAATCTAGGTGACTATGAAGATCAAGAAGAGGAACAAGTCGAGGATGGGAATGCGTCCGAGTGAAGAGCATTCCAACTATGAGTCTAGTTATAGTAGTTTGCTTTGAGTGTAGAACCTTGTAGTAGGAAGTGAGGAATAAGTGTAATTTCCCTTTATTGAGTCTTAGTCCTGTATTAGTTTCCATTTTGAATATAATAAGTTGAGATTTGAATGCAATTTATATTGAGTTCAACATTTGGGCCATATGATGATGTTGTGTTGTTAAACACTTATTGTGTGCTAGATAGAGGCTTATTTGCCGACTGTTCACGTCTCGAGATATCGTCTCGAATTATATTCTAAATTAATTAATAATATCTGCTACGTAATTCTCGGGACGTGACAGTTTAGTGGTATCAGAACCTAGGAATACCAATAGGATATATGTCTCAGGATTAGGAGATACCTATGGAACCTAGGTCATGGAAATTAAATGTAGTACCTGGTGAGAATGGGTAGAAACTGGAACATGATAGAAAGAATTAAACACTCCTACCCATTGACTCTTATAAGGTATCTAGAGACATTAATTGGTTTCCATCCTTTTCTCAGGAACCTTCATAACTCCTACACTCAACTGCAATGGCTCGCAACCAATGGCAAGCTATGCAAGATAGGGTGGCTGGACTGACCCAGGCATTACAAAATGTAGTTCAGGCTGGAAATCAGGCTGCTGCAGCTAGGAACGGAGCCAGTGATCTGCACCGCAATTTTAGGAGTTTAAACTCTCCTCGTTTCTCTGGATCCCCTAACCCAGACGAAGCAGAGAATTGGCAGGAGGAAATAGAAAGGATTTTCTAAGTTATGCAATGCACTAAAAGGGAGAAGGTGGTACTGACCACTTTTCAATTCACTAAGGATGCCCGAGCATGGTGGAAGGCCACATCGGCTCACCTGCCTAACGTTGGTGAACTGGAGTGGGCCGAATTCCTGGAGATATTCTGGGGAAAGTATTTCTCTGAAAGAGTTAATGAGAAGAAGGCAGCGGAGTTTGCCGCACTAAAATAGAAGGAATGTCTGTGGCTGAGTATGAGGCTCAATTCGCGCGTCTGGCTGTGTATGCCCCACACCTGGTGAGAACTGAAAGATTGAAGGCAAACCATTTCATGGATGGGCTCAGGCCCATGTTCATTGAGAAGCTCGGACCACACAACATCCAAACCTACACTGAGATGGTCCAAAGAGTTAAATTACTAGAAGACACTATGGCTAAGGTGGAAGGCATGAGGGGGAAGGACATCTCAAAACCGATCTTTATAAAAAAGGGGTGCAGTCGATACAACTGGAACTTTCCCCAACAACCAATAACAACAACAACAACAACAACAAGGCCACCACTGGGAAGGACTATGGTATGGGGAAAAAGATCAAAGTAGAAGAAACAATGACGGTGGAGTATTGTAAATTTTGCAACAAGCCTGGGCACCAAGCGGACAAGTGTTGGAAGAAGGCCGGAGCTTGCCTGCGATGTGGGAGTCATGAACATCGTATACCAAACTGTCCATGCTAAAAGACCAAGCTGGAAGGAAACAGGGTGGTAAAGCGTCAAGGATGCGTGAATGCAATGACGCAAGCGGAACTTCCGGAAGGAGGTATGATTGTTAAACCCTTAGACTGATCTTATGATGTTTTCTTATTAGTACATTTCTAAGTGGGGGAGATCATTAAGGAGAAATTAGAAAGGGATAATCTAGTAATTATACCATAGTAAAGTAAGATGGAGTTTATACAACAGTGGAAGGAAAACATGAGTGGAAAGAACCAAATGAATAGTACGGGTGGCTATAGGTGTAGATGTGGACTAGCATCCACGATGTGGAAACAAGTTAGAGGAATTAAATCCAAAACGAGCTCGAGGATCATAATTATCGAAAGCCAAATGATCTATGAATTTGGGGACCAAATTCTCTTAAGTGGGGGAGGGTGTAGCACCCCGAAAAATTTAATAAGTAAAAATCTGAATAAATGGAAATAACTAATTTCCATAATATCAGACTAATTAAAACATACGTACCTCTATCGTAGGTGCTAAAACACATCAGAAAAATCCGTAAAAATTATAAATCAACCCCAAATATTATTACTAAAAGTTTCACAAAGAAATTTGTGCCAAGAAAAATATGATTAGCCAAGTTTAAAGTGTTTCACGACTTATTATCGTAATTCATTAATAAGTTGGAAAATCATTATCACACATACTTGGATGAGTCAGAAAATTAAATAAAAATCATATACGGACTTCAAATAATATCCTCTAATGACCCATCAAGAAATTTGGGTCAATAAAAATCATTTGGGCTAGGTTTAAGAGTTATTGTGACCGATTATCCAAATTAGGAAACAAGTCGGAAAACCGTTAACACGGAAATACGACGCAACCAAAAATTAAATAAAAATGTTGGAGAGACTTTCAACATTATATATAATGACCAATATCATAATTGGGCCAATGGACCACATATGGCCCAAAAATCAAATGAAGCAAGAAAATGCATAGAAATTCGCAACTTTAATTAAGCTGAAATTAGAAAGAGGTAATTAGATTCAAATTGGAAGAGATCTTGCATTCTTGGCAACCCAATTCGTGCTTAACTATGGTGGGAGGTTCCTAAAGCCTCACACACTCAAATGGAGGAAGAAATCCTCAAAATAGGAAACTAGTATGTCAAAACCAACAACCTAGTTTCCTTGTCACAATAGGGGTCTTAAACACCATGGATGCTTAAATACTCTTCACCAAACCCTTGGAGACGAGTTTACATCTTTTGGGTCGTGTGGAGGAATTCTTGGTGGCTGGGGAGCAGGAGATCGCCCACACCAAGCCGTTCTTCTTCCCCTTCTCATCTGCTGCGACCTGCACAGACCGTCCACTTGAAGTCGACCAAAGGTGAGTCAAACCATAACAAAACCTTGCAAGGCCTATACCCCTGGAAAGAGGGTCAAGTCTACATTCTAACCCAAGTGAAATGCCTAAATTCCATCAGTATACACAGAGTATTAAGCGTTCTTCAAACAATGGTCTGAACACGAGGTTTCTGGAAAAATGGGACTTCTTCAACCCAGAAGGTAGATTTTCTCAGGTCAAATCTTAACATATCATATATCAATGTGTATAGCATCAAGTTAACTTTCGTTTCCCACTGGTTTCATCGAATTCCAATGAGTAGATTTTGAATTATAAGCGTTTTCCCCAAGTCGCGCACTGTCAGGGCTTTTCCTGTTCTTTATATGTTGCATGCAATTAGAGACAGAATTAGAGCAGACCCACAACATGAAAGTTTTTCTACTAGTTGTCTTAGTCATGTCTTGTGTTGAACGTTTTATCTAAATATCATTAGTTAGAGAGTTATAAGTGTGGTAAGAGGGTCACTGCATGATACTACGTTTTTAGGTTGCACTTGGCTTTTACATTTGTGTTTGACTTGATTAAAGCCCGTTGAAACCATCATTGTTTTCTAATTCCGATTTACTGGATGCACCCTTGCATGTCTAGGTTGGTTTAAAACTAGTTTTGTGATTTTTCATGCACTGTACAATTTGTTCTTAATTTTAGAACAACTCTGTGTCAAAACAGGGAAAGTCTGGTCCGCAATCCAAAGCACTGTCCTTTCTCTGTCGGACGTAGGCCAAGGACCTGAGAATGCGACGGCTTGATAGGCCACGTTCTCAAGCATATCGCGACAAGAATTCCGTCGCGATCTGATCACGACAAAACGCCGTCGCGACCTGACCTCCTGGTCTGACAGCCCTGTCGCCTTCTTCATATGAACCCATCGCGAACTGCCTACCTGATCAGACAAGCCTGTCACAATCCTTACAAGGCAATGTCATGTTTTGATCTGACCCCGTCGCGATCCTTACAAGGGTCCATCGCGACCTCAGGATTTTGCATGAAACCCCACTTATTTTCTTGCAAATCTAACCGCTATACCCAAGGTCTGATTAATATGATATTTAATGTGTAAATCACATGTCTTGGGTCTGATCATTGCATGATGGTTATTTTAATGGCTTAAAAGTGGTTAACCCATTTAAAAGTTTTAATTACATGGAGGTTATTGTAATTGCTCCTTAAATGTTATGATCCATTCATGCAACTTGTGATTTAATCTTTCCATATTCTACCATGTTTTAAATGATAATTATTATTCTTAAAATCTTGCAAACCCAGGTGTAATAAATGCATTGTTCATTTCGTGCCATCATGTTAAGTGTTTTCCGCGAGTTTGAAACCGATGGTTTGTGAATTGAGACATGCGTACATCACTATACACTTACACGTCTAGGCAGCCCTTTCTTGGGAATTGGAAGCTCTCTACCGGTCATTCCGAATCGGTAGACTAGTGACATGTTTTCCAAGGCTTCCGTAAATCTCCTCTGACCATGGATTACCACATGGCCGACGAGTTGGTTGTACCATTGAAGTTCCCTGGAGATAGCGTGCACTTCTCTCTCTCTTGTTCTCGTGAGTGTGGTTGACAATCTAGACTAAAGCCATTAATGTAAAGATTGAACTAAAGTATAAATCGTACCGTTATGCTGCCAAATTTATCTCTTGACCATTGTTATCATGAAATCATGTTCAATTTACTTATTACTTGTTCTCAACATCATCATGAACATGACATTACACATGCTTACTTATTGAAACTCTCATTGGCCATTATTAATGACTGTGGGTATCTACATTTAAAATTTAAGTGAGATGCTGACCGGGCACGACGAGTGTCCAAGGGCTCCAATCTAGCCCCAATGACGGAGAGTCATAAATATACTATTAACCATGGGGTATAATGATTACTGGTGTTGCATCTGCGCTGGGAGTCGTGCGTGCGTGTTGAATGATTGATAAAATAACCATATACACGTGTCCTGGTGTACATTCTTGATGGATCTTTTCTTGGTGTACATTAGTGTCTACGTGCCTGATTAGTGTTACATTATCATGCTCGTGCGTGCTTGCTTGCTTGCGTAATATGGCCATCCTGCATTTAATGCAATTAGTGATAACTTGCATTCTTGAAAACTATTGACATCAAGTGAAATCTTGCGTGCTTGTACAAAGTGATCTATTGTTAGTTCTATCTTG
>CM024763.1:60751611-60810249 GCA_014218235.1 Colocasia esculenta | reverse complement strand
CAAGAAAAAGGAAACACTGGTCAGTCACATCAAAAGGAAATGAAAGAAAGCAAAATAAGGAGTGTAGTTGAGATTTGTACCTGATCGTGGGAGTAGAGGTCCAGTTCCGCTCGCACGTCCTCGACATGCCGGTTCGTCACTCTCGGATTCGGCGCCACCTCCCACCGAGCCATGAGGGGCACCATGGCCTGGCTCCCCTCTGTCTGCACCCCACGTCCCATAAGGAAGCGAGTGTACCCCCAGATCTGCAAGGCAAAAAGAAAAGATGTCAGTCAAGCAATTCAATTTAATTCAATGATGAGCATTAAAAGAAAGTTGCATACCTGTAGAAAAGGGGTGAAGCCCCCGGTGCTCTGAGAACTCCGCGAGCTGCTGGGGAGAAGTGAGAAAAGGTTTCCTAGCATCGCGGCGCCCCACACATATCTCCCCGCCTACTCCAGGTCTCGTAGCAGGAGCACGAACTTGCAGTCCTCGTCCCACCTCTCCCTCAAGGCCTCGAGGTACAGGACATCCACAGGAACGGGCGCACCGCCAGCAGGTGCCCGAACCCCATCCATGCATTCCTCATCTATTGAACCTCCGGTAGTGCCCAGTACCACGCCCAGCACAAATCATGTCACCCGGTTCCTCATCCTGCCCTTTCCCTGCAAAGAAAACACAGAAACATTGGCATCAGTATCGGCTGCCGTTATGAAAATGTAGACGGCAAGGGGCATGTCGTTTACACAGAGTTGGCGTCCAAAGGTTTGCCGTCAGATCATGGGTTAACGTCCTCTCCCTTGCCGTCAAGTTCCTATTGACGACAATTGTGGGTGTTAACAGGAACCTGACGTCAACCGATGTTGACGTCAGGTTCCTGTTGAACCCGATGACGCCTCCCCTGTTTCCCCTTCCGTCTCACATTTTAAAAATCATCCTCAAAGGTTTTTTAGGGTTTGTTCAAGCTTACCTTGGGTCGTCGTGGTCTCCTCTGAGGTTCACCTGCCTCTGTCTCCTCTCCCTCTCCATCTTCCGCCGCCGATTTTCCTCCCCGTCCGATGCGCTGTCGTCGGCATCTGCCGCGCGGGTCGGCCATTTCTTCCTCCGTTGCCGAACCCATTGTTGTTTCCTCCTCCACTTCCACCATCTGGCGGGGTTGTGTCCGAAGCATGAGCCTCTTCTCCCTCGCCATCAGAAGAAGCCCAGTTCGAAGAAGAGATTAGGGTTTTGAAGATTAGAAAGAAGTGGAAGATTAGAAGATCAAGGGATGAGAGAGTGTGAGAAAAGAGGGTGGGAGGGCGAACAGGCACTCCGATGATTGAAAGAAGGTGAAAAG
Source organism: Colocasia esculenta (assembly GCA_014218235.1). Classification (NCBI taxonomy): domain Eukaryota; kingdom Viridiplantae; phylum Streptophyta; class Magnoliopsida; order Alismatales; family Araceae; genus Colocasia; species Colocasia esculenta. The sequence goes on along the minus strand of CM024763.1, from coordinate 60,808,934 downwards.
GGCGCCGGAATGGGCCTCGGGAAGATAAAGCTGCGTTTTGAATTTGACGTCATGGGGGTAGCCGTTGATACCCTCTTAACGTCAGTAGTATGGCCGTTCATTTCCTATTGACGGCGACCCCATGGCCGTCTATCTCATGCCCCGAGGTAACTCTGTTAGACCCGTACTCCATTCGACGACAGCTTGGTGGACATCCACTGTACGGTGGACGGCCATCAATTTGGCCGTCTACCCTCAGTCTGGCTGTTAGCGGCCACAATGTGATCGCCTACCTGGCTTTAGCATCCATCGATGTGGACGCCAACCCCTGTGCACTTAATCTTCACAGACCACTCCATTCAACACTCAATTGAAGGATTCAACACATTGAAGCCAATTCAAGACATTCCACACAATTCAAGCCATTGAACACAACCTACTCATTCTTTATTTCATCAAATTTGTGTACACTTATTGAAAATGTGAAGAGTACATCACTTTGCTCTACGAGCCATAAAGAAATCACAAGAATATGGCAAATGTGTCAATGTATTCCTCATATTCCAGATGTCTTCCCAATTCTCCTGCAGTGCTTGTCCAACTTTCTTGCTCACTGTGTACTTTTCTCAAGTTTCTTTGCTTTCTTCATAAGCTTCTCATTCCTTCCGGAGATAATTCTGTCGGTGCAGTGGGATGAAGTTGAATTTCCCGTGGTATTCCGAGCTGACACTGGCACCAATGTGGCTGGCACAGCACCATCTGATCAGCACCAACCAGCCACAAATCTCTGTCCTCCTGGTGCGAACCTTGAACTCAATGGTCCTCATAAACAGTGACTTGACAATGAAGTCCTCCACTGGGAAGTAGCCTAGGTAGTCCTGCCAGGCATCTCTGCTCTTCAAGTGTGTTGTCACACACTTGATCTTATCCTATGGCTCATACCATGCCCTGCTGCAATGCACCGAACTCCGAAAGAAGACTTTGGAGGGGGTAGGTTGCTTCTCAGCAAAATCAAACTTCAAATGAGCTTCCATCCATACCTGAAGCAAGAACAAGCTCCCGCATGTGCGTCCGCCTATGCTCATCGTGGTCAGGGAGCTGTAAAGGTGTGCCAGCACTGCAGGGGCAAGTGACTGCCCGTGCCATAGCAGGGATAGGATCCCCCACATGCTCATACACGAGGAAGTCGCCACTAGTGGGGAACAAGAATACACCATCCAGGCAGAGTGTCAGTCCCCTGGTCGCCCTCTCACCTCCAACCTCCTTCGCATGCTGGATCAACCACCAGGCGAGCCGGTCCAGAAAGATCCCGTGCTTGTTCGTCATCTTAGCACCTCCTTCTTGTCCCGTACGATGTCCGCCAGAATCTCTTCCCACTGGAGAAGAGGGGTCGTCACGTCGTACTCCAAGCTCGCCTCCACCCAAGGAACAACTCCACCTCTTCCAGCAACACACTCGCCTCGAATCCCTGGAACACGAATGTGTGTGTGTGCGGATGCCACCGCTCCACGAGCTCCCTCAGTGCGTCAAATCCCCACCACATATCCTTCATGTTCTTCGCCAACACCACCATGATGCTCAAATTCCAATCTCCGATGAAGCTCCTCATATCGATGGTAATGGCGTTCATTAGGTTGACCAGCCAGGAGAAGGCTCGCACCTGGACTTGGCTTGGAAGGCAGGTACCTCCTGCACACATCCAGGGAGTGCTGTGAGAGAAAGTTTTGAGCATTTTCAGCATGAAGAAAAGCAGAAATAGGTGTTGCATACCTCCCCATTGGCCAGTCGGGTGCTTAGATGCCCCGGAACTTCACTTAAAATCCCCGGGTTCACGCTCGTGGACATTCTGGTCGATGTGGAGGCCATTTTTGCTGCTTCAGTTCGTCCCAAAGTCCTCTGGTTTGGAGTTGAGGAAGGAGAGGATGGAGGAAGAAGATAGAAGAGTCCTTGTGGACTTCCAAGAGCTATTTTTTCGGCCTGATCCGCTGGCATTTTAACGTCCACATCGTTTGACGCCTGTGTACTGTTGACGGCATCATTTGTGGACGCCGACTCTTGTAGACGGCCTACCTGGTTGACATCAACTGTACGTTAGCGACAATCGGTCTGGACGTTAACGGCCGGGATTTACAAAGCTTTATTGTTCATATAGCCATTTTTTCTTATCTTGTGCTTCAAGTTGTCTTGCGATGTTTAAGCACAAGCGGCGCTTCAAATTCAGGAACACTCATGCGACCGTGAGTGTTACACAGGTATGTCTAACGTAGGATTAATCACCAGAGGCGAATAACTTGGCAACCATGAACCCTGAGTTCCCCTTTACCAAAACTATGACGGGTTTCGATCTCTTAGTTATTTGTATGGCTTTAGAATTTTCCTCTAGTTCTAACTTGCATTTTAGATAGGGAACCCACACCAACATGCATTTAGGATTTCATTGCTAACATTATCTTCTAACTCAAAAAAAAAAAAAACATGGAGATTTTCCTCAATCACTCTATGGCTCTCCAGCTCAAGTGGCCAATCGGGTCAGCATCACCTTCTGAATATTCGAGCTGATTTTGGGTCTTTGTTGCCCATTCTCAGTTGTCCCACCGTGCATATCACAAGTTGTCAAGCTGTCTTATTGAGTTCATGTGAACCTTTCGCCAATCATGACATTAATTCTAGACTTCCGGCTTTCCAAACATTGATTCCAGTTAGATCTTTTGATAATCCTTTGAGAGTACAATCAATCCTTGTCTCCACAACCCCCTAAATCTGGACAAACGTCCTAATTAGGTCAGCGGGACAAAACAGACTCTGGTTGTGAGATTCCCTTGATTCAACCGTCATATTACAACTCCTTTGACTTAGACAACACAAGAAACTAGTCAAAATCCTAAACGGCAAACGCCAGGGACCCTACCGTTGGGTCGAAGTTGTAGTTACATGAGTAGATCACCCTCCTTCTTTCCCACATTTGTCTCTCAGACGATTCGTCACTTGTTTCTAGCCTAACTCATTTGTGTGGCTTGCTAGAATTCCTATCCTCGGAGATGGCCCTTCCATCAAATCTCCGCGTCCTTTGTTTACCGAGACACCAACCTTTCAGTCTGCTCTGCTCCCTTGCATTGACTCCTTTTGGTGTCCACCCCTGTTGACGTCTGCATGGGGTTGGCGGCAGCATCGTTTAACGTCAACCTGGTTTACTTGGTCTGTGCAACTGCCGAGATTCCAGCCCACTAAGCGCCATTCCCTCGCCCATGCAGCGCATGGGGCCGTTCCCAACAGGCAAATGGGCCACCTTGGCACTCCCTTGACCCAGTAAAAGTCCTACATGGCCCCCTCTCATTGGTTCAAGCCTTAACACATGGATTGCCACATGTTTAAGTGGTGTTTCATCACACTTGAGCATCCAAGGCTCTCTAGCTCTGACCCCATTACCTATATAGGTCACTCCTTGGCCTTCTAAGTGGGAGGGGAGATGTTGGACGTCCATGTGATGTTGCTTTGAGAGAGGAGAGAGAAAAGTGCCTTAAAACTTCCACCTTGTTCCCTTTCTTCCTCTCAACATTTGGAGCGTCCAGGAGGCTTCACCAAGTGCTGGAGGAGTCCACAAAGCAGCCATCAACGACCACAAATGAGGATCATCTCCCTCCTCTCTTTCTCTTTCACTTCCTCTGTCCTTAGTCCTTACATGCAACTCACTACACACACACGCCCTCTAGGCACGTAGTGCACCTCCCAACACACCCAAAAGGGGTTTTCCAACAAAAAAATGGAGGGAAGAAGGGTGGTCATAGCACTTGGCCACCCCTCTTCTCAAGCCCGCAACCGGTATGGGGTTCTCCTTTTAGGCATTTCTTTTCTGTTTTGGACGTTTACCACACTTCCCAAGTCTAATAGAGTCTTTTTTGTGGCAGGAACACTTTGAAGGAGACCGTGGAGCTTCTTCTCTTTGGCTGGTTGAAGGAGGAAAGTTGGAGTCCCGCCATCATCCACTACGCGAGGCAACGTCATCGACGCGATCATAACACCTCTTTAGGCAAAGGTAAGGCCCTGGCGATCACTTCCCGTCCATTATTTTGTTGGTTTTCTTCTTCTTCTCTCTAGTCAACTCAGTCAAACGGGAGTCAAAGAAGTCAACAAGCAACTTTCTACGCCAACGAGGGAGCGGCAACGTTTGGGAGCCTTCGGAACAACAACAGCATCCAGGGTTGCGCAGAATAGGGCATCCACAGTCACCACCTCTCCACGAGCACCCAAAACCACCGGGAAGCACAAGAGAGCTCGGGAGAGGGAGAGGAAGGAAGAAGAAAAAGGAAAGGGCGAGAGGGGAAATGGGGCACCGGCCTCGGTTTTGAACCGAGGGCCCCCAAGACGCGACGGGTCAGCCTGGCGCGACAACAAGCCTATCGCGACGCCCGTAGGTGTTGCAACCTTGTCGCGACAGCCAACCCCGGCGCAACCCTAAAAGGCGGTCAAACCTCAAAGACTGGGAAACCAAAACACGACGGCCTGCCAGGTCGCGTCAACACTATACGCACCTAACACTTGACAAAGCCGTTCTGACAGACGAGACATCAGTCACGTCTGTCAGAAAAGCAGTCGCGACACCTCAAGACACCGCGACAAGAACGCGATGCCCACCCTCATCACCACCATGTCGCGATGGCCAGGTGTGCCACGTCACAAATCCTGTCACGACGGTCTCCCCTGGCGTGACCATGTCGCAACCAGGGGCCTGCCGCGACCCTGAGGACGGGGCAAGGGCCCAAGAGGGTCGGGTCTTACAATATCTCATTACACAAATCACTAGAAACATCTACACAAACCCATGAGACATCCATCACATAAATTTAATCCATCACACAAATGAAAATAAATCACAAACCACAATATACACACATCACAAAATTACAAATCCTCTGCATATGTGTCGTCCTGGTCGTCGTCTCCTCCAACGCCTCGCGATGGATGATCTTGTATGTCATTTATAAAATAATATAATCAAATATTAAATAAATAAACTTTTTTTCTTTAAAATTAAAACAAGATGTTTTTAACTTAACTTAATTTGACGAATGATAATTTGAGCATTTTACTCAAACCGGTAGTCCAATTAGACTCCGTCAGTTTCTACGGGTACTTTCAACCCTCAAATTGTGTTGGATAATTTTAAACTGATTAGTCCAATGTTTTAAATTTTGGACCCTCAACCCAAATTCACCGATTTTAACAAAACTAGCTAAGAAAATGAGAAATTGAATGCCCAATTCAACCGGGAGTCTAATTTGAACACCGTCAGTTTCTACAAGTCACTCTCACCCTCCCGGTCATGTTGAAATTACTGACAAATTAATCGGGCCTACATTTTAGTTTGACCCTCCCAAACCGTGTTTATTGACTTTAACCTAAGTTGTTTTAAAATATATAAATTTGAGCATAGAGCTCAAACCGGTAGTCCAATTTGGACTCTGTCAGTTTCTACGGGTTACTTTCAACCCTTAAGTTGTGTTGGAACAATCGATAAATATTGGACCTGTGTTTTAAATTCTGGACCCTCAAACCTAAATTCACCGATTTTAAACAAAACTAGTTAAGAAAATGAGAAATTGACTGCCCAGTTCAAACGGGAGTCTAATTTGGATGCTGTCAGTTTCTACAAGTCACTCTCACCTTACCAATCGTGTTGGAATCATTGACAAATTAATCGGACCTACATTTAGATTTTTACCCTCCCAAACCTGATCAAACAGTATTTTAGTCTTGTACCTTCTATTTCCCAAGTTCTTGCATTTTATAAGATCATATTTATAGTTGAGAAATAAAAAATCAATCAATTATTTACTTATGGTTGCTGTGCATGAGGTGCTCTAGCACCAAGAATCCCAGCTGTGCAAGCGTCTGGGAGATGGTTTGAGAGACGATATGTGAGATATTCTAAGAGATAGTCTCGTGATGGTCTCCCTAAATTGGGCTGGAGTCATGGTGGGGCAGCATTAGAAGAACCACCTGGGGTTGCAGGTGTGGTAAACGGGAGGTCACATGTGAGACGAAGCTTGAGCAAGAGGATATCACCTGGCCGTGCCTAAACTATGTCCAAAACCATACTCGTGGCCTTTCTTGGGTGCACCAATGCTGCAATCCAAATGTCAGGATCCAATTCTAGACGCTAACTATCATCTCTATACCTCTCTTCCATTCCTCTACTATATGACTCCTGCAAGAAAGTAAAAAAAACTAAACAAAATTATCTTAATTCTACATTATGCTTTTAAATGAAAACTATTGACATATAAACTTACCGCTACCTCCCGAGCTTTCTCACTAATGTAATCATTGTCCCTTCCTTCTTATGAGTTGATCAAAAAGTTCTTGAAATTGAGGTGGCCGCTTGAGCTGTGTTTCCTAATTTCAAATAAATCACAATTTATTATTAAGTTTACAAATTTAAAGAAATCTAGAAGTGTACTTACCATTCGCGCTTTATGCATTGCAAAAGAGACATAGCCACCTATATGTACATTTACCTCGGGATGTGCAGCTCTGTTATCTTTGCTTGGGCTGAATTCCAACCCATTTCTCCCCCCACCATATCCCGCATAACTCCACCCAATACTCTTTTCTCATCCAAACAGGTTTGTGCTCCTTCCACTGGTTCATATCTGTGCTTGCACAAACTCTTTCTACATTTCTTCAAAATTATACAACAGATGCTTGAAATTTGCTCTTGCAGTGGTTGTCCATGCAGATCTAGCATGTGATTCATCTGAACGCTCTGTGAATCGATGATTCCTCTGCATATTAAAAAAAAAAAAACTACATAAGAATGAGTGTACTAAACTAATAATTGAAAGATACTATCATTGATAAAGTAATTCACATACCTGAACATATCATACAATAAATTCTAAACATCCATCGAAAAATCAGAAATCGAAGGATAGGGCCAGGAAAATGTGCTTGAATTGTCTTTGTAATAAATTGTGATGCTTGGGCTGGCTCCATTTAATTCCTGAAATTGAAAATAATAATACCACATTGACGAATAGATAAGAAAAATAGTGCATTACATACCCTTCATTATCCACACTGCCCGCATCGTCTCATTATAATGCCCTCCCCCTCGCGATGATTCGTCTCGTCATCAGCATGTACTATACGAATTAATAGCATAAATAAAATAAACTATCAAAAATATACCTATAAATGTGAATGAACATACCTGGGTCTGATGGAGGAGGTGTAGATCCATTCGCCATCTATGATAGAGATGCAGAGGTCGTCGGTCCTATACAGCAATGACATAAAGAATTATATTAAACAAATACTACAATGCATACAAATCATGACATACATACCTGCTGCCAGTGGTAAAGGTGCAGAGGTCATGGGTCCTGTAGGATAGAATAAGATTTCACAATGACATAAAGAATTATATTAAACAATACTGCAATGCATACAAATCATGACATATATACTGCTGCCGGTGGTAGATCTACAATGGGTGGGTCCTGTAAGGATAGCAATAAGATACGACAATGACATAAATGGATAATATTAAATAAATACCGCAATGCATACAAATCATGACATATATACCTGTTGTCGAGGGTAGAGGTGCAGAGGTCGTAGGTCCTGTAAGGATAGCAATAAGATACCACAATACATAAAAAGAATTATATTAAATAAATACCGCAATGCTTACAATCAAGTATACTCTTGACGATGGTGGAGGTGTAGAAAAGGAACTAAATCTCCTGCCACTACCCTCTCCTCTCCCACCTGAAAAAGTCGCTCGTCGTCCTCGAACCATATCTTTAAATGGTAATAAAAGACATGCATATTCATGAATAGTGGAAGAAAGAAAGATGTAGAATATTAGAATTTATAGTAAATTTGTCTACCATTAATCAAACATTCCCATTTCATCTTCAGATGCTGGAGATATATAAAATTCAGCATTGGCATCTTCATTATCAGATTCATTTTGATCACTAGTACATTCATCTTCATCATTGACCAATAAGGCAATTCCTAGAAGATACTTTTTTGACCCAGTTGTGATCCTTCCTAATCCAGGAGTTGTCTTGTGCTGCTCGACAATTGTGTTATATCTGGTAAGTTCTGTACCCTTCACGCTAAATGTGGATCAGACAACCGTTCAAATCAGCTTCTTCCAATTCAATTTTGCTCTTTAGAATGCATCTTTTTGCCTTCTAAAAGGATGGTCCCTTGGTATAAATCGTCGATGACAATCAAACCAGCATGACTTGCCACCATGCTTAAGTACAAATGATTTGGTGCTGTCTATACAGTAAGGACATGCTAGTTTTCCATGAGTTCTCCAGCCAGATAGCATTACATATGCAGGAAAGTCACTTATCGTCCACATCAATGCAGCCTTCATAGTGAAATTTTGCTTTATGGATGCATCATAGTAGTAACCCCATCGGTCCATAACAATTTCAACTCATCAATCAACGGCCTGAGATATATGTCTAGTTTTTTTCCAGGACTTTTTGGACTAGGGATCAATAAGGATAGAAATAAATGCTTTCGTTTCATGCACATGTTGGCAAAGGTTGTATGGTGGTCACAAAAATTGGCCAGCTGGAGTAAGAAGTCACTGAACCGCCAAATGGATTGAAACCATCAGTACATAAACCAGCCTCACATTACGCGACTCTTTTGAGAAACTAGGGTGAGCACGGTTGAACTGACTCAAGCTTCGACATCTGCAGAATGACTGATTACATTATGTTCACGACAAATTCTTTCCGCATGCCATCTCATATGTTGAGCTATCTTTTATGACAAATACATTCTCTGCAGTCTCGGTATGAGGGAAAAATACTGCAATGACATGTATGGTATATCTTTTTGCTTTGAGTTGTCCCATTCTTAGGCTTGAATCTATCATGACCACACATGGACCATGATACCTTATTTTTATCCTCATATAATATAGCATGCAATGATTAGGATATGCATCTATTTTCTCATATCCAAGCCCTAAGTCATTCACCATCTTCTTTGCACGGTAAAATTTTCAAGTAACTTCTCATCTTCTGGCAACATACTTTTGATAATGAGCAACAAACGATCAAAGTAAATCTCACTAATGTGAAATTCAGATTTCAAGTTCAATAATTGTGAGACCGCAGACAGTCGAGAGTGATTTTGACATCCATTCCACAATGGCTCATCAGCATCCTTAAGTAACTGATAAAATCTTTTAGTTGTCTTGTTTGGTGGTTCTTCATTGTATACATGCTCCTCATGAACATTGAATCCTGGAACAGCAGCATCTATGACCATATCAACGTATGAACTTCCACTACCAATATTGGCAGGCTCGTAGCACCACAATGTTTCACCATGACATGTCAGTTTGTATAATTTTTAACAAACCCCTTTCTATATAAATGACATTGTACATCCCATATTGTAAGCCACTTCAAGTTCTTACAGACTACACAAGGACATCGGATACAACCCTCACAATCTACAGCTTCAATAGGATTCTCAATGCAAACTGAATGAATCTCTCAATTCCATTTTTAAATTCCACAGACACCAACTGATCAACTACTCTACGGTACATCCATGAATATCTTCAGACATTTTCCCTGTGCGAATAAATGTTAACACACAAATCTTTAACATGTTTAACAAAAAAAAAGTCCAACCCTTCCTCACATTGTCCATCTCTGCCATTTTAAATAGGAAGAAAATATTATTTAGATTTTCACTTTTTAACCCATCTGTGAAGGTTTGATCGCACGATTAATACTATATGTGTTGGATTATTTGCTAAAAATTTCGGCAGCATCTCCTCACACCTCTCCGATATACCACAAAATATTTATTGATTAAAAATTTTCTTAAACATTTACTAGTAAGTGGTTAAGAAATAATCAAAATCAATAAAGGTATATCAGAGAGGAGTGAGAAGATGCAACCAAAAATTCGACAAACAACACAATACATATAGTAATTAACCACCTAAGTGTGATCAAACATTCACAGACTGTCCAAACGAGACAATTCAAGACTTTGAGTTATATATACACATTCTCATCATTCAAAATGAGAATGTGCACATCAATCCCAAAGTCTTGAATGGAATGTGATTGACATGAACTTAACACGCTCTCCTAAGATGCGTGCAATGTTAGGTTGCATCCACGCATCTCAGCTCACATACAACACCCAACTAATTAAATATAACATAATATGACAAGATAATATTGTCAACTAATTAAATAATGACAAGATAATAGTCTTGGTCTTGGAAAATGAAAGTGCAATTAATTTCCCAGAAGCAAACTTAAAGTCCTTTATCATGTTAGTGACATCCTGACCAACAATGTTCATGATCACCTCCATATGCATGTTTTTGAGTGAGCGGAACAAATGGATAAGATTAACATGAAATAAAAAGAGGTTTCCAAAGCATTCAGATACAAATTATTATTTAAAAACTTTGCCTCTGGCCAAATGATTTTTTTTTTATTCTAGCAGCATGCATATTTAGTCTCCACTAATATTATAGCAATATCAAATGATGCAGCATAATAATTTTTGAATTTCTTTACACTTTTGGCATTTATTTATCCCCCTAACATTCCATGCAAGAATATTCATATAAAAGTAAACAAGCAAATTAAAAGTGGTGGTCCAAGATATGACACTAATATATTATAATGACATAGTAATATAAAGCTATGAAATCGTAGGTTTCTAGGTCTAATAACAAAAAACCCTCATTGCAGGTATGTATGCGAAATCTTCCTGGTTAATTTAGTAGCTCCTCTAATTCTCCACTGAGTTTGGTTCCTTCAATAATTCCTTCTTCGGAGATTGCACTACAGGAAAACCAGGCTTTTCTTACGTCCAAACACTGTCAGTAGATAACCGAAATTCGTAAGCATAGCCTTTGCTTACGGTGTTACCCTACGATAGGGTTTCATCAGCTAAAGTCCACGGCAAAGACCTAAGGCTACGTGTTTTAAACTCTTAGGTATATAGCTATAGTGACGTGTTGGTAGCCGTAAGTAACATCATAAGGATATCCTTTTTTGGCTACGGCGATGTTAACGTAGTCATATTTTTTGTAAGGATAGACTCAGTGACAGCGAATATCCTACGACATTTTAAACCGGCGAATGATCATAAGACTCATACTCTTTCCGATACAAAATACAATCATTAAGACATGCATCAATCTTGTGATAATCATATCCCACTTTACCAATGATTTTTTCAATTCATAGAACATAGCTGGCAACACATCACCTTCTGGAAGAGCCTCTTTCAACAGCTTCAGAAGCATGTCAAAAGATTTGTTGCTCATTTTGCCTCTGCATTTTATGTTGAACAATCTGACTATAAATGATAGCTTGCTGAATGTCTTGCAACCAGGGTACAAAGGCCGGTCAACATCTGCCAACAACTGTTAAAATTCACCATATTCTCCTTTATTATCATCCATTGACTTCACTTCTGCATGTTTCGAATTTTCCTCACCAAAACATCCTCCAACATCAAATGCAGACCAACATCCTTCGAAAAGTGTCAGCGTGTAAAATCCGTAGACATATGCCTGGAAGAAGAACTACTCCCGTGGAACATCCAAATTGTTTGTCTTTAATGACTCCATATTGAAACAAATGTTGTCTTACTATTTCCTTTTCATGTTTCAAGAGGCATACACACTCCAAACAAGGACACTTAATCTTTGTTGATGGAGCAAAGTGAGCAGAAGCAAATTGAATGTATGTGTCAACTCCATCCTATATTCCCTTGTATTCTTCAATTTATCCATCCAACTCCAATCCATAACGTCTAACTACAAAAAAAAAATCATTTACATTATATTCATCATACTATAAATGTTGCAAGATGTCCAATGAATTGTCTAACGATAGGACAATGGAAAAGTACGTGTGGCTTCATCATGCCCCATCAAGGATTAGAAATTTTGCATTCTATGTAAAGTGCATTTCACTGAGACACAAATTTTCTAATGACAGAGGGTGAAACAGAGGCGAGCACACATAACATTTTGTTTCAGTTGTTTGTCACACTAGATGCGTTCCAGAGCAGTCTAATACAATATAAAGCCCAAGAACTCTGGTAGACATCATGGCATTTAAACTGTAATAACCATAAAAGTTTACATCACTGCTGCTCAGAGCAACTGCTAAGATAAGCTGCTCTAAACTGCCATTGAGATGCAAACCAATGATGGAGACAGGAAGTTCTCTTCAACACCTAAAAAAAAAGGGAGACGAGAGAACTTTTAATGACAACTCTCTCTTGGATACAGCACTCCACATACAGTCTAATTTTCTGCGCAAACCAATCTTGGCTTAGTAATGAATGCACCATTTGATCCTTCCCCAATGATTATGTAAATGCACGAGTAATAAATGTTTCTCTAAAAATTTCATATGTTCTGCCTATAGTGCAAATGCCTACACTAATGGAAGAGTTGACGGCTTCTTGCTCCAGTTGTGAGGAACCCAGAACAAAGTAAGCTTAGCTGTGATTTGTAACACATAACATTACCTCACAATTCCTACAGCTTATTCTCGAAGAGCTTAGCGAAGGGCAGGAAGTTGAGAGTGGGCAGATGGAAGTTCTTTACGTGTAAGCCGAAGAAGGGGAAGTTGGGCATGGGAGGGATGTTGATGGATGGCATGGAGGGGAGAGTGATACCCTGTAGGTCGAACGAAATGCTCGCCAGCCCGCTGAGGTCCGGCATCTCCGGCATGATCTTCGACCACAATAGACGGGTTCTGCCCAAATTTTACATTGATTCAAAGCCAATCCCAATCCCCCTGCCTTAAAATCAACAGAAGACGCAAGGAAACACCCCGACCATCTCCTAATCAACAGAAGACGCAAGGAAAGAAAATAGACAAGAGTACTCACCTTCGGCGCGATGGACTCACCTTCGGTGATCAGTCGGTCCTCAACTCCGCAAAAAGCATACCACGGCGGCACAGCCTCCATGAGAACAGGCGGCAGGGAACCGCGCCGCGGGAGAGGCCAATCTCCCGCTCTGGAGCGGAGGAGGAAGAAGATGATGGGGTCGGCAGGAGACGCCCGGTGGCGTGGAGGACACACTGAGGAATAGGGAAAGGAGGAGGGGGTGGCCGGAGTGTCCTTCCCCTGCCGTCGCCGAAAGTTCGCCGCTGCTTCTGCTGCCGTTGCTTGCCCTAAACCGTCAGGCACGGGTCGTTACTTTCCCTAACCGTCGACGACACCGCCTGCTACCGCCTTCTGCCACAAGTTCCGTGGCGAGTCTTCTCCAGTGCGGACGCCATCACCGAGGCCTACCGACGACGCCCTTTCGCCGCTGCAATGGGAAGGAGGAGAGTGGAGGAAAGGGGAAGGAGGGGGTTTTTTTCCCTTCAATCGGGGCGCAGGAGGCCAAAGTTGAATTGGTGCCCAATGTTAAAAAAAATATTTTATTATATATTTACTGTATCAAACTCCGTAGGCATATTAATAACGTTATATGCTTACGATATTACGCCATAGGGATAGGCATCTCTTAAAAGTTCAAGAACAAAGTTTGGAGCATATGCTTACGACACGTATAGTCTGTAAGCATAGATATGCCTATCCATACGAATAGCCTACGAATATACTGAAGCGTAAGCAACTTTTGTAGGCAGAGTTAGGATTTCTTGTAGTGTTGGTCCACACAACACCACTCCACCCTGTCATAGCTTGCTCCATATATATATCTAACTTTGACAAACTAGGGTCTGTGGGAAAACAGATTATAGCTTTGACAAACTCCACATGCCTTCCTCATCTAGTAAGGTATGTAAGTGATCCTCTGCCTTGATGACTTCAGAGTGAATATACAAGGATACTGACTTAGTCCTCTCCCCCACAGCAGCCATCTACTAGGATGTTAATATCATTACCACTACCCGGGACCCATCTAATGAAATTTCTATACAATTGGTATTCCCGTCTAATTCTTCTACAGTATTGTGTTGTCGGACAGATTTGAAAGGCTTGTCCATACTACCCTTGCTCAGATATTTATCAGCTACTAATTTTGTCCAAATGCTTTCCTCACCTCTACACATTATAACTGCCTGTTTAAGAAGTAGAGCAGTACTATTCATGGCCTGCAAGTCCAACATCCCTAGACCTCCTTCAGCAATGGGCTTCTTTAGGCTTTCCCAACCTATTAAATACATTCCTTTTGTCTCACTACAACCCTTCCAAATGAAATTTCTAAATATGGCTTCGATCTCATTCATCTGTGCTTTTGAAAGGCTATTAACTGATGTCCAGAACAATGGAATCGATTGCAATACATGTGTACGTAGTCAGCACTACCCTTACTGCCAAGGACAGCATGCTGCCCCGCCACCAACAAGCTTGGTTTTCAGTCTACTCAAAACACCCTTGAAAGCTTTCGCAACTGGTTTTAAGTGGGTAATCTGAACCCCCAGATATCTACCCAGCTCCTCCTGCTTTTTGACCCCTAGAGCTTTCTCAATTTGCTTCACCTGACTTGCTTTCAAGGACCTACTAATGTGACATCTCGATTTCTTGGTGTTTACCCGTTGCTCGCTCCAATTGCAATAACTAGTCACCACCTCTCTGCACGATGCTATCTCTCTGGCATGTCAGCTCTCACTACCAACAAAATGTCATCGGCATACATGAGGTGATTCATTGAACAACTCATTTTCTTACCTGAATAACCAATCAGTTTTCCTTGGTTGTTAGCATCCTTGAGGGAGACGGCTAACACCTCAGACAGTAGCACCAACAGGTAAGGTGATAATGGGTCCCCTTGCCTGAGGCCCCTAGTTGGTTTAAACCACTTGGAAGGAGAGCCATTGACTAGCACAGACAAAGATGTACTAGAGAGACATACTTGTATCCATCCTCCACAACTTTCCAAAACCATGGCAAATAGGACTTTGTCCACACAACACCACTCCACCCTGTCATAGCTTGCTCCATATATATGTAACTTTAGAGCAGTACTAATTCTTTAGGCTTTCTATTTCTATTCATTGACTGAACTAATTCCTATGCAACCAGAACATTATCTACCAAGGATCTGCCAGGCACAAAATCCGTTTGTTGGAGTGAGACCAAACTTGCTGAATTACCTGTCTCGTCCTATTCATCAATAGTCTAGAAATGATTTTATATGTCATTGCATAGACTAATTGGTCTCCAGTCTGCCATTCTCCTCGGGTTATCCACCTTCAGCAAAAGAGCTATGAAGGTAGCATTAACCGCTGGTGGACTATATGCATACTAGTACATGTATTGGACTGCATTAAATATATCTTCTATCATCATATATCTTCTTTCAAAATTCCAATTATGTTGGGGGGGGGGGGGGGGAGAGAGAGAGAGAGAGAGAGAGAGAGGGGGGGGGGGGAGAGAGGGGTTACCGGCGATGCTGGGCTGCCGACGGTGTCACAAGGACGCTGGGCGGCAGAGACAACTTGATGCGGTCGCGGCGCGACGGTGACGGAGGGAGGCACGGCGTCGACGACAGAAATATGTGGCGGTCGGGATGTCGACGGAGCCGGCGACAACAGCAGGCAGTGGGGATGTCGATGGTGGTGGCGATAGCAGGCAGCGGCGATGACGACTACAACAGGCGTCCTCGGCGATGGCAGCAGGCTTCCTCAGTGATAGCAGGTTCCTTACAGCACAGAAGCATCTGGTGCGAGAGATGAGGAGGAAATATTAGGGCATCAGAGACCGATCAACGACCGAACTTACTTCAGTCGCGATTCGGTCGCAGAGTGCGACTGATTAGCGACCGCATAAGTTTTGGTCGCTGATAATTAGCAACTGAAATTAATGCGGTCGCGAATTGGTCACAATTGTGTGACCGATTACGTTGGTCGCTATTCAGTCGCTATTTGTAACCGAATAGCGACCCATATAATCAATCGCTATGTCCGCTTTGATCTTGTAGTGAATGCTGCCCCAGAACTGGCAGTTCATGGATGGTCAAGAGAACCTGACCACGGTGAAGACAAGTAGCAACCGGTTTTGGCATGCGCACAGAGCCGCCCAAAATCACCCCATGTAGTGTTTTTCTTTTTCTTTTTATTTAATGGCAGGGAATGCAAAAGTAGTACACTACAAGATAAAGCGGGATTTTCGACGGACAGATTACGTCGGAAATCTGACGGAAATCCATCGGAAAGTACACCTTCCGACAACCTTCCGTTGAACGACCGTCGGAAAACGTCTGTCGGAAAATTACGGTCAGAAATTACCGACAGACAAAAACTCCGTCGGCAATCCGTCGAAAATTTTGACAGACAATTCCGTCGAAATTTTTTTCGGTAAATTCCGACCAAAACTGGTCGGACAATATTGTCGGAAAATGGTCGGTATATTCCGACAGAAAGCTGTCAAAAATTCCGTCGGCAAGTTCCGTCAGATACGTTCCGTCGAAAAATAATCTTTCGGAAGTTCCGACGGATATGCCGACGGATTAGCATCGTCGGAAAACTTCTGTGCCGACATTATTCCGACGGATATTATCCATCGGAAACGCCGTCGGAAATAACCAACATTTTTTTAAAATTACAGAAATTAACAATGATAAATTACAATACCTCCTAAAATCTTTATACATTCCACAATAACAAGTACTCAAAATCAAACATAAAATCATATAACACAACAAATATAAAATCATACACAATAATAAGTACTAAAAATCAAGAAAGGTCTGTTGGATCGTCTGCTGTCCCCGCCTCATGATCGTCAGGTGCTGGAGGATCCTATATTAAAAAAAAAAATGTGAGAAACATAAATAAAAAATAATATACAAATATTATTTTCAAAAATTTAAATTAAAACATGTGATTATTCACCAAGTTTATTTAGAAATATTTTTGATCATTTACACTTAGGTTTTTTTTAGATTAGTGATTTGAGCGCCGAACCTAAACCGGAATCTGAATAGGACTCCGTCAGTTCCCACACGTCACTTTCACCCACCCAATCGTGTCGGAGTGAACGACATGCCGATCGGACCCCTATTTATGATTTTGGACCCTCGGGTTGTGTGTTCTGATCTTTTACACTTAAGTTTTTTATAGATGAGTGATTTGAGCGCCGAACCCAAACGGGAATGCGATTAGGATTCCGTCAGATCCCACACGTCACTTTCACCCACCTGGTCGTGTTGGAGTGAACGACACGCCGATCAGATCCCTATTTGTGATTTTGGACCCCCGGGTTGCGTGTTCTGATCCTTTACACTTAGGTTTTTTTTAGATTAGTGATTTGAGCGCCGAACCCAAACCGGGAATCTGATTAGGACTCCGTCAGTTCCACATGTCACTTTCACCCACCCGGTCGTGTCGGAGTGAACGGCACGCCGATCGGATCCCTATTTGTGATTTTGGAAACCCAGGTTGCGTGTTCAGATCCTTTATGCTTAGATTTTTTTTAAAATTAGTGAGTTGAGCACCGAACTCAAACCGGGAATCTGATTAGGATTCCGTTAGTTTCCACACGTCACTTTCACCCACCCAGTCGTGTCGGAGCAAACGGCACTCCGATCGGATCTCTATTTGTGATTTTGGACTTCCGGGTTGCGTGTTCTGATCCTTTACACTTAGGTTTTTTTTAGATTAGTGATTTGAGCGCCGAACCCAAACCGGGAATCCGATTAGGACTCCGTCAGTTCCCACACATCACTTTCACCCACTCGGTCGTGTCGGAGCGAACGGCACGCCGAATCAATCCCTATTTGTGATTTTGGACCCCCGGGTTACGTGTTCTGATTTTTGACACAAGTTTTTTTAGATTAGTGATTTGAGCGCCGAACCCAAACCGGGATCCGATTAGGATTCCGTCAGTTCCCATACGTCACTTTCACCCACCCGGTCATGTCAGAGTGAACGGCACACCGATCGGATCCCTATTTGTGTTTTTGGACCCCCGGGTTACGTGTTCTGATCCTTACACTTAAGTTTTTTTAGATTAGTGATTTGAGCGCCGAACCCAAACCGGAATCCGATTAGGATTCTGTCAATTCTCTTACGTCACTTTCACCCACCCGGTCATGTCGGAGTGAACGACATGCCGATCGGATCCCTATTTGTGATTTTGGACCCCCGGGTTGCGTGTTCTGATCCTTTACACTTAAGTTTTTTTAGATTGGTGATTTGAGCGCCGAACCCAAACCGGGAATCCGATTAGGACTCCGTCAGTTTCCACACATCACTTTCACCCACCCGGTCTTGTGTGGAACGAACGACACACCGATCGGATCCCTATTTGTGATTTTGGATCCCCGGGTTGCGTGTTCTGATCCTTTACACTTGGATTTTTTTAAAATTAGTTATTTGAGTGCCGAACCCAAAACGGAATCCGATTAGAATTTCGTCAGTTCCCACACGTCACTTTCACCCAATTGGGTTGCGTGTTTTGATCCTTTACACTTAGGTTTTTTTTTATACATCTTTTTTCAAGTGTTTTTTTATCCTTTCCATAAGTTGATTGTATAAAGGGATCTTCTTATAGGTTTCTTAATTTAGATTTATTTTTTTCCCTTTTGAGCTCTTTGGACACAGACTCATAAATTGACTTGGGTGGCCTCTAGTTGTAGTGGTTTCATTTCATTCAAACTATATGAAATTAATAGTAATATTGACTTAAGGGGCTTGCTGTGAGGGGCCTACTCCTCGGATGGCAGTGATCAGCTGCTCGACCATAACGCCAAGCTATAGCTCTTCCCAGATGAGGGTTCTCGTGTCCTCTCCACCACTGCCAGGCGGCGCAGCAGATGAACTCGCGTAGGCCGGAGGAGTGACCGAACTCGCATATGAGGACAACACTGGAGTAGTATTTAGGCTGTCCCCAAAGCCGTACACTCGGCCCTTTCTCGGCCCTCCCGCTATGTCGACCCAAGCTTTCGGATCCAAGTCTGGCTGGGGAGTGCCCTCTGCATAGTGATCCACCATCGTCCTGTCATAGGTCTCATGCAGAACAAAATAAAAATGTATTATTGAAATCATATTTTTTTAATATCTAAATTGAATTCAAAATTTATATTTTGACTTACAGCAATCGTGCAAGCACTCTCACTTACATAGTCATCCATCCCCTTGCGCTTATGAGTCCGATCAAATAACTCGCGAAAAGTAGGGGCACTCTCGAGCTCGTGACACTTACAATTCAACAAAAGTAGTTAGTTTCACAATAATAAATAATGTATTAAGCAATTGAACAACAATATGCTTACCAATTTCTGGCTGTGGGTCGCATAAGATACGGACCCACTACTATGCACATTCTTCTCCGGATGAGCTGCTCGATTGCGTTTAGCTGCCTGTGACCTCCCCTGCCATGGTCCAGTAGCCCAACGATGACAAGGGACTCCCAGTAGTCCCTCCTCAGCCAAACAGGGTCATTATCCAGCCAAGCCGTAGGATCCGGTTGCCTGTGGTCTTCATTGCCTTGTCCCAGGCCTCCCACATCGACTTTCTGAAATTAGTCTGGGCAGTAGACTCCCAGAACGACTCGTGCTCGAGGAAGATCATCCGGTCTCGTGAACGCGTACCTCAACTGTTTAGAAATAAAATTACTCAACTTTGTGCACTAACAGAGAGAGATAGTAATTAAAGAAATGACTTCAAATAAGTAAAAAAATAATAATACCATGAACATGTCAAATAATAATTCTCGGACAGATGGGGGGAACTCTTTCCATGAGTCCACTGCTCCTGGAACGTGTGCGTGGACCAACGACGTAATATAGCGGGAAGCAGACCTTGATCTATCTTCCCCCTGCAATTGCACATTAATTTTTTACATGAACTATACAACATAAATAACAAATACAGTAAGTTTGAAGTGATCAAGTTTACCCAGAAATCCAGCATGGCTGGCGTCCAGGTAGCTAAGGCACCTCCTCATCCACCGCTGGATGATGGCTCTCTACCTTTGTTGAAAATAATTAAATACAATATTATTAAAAAAAAATTGGAAGACAAGAAACGTACTAAAGTATGGAAACATACATGTACCTGGTGGTGATTGGGATGGGAAATGTGACACTATTGGGCAAGAGGCGGACCCTGCAAAAATATATGCACGTTAGAAAATATGAATTAATATGAACAATAATATATAAAGTTTTGTGTTTACATATACATATACTGTCGCCGGGACGACCGGCGTGGACGGGAGGCGGTCTCTGCAAATTATATGCACGTTAGGAAATATGAATTTCATATGAACAATAATATATAGAGTTTTGTGTTTACATATACATATAACTGTCGCCAGGACGACCGGCGTGGACGGGGAGATGGTCCCTGCAAAATTATATGCATGTTAGAAAATATGAATTTAATATGAACAATAATATATAGAGTTTTGTGTTTACATATACATATACCTGTCGCCGGGAGGACCAGCGTGGACCCCCTCCTAGTACGAGAAGTCGATCAAAACCTCTCTGATTGAGGAAGCATACTCTTGACGAGTAAGAGAAGTCGATCAAAACAACTCTCACTCATATGAAATTCAGACTTCAAATTCAGTAGCTGCGACACTGTAGACAACCGTGTATGCTTCTCACAACCATCCCATAATGGCTCATCAGCATCTCGAAGTAACTGATAAAATCTATGAGCTATATTATTCGACACTTCTTCATTTGTTTAGTCATCATGAATATTGAACTCCGGACCAGCAGCATTGACAACCATGTGTACGTACATACTTGTGGAGGGCAAGTTGGCTAGTTCAGACGACGACTGAATATTCAACTCACCATGAGATGACCATAACTCATGATGGGCAACAAGTCCTCTCGTATACAAATGATGTTGCGCATCCCATGTCGATATCCACTTTCTGTTCTTACAAGCCAAACACGGACATCGGATGTTACCCATCGGATCAACTGCTACTGATGAATCCTCAATGCAAATTGAATGAAACTGTCAACTCCGTCTTTAAACTCCTCTGTCACAACTCCATTAACTATTCCACGGTACATCCATGACCGATTCTCATAAGACATTTTTCCTACGCAGATTAAATGTCATGTCACGAGTTAAAACCCAACCACCCTCACATCATTCGAGTAAGTCAAAATGAATAGGTAGAACATATTATCTAGATTATCACTTTTTACCCATCTGTGAATATTTGATCGCACTTAGATGGCCATTTACTATGGTTTGTATAATTTTCTAAAAATTTCAGCAGCATCTCCCCTCACCTCTCCGATATACCCAAAATATTTATTGATTAAGATATTCTTAAACACTTACTAATAAGTGGTTAAGAAAATATTTTAATCAATAAAGGTATATCAGAGAGGAGTGAGTAGAAGCACCCGAAATTTTCAACAAATATACAAACAGATAGTAAATGACCACCTAACTGCGATCAAACATTCACAGACTATCCAAAATGGGGCAATTCAAGACTTTGAGTTAGATATACCACGTTCTCATCATTGAAAATAAGACTCGTGCACATCAATCCCAAAGTCTTGAATGGGAAGGTTCATTGACACGGGTTTAACATGCTCTCGTAAGGTGTGTGCAGTGATAAATTGCTATACATGTATAGTTCAATTTAAAAATCACATAAATATTAAGGAAAATAAAAACAAATATACATATGAACAAGTACAATATTAAACCAAATTCACACATACATGTAAATGAATTACATTAATGTAAAAACTACAATACTAATAAAGTGCAATACAATTACATATAAATAAGTGCAATACCAAACAAATACATTAAAATAAGAAGTGTAATACTAATCATTAACTGAAAGTGAACAATTAAACGTAAACTAAACTAATGTCTAGAAAAAGAGTTTTGTACTTTTTTTTTTCCTAAATTGGGATGTATACCTCATTGGGTTTGTATTTGGCTTCTACAAATGTCTATCCATGGCTAATAAGTGGTGTGTAACACACTTCTAAACTTTATAATTTTATGAACTCATATTGTAATTAGCAAATTGGACCCTGACAAATGCTCTCTCTCTAGACCATTAAATTTTATGCAGATTCTCATACTAGAGATATTGTATCCATATATATATCTTATTACTGAAATAATTTGTAAAGATAGAGTTGTTCCTACTCGTTTCTATAGGTTAAGCGTGATGATCAGTCTGTCCCATGAAATTTTAATTACCTATTTATTTTATTTTTGGTGATTAACAAAACTTCATCAATAATCTCTAACATATTTTCATAAGTCTTAAGTACAGGAAATTACCAAGGTCAATCAAGTCAATGTTGGTAAGTATTGCCTTAAAGTCCACATCAACTTCTGTTCAAAGTCATAACGATTTCCTTGTAAGACTAAAAAGTCATGTTGTTTCAAACAAGTCGATCCTGTAACGATTCTATAAGTATTCGTATCGATTTCTTTAGAGCTCATAACGATTCGTTAAGTGATCATAACGATTTGCTCTGCGCATCGATTTCTTTAGAGCTCATAACGATTCGTTAAGTGATCATAACGATTTGCTCTGCGCATCGATTTCTTTAGAGCTCATAACGATTCGTTAAGTGATCATAACGATTTGCTCTGCACATCGATTTCTTTAGAGCTCATAACGATTCGTTAAGTGATCATACGATTTGCTCTGCGCATCGATTTCTTTAGAGCTCATAACGATTCGTTAAGTGATCATAACGATTTGCTCTGCACATCGATTTCTTTAGAGCTCATAACGATTTGTTAAGTGATCATAACGATTTGTTAAGTTTATAACAATTCCTTCAGTAAACACAACGACTTGCTTCCTATAACGATTTGTTAAGTGTTCACAATGATTTCTTCTGTAAACACTTGATCATAACGATTTCATAAGTCATTAAGACAACGACTTTATAGTTCATATAGACTTGACTGTTGTCTTATCTCTTAAAGCGTTGAATAGTCAAGACTTCTCTTATCTGTCTGACTACTGTGCATTTAAATATAGACATAAGGTATCTCCGCATGCATGCAGATGATATCCTTCTGTTTTCATGCATACTCTGTCAACCCTTTTTAAATCAAGCTATTTGGGATTACTATTTTGGTGAATAATCACACTAACGTTAACTGACAACAAGAGACAGCCTAGCTGTCTACTGTTCAAACTTTTGAATGTGTGCAGGGTCCTGAAGACTTTCTGTCATACAACGTTGGACCTTATAGACACCAGAAGACCCTATCTCTGTTGCGTGCCCAGATGGATAA
Organism: Colocasia esculenta; assembly: GCA_014218235.1. Taxonomy (NCBI): domain Eukaryota; kingdom Viridiplantae; phylum Streptophyta; class Magnoliopsida; order Alismatales; family Araceae; genus Colocasia; species Colocasia esculenta. The sequence continues at coordinate 60,785,700 of CM024763.1, read as the reverse complement.
AAGATAAGTGAAGCTTCCAAATGTCAAGCAGTCTAACGACTATCAACATAAGTGACAACGGTTACTTCAACGGGCGTATTTCAAAAGAGGATAAATACAAGAAGCAATAACCGAGCAAAATCAACCCTCTTGCATCCCTTGAATCTCCTGAATCTCGCACGAGCATTCAAATCTTTCTGCAAGAAGTCTAGAGCCAAGAAATCTCATTCCTCATCATCTTTAGCTCTTCGCACTCTGTGTTGTAATAGAATCTCTAAGAGAGCCAGTGTAGTTCTGAGAGTGTGCCTTGTTTAGATCTTTTGCTCTCAGTGCTTGTTGCTTCAGATCTTGCCTTGTAAAAGCTTGATCTAGGGGCATTGTTCCTTGAACACTTTTTCTGTGTTGTTTCCCTTCGTGTGTGAAGGAAGACCTGGTGGGATCTAGGGTGCTTTTTCCCTTCGGTTGTGAAGGAAGACCTGGTGTGGTATCCAGGGTGTTATTTTTCCCTTCTGGTGTGAAGGAAGACCAGCTGAGCTGGGTGTTGTAGTGTCCATAGGGGGATTGTACCCTAGTTAGTGAAAACCTGAGTTATTGCTCAGGGACTGGACGTAGGACTCCTAAGGAAAGGAGGTCCGAACCAGGATAATTCCTTGTGTTGTGTGATTAATCCTTTGTGAGTTTGTTGTTCATACTAACCATTACTTACCAACATCGAAGATTGTTTTTGTCCATACTCTTACGTATAGGTGTCACCTAGACAGATTTTTAAAAGACCCATTCACCCCCCCTCTGGGCTTGTCAACTGGGCAACAAGTGGTATCAGAGCGAGTCTCTTCGACAAAGAAAAGATCCAACGATCTGAAGAGTAAAGATCCATGGCAGCCTAAGGTCACAACGAAGGTCAGTCTGTCAACCGACCACCATTATTCGATGGAGAGGATTACACTTACTGGAAAACAAGAATGGAGTACTTTCTGCAAGGCCATGACTATCAGATATGGTCCATAATAGAAGAAGGCGAGCTTCCGGTCACAAATGAGAAAGCTCAATGGACAGACGATGATAGGAAGAAGATCTCGCAGAACTGTAAAGCAAAGAGTATTATGTGCTGTGCCCTTAGTAAAAAGGAGTTCAACAGAGTCTCAGCCTGCAAATCCGCAACGAAAATGTGGGAAAAGCTCAGAATCACCTATGAAGGCACAGACAAGGTGAAGGAAACAAGAATAGACATTCTTGTAGCGCAATATGAGAGATTTCAAATGCAATCAGGTGAGTCCATTACCCAAATGTTCAGTAGATTTACAGATATTACAAATGGGTTAGCTGGACTAGGAAAGTCCTATGAAATGGGAGATATGGTCAGAAAGATTCTTAGATCTTTACCATCCTCATGGACCCCAAAGGTAACAGCCATTGAGGAAGCTAATGATCTAAAGAAAATGTCTTTAGAAAAGCTCATTGGGTCTCTTATGGCCCATGAAATAAACATGGAGAGATTAGGAGAATCCTCCAGTAGAAAGAAGCAGTCAAATGCGCTCAAGGCTGATGGAGAATCGTCAGAAGAATCACTGGACAACAGTGAGAACAGTAAGGACAGTGATGATGAAGAAGCTATGCTGTCCAGAAGACTACAACGAAATCTAGCCAAAAAGAAGAAGTTTCAATCTGGCAGAAGATTCTTCAAGAAAAACAAAGAGTTTAAAAAGCCAGAAGGAAAAGATCTAAAAAAAGGAGAACCTACTTGTTATGAGTGCAAGAAGCCTGGACATATCAGGGCGGAGTGTCCAAAGCTCAAGAAAGATGGACACAAGAAGAAAGATGACGTCAGAAGATTCAAGAGATACAAAAAGAAGGCAATGGCAGCCGCATGGGAAAACAGCAGTGACTCAGACAGTGAGTCAAGTTCATGCAGTGATGAAGAGGAAGCCAATTTAGCTTTCATGGCAAATACCGAAGATAAGGTAACCTCTGACTCTTCTTTTGATTCATGCAATGATTCTGATTCAGACAATTTAGAGGAAGCATTCAATGAACTATACAATAAATATAAAGAAGTAACTAAACTGTTAAAAGCAAATAAGAAAAATATTACTTGTTTAGAAAATACAAACTCAGATCTGAAATCTGAATATGAGCAACTAGAAAAACAGTTAACTGAACTAAAAGAAGAAATGAGTTATTAAGTGAAGATCTAAAGGATAAAAATGAACAAATAATGAAATTAGAAAAACAAACAGCTTAGATGAACTGAAAATGAAATTAAGACACTAACAGAAGAAAATATTAAGTTATCTAGCACATTGGAAAGATTTACAAATGGTAAAAATCCCTTAATATTAAAAGGTGCTAGAAGATCAGGAAAGAAAAAACCTGGATTAGGATATATACCTCCAGATAATGAAGAAACCAAAATTTATCCTAAAACATATCCAACACCAAAATTTGTACCCGAACAAGATATAGCATACAAAGCCAACTTCAAATATATTGAAAAAATAACCAAATTATCCTGCTGTAGTCACTGCAACAAGTTAGGACATATCATAATAACATGCCAACAAAACATAAAAAATGGATAGTTAAAGGTAAAAATTAATGATACTAACCAATCAGGACCCAAAAGAATTGGGTACCTAAAACTTGATGTTTTTTTTTCAGGATAACTCTCGAGCATCCAAATGGTATTTGGACAGTGGGTGCTCAAGGCACATGTCAGGAAATCAGAAGCTATTCACAAATCTACAAGCTGAACAAGGAACAGTGACCTATGGAGACAATGGAAAAGGCACAGTAATTGGCAATGGTTCTGTGAGCAACAAAGGAAAGATAGTCATTGAAGATGTATTGCTCGTCAAAGGATTGAAGCACAACCTCATCAGCATCAGCCAGCTGTGTGACAGAGGTCAAGATTCAGTTTCAAGAGTCAAAGTGCAGCATACTAAAGGATGGAGCAGTAATCTTCAAGGCAATCGGGAGAAGAACCTGTATGCCCTTCATCTTGAAGAACTCAAAGATCAGGATGTTTGCCTGGCAGCAAACAAAAGCCAGTCAACTGAACTGTGGCACAGAAGACTTGGTCATTGCAGCATAGACAGCATGAGAAAACTGCTAAAGAAAAATCTTGTGGAAGGTTTACCAAAAGTCAGTGCAAAGATGGAAGGCATTTGTAGATCCTGTGCTAAGGGAAAGCACACCAAAAGCTCCTTTAAGTCAAAAACAGTGGTAACCACCTCAAACCCTTAGAGCTCCTTCATATGGATCTATTTGGGCCAATGAGAACTACCAGTCTTGGAGGAAAGAACTTTGGATTTGTCATAGTCGATGATACTCAAGATTCACTTGGGTATCATTCATAGAGCATAAAGATGACAGTTTTGAAAACTTCGTCAGTTTCAGCAAGAAAGTCCAGAAGGATCAGAAGTTCAGCATTGTTTCCATCCGTTCAGATCATGGTGGTGAATTTCAGAATGAAAAATTTGTAAAATTCAGTGATGATCAAGGGATTGAACATAACTTCTCAGCACCAAGGACACCACAGCAAAATGGAATTGCTGAGAGAAAGAATAGAACTATATTGGATATGGCAAGAACAATGCTATCAGAATACGAACTGCCAAGGTATTTTTGGGCCGAAGCAGTCAACACAGCAAGCTACATCATCAACAGAGTAATGATCAGGCCAATCCTAAAAAGACGGCATATGAACTTTTCAAAGGAAAGAAACCAAAGATTAGTCATTTCATAACCTTTGGATGCCCATGCTTTATACACAACAATGGCAAGCGGGATATCGGTAAGCTAGATGCCAAATCAGATGAAGGCATCTTCATGGGGTACACCTCTAAACCCAGAGGCTATAAAGTTATTAATAAACGTACTTTATTAATTGAACAGTCTGTACATGTTATTTTTGATGAAAGTAACCCCTCCTTAAGAAAGGAAGAAGATTGTGATAATGATGATGCAGATGAACTGTCCAAGAAACTAAAGAATACATCAATCGAGGACAAGGATAATCCACCTCTGGAAGACTTGCAACAAAAGGAAATTACCCATGAAAATCTTCCAAAAGAGTGCAGATATAAGAAAGATCACCCACTCGAAAATATCATTGGTGATCCATCTGTAGGGGTAAGAACAAGAGGTAATGTAATTCCTTGTGACTACCTAGCATTTATTTCTCAAATAGAGCCTAGGACAATCAATGAAGCACTCTCTGATGAATCTTGGATTATAGCCATGCAAGATGAACTGAATCAGTTCAAGAGAAACCAAGTATGGTCTCTTGTTCCTAGACCATCAGACCATCCAGTCATTGGCACCAAATGGGTGTTCAGAAACAAATTGGATGAGACTGGTGTAATCTTGAGAAACAAGGCCAGATTGGTGGCTCAAGGCTACTCCCAAGAGGAAGGCATAGATTTCAATGAAACCTATGCACCTGTAGCTAGACTCGAGGCTATTAGAATATTACTTGCATATGCGTCATCATTAGACTTAAAACTATTTCAAATGGATGTCAAATCTGCATTTTTAAATGGTTTTATAAAAGAGGAAGTTTATGTGGAACAACCCCCGGGTTTTGATGACACAGAATTTTTAATTATGTTTTCAAACTTCATAAGGCATTATATGGTTTAAAGCAAGCACCTAGAGCCTGGTATGAAAGGCTTAGCTCTTTTCTTCTAAACCACGGTTTTAGTAGGGGTCAAGTAGATAGCACTCTTTTTGTAAAATCAAAAGCTAAAAGCATACTTCTTGTACAAATTTATGTAGATGATATCATCTTTGGATCTACTGATGAATCCCTTTGCAAGTACTTTGAAAAGTTGATGCAGGGAGAATTTGAGATGAGCATGATGGGGGAGCTCAATTATTTCCTTGGATTGCAAATCAAGCAAGGAAAAGATGGCACCCACATCTTCCAAGCAAAGTACACAAAAGAACTCTTGAAGAAATTTGGATTCGATAATGCCAAACCACTGTCAACACCCATGAGCACATCAACAAGGATGGACAGTGACAAGATGGTAAGAAAGTAGATCAAAAGATTTACAGAGGTATGATAGGTTCTTTGCTTTATTTAACAGCTAGTAGACCAGATATTCTATATAGTGTATGCATGTGTGTAGGTATCAAGCAGATCCTAGATAATCACATTTAATTCTGTGAAAAGAATATTTAGATATTTAGCTAGAACTCATGATTTAGGTCTGTGGTATCCTAAATCTTATAAAATCAATTTAGTAGGAAACTCTGATGCTGACTATGCTGGATGCAAAGTAGATAGAAAAAGCACCAGTGGTTGTTGTCATTTCTTGCAGGGTGTTTGATATCCTGGTCTTCAAAGAAACAGAACAGTGGTGCACTATACTACAGCTGAAGCTGAATACATGGCTGCTGGAAATTGCTGCACACAACTTCTATAGATAAAGCAACAACTTGAAGATTTTGGATTGAATATCAAATCAATTCCATTATTGTGTGACAACACCAGTGCTATCAATCTCAAAAAAATCCAGTCCAACATTCAAGACCAAGCATATTGAGGTCAGATATCATTTCATTCGTGATCATGTTGCAAATGGTAATATTAAAATTTCCTTTATTGATACAAATAATCAGTTAACAGAATTTTCACAAAAGCCTACCCGAAGAGAGATTCACATCTCTTAGAAGGGAAGTGGCATATGTAATTTGTGAAAAGGCTTCTGCTTGAAACTGGTACAAAAATTTTTAGATTTAAGTAAATTTTCCCTCCATAAATTTAAACAGAAGAAAATCACATCATCCTTCCTGACCGCTCTTTTATTAAAGACGGTTTGAATAGTCAAACTCTTTTGTCGCTTTCTACCGCCTTTTGGCACCTCACTTTCCTCAACATTTATTTAATTCCAAAATCGATGTGGGAACGACTCATCTCCCGTCTTCAACCTTTTTTTCCCTCTTTCGTCTGGTTGCCTAAGCCGATGCCCTAACGACTCAGACATCGACTCTCTGCAAGTTTGAAGCTCTTCTCTCCTTCCCGCGATAAATTTCTTGAGGTGTTTCACTCCTTCCTCCTCCTCAATCCTCCAGAAAACCTTATCACCTGATCCATGGCGCATCCATCGTTTTCGGGAATCTGGGTGGCTACAGTGCCGAGTTCCTTACTCCTGAGCAACAGGAGAGGTTCACGTTCGTGAAGACCAAGCTATGTGGAAATAAAGCAGTAGATATTGCAGATCTGGAGAAAAAGGGGATGCACAGTGTAGTGGCCACAATCATCAGGATGCAGTGGATGGAAATTTCAACCCTCTCCGAAGTAAGCTATCCAGACCTTGTGAAGGCATTCTTCGTGTGTCTGAAATCAGAGGCAGATGGGTCCCTGACATCCTTTGTCAACGGAACCCAAATCAGGATCGACCGTGATATTTTGAAAACCCTATTTAGTGTATGCACATCTGGTCACAGTGGAATCCACACAGTGGATATTCAAGCAAAAGGTCTAGGTATCATGGTCCAGACTTCAGGCTGAAAGATGGAAAGCTGGACGTCAATCAACTAAATACTTTCAACAGGATTCTACATTTCATAGTTTGTCAGATTCTGGCTCCGAGAAGTGCTACCTTCTCATCTTGCACCCAGGCCGACTCAGACTTGATGTTTTGGGCCATCCAAAACAGGGAAATCAATTTGGCTGAGGTGATGATAGAAAGAATGAAGTTCGCCAGAGAACAGATTGGGATACCAAGAGCAAGCTCAACGTCTCTCTGCCGTATGCTCACCTGCTCACTAGAGTATTCAAACACTTGGTGTTGATCTATTAGGGGCAGTCACTGAGAAGATGGGCCAAGCAATTAGGTCCAGAAATCTGAAGAAAAGCGGTTTTTCATTTCAAAATGGTGTCTGGTCTAAACCTTCAGTAGCAGAGGGCGAAGCCATTATTGGCGACGCTTAAGTTAATCTTCAGGAAGAAGTGCCAGTATCACCTGCAGCAGAACCAGCAGTAGTAGCTTCAGTAGAAGTTGAGCCAGCAGCACCGGCAGTTCCAGAATCAGTAGCAGGACCATCAGAACAAGCTGCTGAGCAAGAAGTGGCAGAAGTTGTGGCATAAGGCCACATTGAGGAATCAACTGCAGCCCCAGTTCAGGAGGAGCAATTAGATGCTCCAGCAGATGTTGTCCTGGAAGAGGCTCCCATTCAGGGGGAGCAAGAACCTTTGGAAAAAGATGCTTCTGTTCAGGGGGAGCAATCAAAGAAAGAACCAGCCAGAAGCCGAACAGTGTGATGATAGAAATAGGGAGACACCACTCTCAGCAGATTCTCCTCTCGAAAGCAGAGAATAGTGATCGATTTGAAACCTGTGATTGAGAGATTTGATGATCAAGGTGCAACTTTATGTTCTCTTAAGTCGGATGTCAATTTCATTCTCATGAGTCAAGCTTCAGCCTCTAAGGAAATTGCCAGTATTAGAAATGCCATGAAATGGTTCAACAAAGAGATGGGGAATATGAAATCTATGATATCTGAGATTCTGAAGGCAGTTAGAGCTCCAGATTCTCCACCTCCTGCAGATCAAGGTTTGGGTGCTGATTCTCCTAGGCCATCAGGGCCTTTAGCTCAAGAGTCAGGGCCATCAGGGCCAGCAGCAGCAGAGTCAGAAGTATTTGTGCAAGGATCATCTGAGCCAGCTGAGCAGGGTAAAGGGCCTCCAGGGCCAGCTGGGCAAGAGTCTGGGTCATCAGGACCATTGGAAAGTGAACCTGTGCAGACCAGGGTTGAAGAAGAGATCTTGGCACCTACACCTCCACCTCCTTCTACTTCCTATCTCACACCAGTTCCTCCATCTCCTCCCTCAGCTCCTACAGCACCCCCTGCTCCTCAGACTTTCAAAGAACCTCAATCCAAATCCATCTCCTCACCAACTCTATTTCCTTGTCAATTCACCTCATCTCCTGCATCTTCTATCACATTCTTCCACCTCCACCTATTTCTGAGGTGCCTCCAGCATCCTCTGCTGGAGCCTCATCCTCCTCTGGTCCCTCCCTGGACCAGTTGATGACATTCCACATACTTCTCATTCATTTCTTCATCCTTCTCCTCCACCCTCTTTCATCACTATAATCCCTGAGGCAGCTCAACTTGACTCTCCCTTTCTAGAAAAAATAAAGGATGAGTTTGAGGAAGGCATTCTCAGGTCTGTGCTGAAGGTTGGAGAGCACATTCATAGGGCAGACTCTTCCAGTCCTACGCCTAAAAAAAGAGAAACTTTCTTCTACCACCTCCATTTCCTCTGAGCCTAAATACCCCCTTTTGTGGTTCTCTCTCACAGTGGACATCAAAAATAAACCACTGTATAGAGAATATCTCTCAAAGGTCGTTTTTGCCACCATCATTAACTTCCCTTCCTAAATCTAACAGATCATCTCAACACCATCTTACCCTTCACTTCTCTTCCTCATCCGAAAAATCTAAACTCTTCTCCATTGCCCACTCCAAAATCGAAGAGCAGTGGGGCAAAGGTCACAAAGATCTCTTCAAGAAATTCATTCTTGTCAAATCTGCTAGATTCCTCCAAGGGACCACCCCCTGACCTTATTAGTGTGGTTCAGGATTTATCATAGGGAACTTGGGCACCCTTCATTCAGTCAGAGATTAGGATGGTCAGACACTATCTGCGTTCAACAACTACAGATATATCCATCATCTCCCAGAAGTTCAGCTGAGCCAATTCAAAAGGGCTATCTCAGCTATAAATCCAGGCATCTCTCAAACCTCAGATATTCAGGTAGACTTTGCTACCCTTTCTGTGCCTGATGAGTTAGCACTACCACAGATTCACTTCCTGTCATGGAATCCTCTGTAGGATCCATCATCTTCGAAAGATTTGCCAGAGTAATGGGCAGAATTAAAGTTCAGAAAGGCTGCCTAGTGGCATTTCCTAGATTCTTGTTTAGAGAATATCACCAAGGGCATGTCAGTGCAGGAGTCTAGCCCCAGTTCTGTCAGAGTGTGAAAGGTTGACTTCCTCTGAATGGAAAAGATTCTACCCTCTGTCTGCTCAGCAGCTTCTCACCCTAAATGCAGCTCAAGCCAGTGAAGGGAAACCTGCTGTATCTCCAGCCGCATTCTTGGATATGAACTCCATCCACCTTGTCAATGACCCCTTCAATGTTTGGGAGGAGCGATACAAAGTATATGTAGCTCTTCATAAAGCTCTCAAAGATAAACACAATCACTATCCTGGTCCATAGATCAGTTCCTTGCCTGTGCAAGCTTTGGGACTATCCATTTTCTGAAGATGACTATGGATAAGGATGCTTATGCTGATCTCCTCTATAAGCACCTAGATCTTCATCTCCAAAGGATGGCTTCCTCCATGGGACCATCATACTCTGTATCTTTTGGAGTCTTTAAAACTCTGTTTGAAACGCAGGAAGTCCAGGCATGGGAAACCATTTCTCATTTTGCCTCTCTTCTGTCTCCTGCCTTCTATCTGTCTGTACCTCCTCAACATTAATGAAACTTTCTTGATTGTGTGCTCCTATTCTTTTTTTTTTTTTCTCTTCATTCTTTGTCTCAGAGTATCTTTTTGTTTAATGACAAAAAGGGGGAGAAAATTAGCATGTCTGAAATACATTCCGAGAATATACATGCCTATTGTTAAAACTTTGTCATCACCAAAAAGGGGGAGAATGATGATCAGTCTGTTCCCATGAAATTTTAATTACCTATTTATTTTATTTTTGGTGATTAACAAAACTTCATCAATAATCTCTAACATATTTTCATAAGTCTTAAGTACAGGAAAATTATCAAGGTCAATCAAGTCAATGTTGGTAAGTATTGCCTTAAAGTCCACATCGACTTCTGTTCAAAGTCATAACGATTTCCTTGTAAGACTGAAAAGTCATGTTGTTTCAAACAAGTCGATCCTGTAACGATTCTATAAGTATTCGTATCGATTTCTTTAGAGCTCATAACAATTCGTTAAGTGATCATAACGATTTGCTATGCGCATCGATTTCTTTAGAGCTCATAACGATTCGTTAAGTGATCATAACGATTGCTCTGCGCATCGATTTCTTTAGAGCTCATAACGATTCGTTAAGTGATCATAACGATTTGCTCTGCACATCGATTTCTTTAGAGCTCATAACGATTCGTTAAGTGATCATAACGATTTACTCTGCGCATCGATTTCTTTAGAGCTCATAACGATTCGTTAAGTGATCATAACGATTTGCTCTGCGCATCGATTTCTTTAGAGCTCATAACGATTCGTTAAGTGATCATAACGATTTGCTCTGCACATCGATTTCTTTAGAGCTCATAACGATTTGTTAAGTGATCGTAACGATTCGTTAAGGGGTCATACAATCTTCAGTAAACACAACGACCTGCTTCCTATAACGATTTGTTAAGTGTTCACAACGATTTCTTCTGTAAACACTTGATCATAACGATTTCATAAGTCATATAGACAACGACTTTATAGTTCATATAGACTTGACTGTTGTCTTATCTCTTAAAGCGTTGAATAGTCAAAGACTTCTCTTATCTGTCTGACTACTGTGCATTTAAATATAGACATAACGTATCTCTGCATGCATGCAGATGATATCCTTCTGTTTTCATGCATACTCTGTCAACCCTTTTTAAATCAAGCTATTTGGATTACTATTTGGTGAATAATCACACTAACGTTAACTGACAACAAGAGACAGCCTAGCTGTCTACTGTTCAAACTTTTGAATGTGTGCAGGGTCCTGAAGACTTTCTGTCATACAACGTTGACCTTATAGAACCAGAAGACCCTATCTCTTTTGCGTGCCCAGATGGATAAAAGATAATGAAGCTTCCAAATGTCAAGCAGTCTACGACTATCAACATAAGTGACAACGGTTACTTCAACGGGCGTATTTCAAAAGAGGATAAATACAAGAAGCAATAGCCGAGCAAAATCAACCCTCTTGCATCCCTTGAATCTCTTGAATCTCGCACGCGCATTCAAATCTTTCTGCAAGAAGTCTAGAGCCCAAGAAATCTCATTCCTCATCATCTTTAGCTCTTCGCTCTCTGTGATGTAATAGAATCTCTAAGATAGATAGCCAGTGTAGTTCTGAGAGTGGGCCTTGTTTAGATCTTTTGCTCTCAGTGCTTGTTGCTTCAGATCTTGCCTTGTAAAAGCTGATCTAGGGGCATTGTTCCTTGAACACTTTTCTGTGTTGTCCCTTCGTGTGTGAAGGAAGACCTGGTGGATCCAGGGTGCTTTTTCCCTTCGGTGTGAAGGAAGACCGTGGTGTGGTATCCAGGGTGTGTTTTTCCTTCTGGTGTGAAGGAAGACCAGCTGAGCTGGGTGTTGTAGTGTCCATAGGGGGACTGTACCCTAGTTAGTTAAACCTGAGTTGTTGCTCAGGGACTGGACGTAGGACTCCTAAGGAAAGGAGGTCCGAACCAGGAATTCTGTGTTGTGTGAATCCTTTGTGAGTTTGTTGTTCATACTAACCGTTACTAACCAACATCGAAGATTGTTTTTGTCCATACTCTTACGTACAGGTGTCACCTAGACAGATTTTTAAAAGAACCATTCCCCCCCCCTCTGGGCTTGTCAACTGGGCAACAAAGCGAAGTGTAAACCGTCAGATTAATGTTACTAATCTCTTTTGTCACAGTTATATATGCTTGTTACTTATCTATATATCTATTTAGTTTGTATTTCTGAACAACATATAATTTACTACAATGTTAGGATCTGATGGTGTCCTACATGCTCGAGAGCAAAGTTAATCATGGCAGGAATAGATGGCCGATCTATCTCCCCTCTCTCCTCAAAAATATAAATACTTGCTTGTACTCGTACAAGTGTATTATTGTATTTGTGAGATATTTTTATTGGTCACATGTAGGTGGCGCATTATATCCGTCTAATAAAAATCTTTAAAGAGCACACATAAACTTGATGTGATTATTGATGGCCATCTGATTCATGATGGCCAGATGATAAGGGTCATTCATGCTATAAAACTTGATATTTTGAAAATTGGGAATATGAAGCTTAAGGTCGGTCTATTTCTTTTGCTAACTGTGTGATTTTAGATCAGAAAACTAGAGGAGACTATAGTCAATTAATTAACAAAATGACACTAATATTTGATGCATAATATATATTTCAATTTCAATAAACAAGTGGACCGGCACAAATCAAATAAATCTCTAATGCACATCCTTGATCGGAGAGAGGGAGTGAGGGAGAGAAAGAAAATTAAGGTCCCAAAAATATTTGTCCTGCACAAGAGGAGAGAGAGGGGGAAGGGGCTTCAGGAGGAGGAAAGTAGGGGCCCTGGAGGGGGAGCAGTGGGGGTTGGGGTGGGGGTTCGAGGGGGGGAGCTAGCAGTGGGGGTAGGGGTCCAGTAGGGGGGTCGTGGAGGGGGAGGGGGCTTCGGGAGAGGGAGTGGGAGGGGGGCTGGCAGTGGGGGTTGGGGTGGGGGTCTGGGAGGGGGAGCAGTGGGGGTGGGGGTCTAGTAGAGGGGTCGTGGAGGGGGAGGGGGCTTCGGGAGAGGGAGTGGGGCTGGCAGTGGGGGTTGGGGGGGGGGGTCCGGGAGGGGGAGCAGCAGTAAGGGTGGCGGTCTAGTAGAGGGGTCGTGGAGGGGGAGGGGGCTTCGGGAGAGGGAGTGGGAAGGGGGCTGGCAGTGGGGGTGGGGGGGGTCCGGGAGGGGGAGCAGTGGGGGTGGGGGTCCAGTAGGGGGGTCGTGGAGGGGGAGGGGGCTTCGGGAGAGGGAGTGGGAGGGGGGTGGCAGTGGGGGTTGGGGGGGGGGGTCCAGGAGGGGGGCGAGCAGTGGGGGTGGGGTGCCAGTAGGGGGGTTGTGGAGGGGGAGGGGGTTTGGGGAGAGGGAGGGGAGGGGGGCTTGGCAGTGGGAGGGGGGTCGTGGCAAGGGTGGGGTGTAGTGGAGGGTGAGGCGGCTGGAAGGGGGGGGGGCTGGCAGGGGTGGGTGTCGCCGGCAGGGGGGTGGGGACCGGTAGGGGGAGCAGTGGGGGTAGGGGGCCAGTAGGGGGGTCGTGGTTGGGGAGGGGGCTTCGGGAGATGGAGTGGAGTGGGAGGGGGGCTGGCAGTCGGAGGGGGGGTGTGGCAAGGGTTGGGTGTAGTGGAGGGGGAGGCGGCGGGGAAGTGGGAAGGGGGCTGGCAGGGGTGGGTGTCGTCGCGACAGGGGGGTGGGGACTCGGTAGGGGGAGCAGTGGATGTGGGGGTGGGAGAGGGAGGGGGTGGGTGTCACGGGGAGGGGGAGGGGGAGGAGGCTGGCAACGGGAGTGGGAAAGGGGGTGGGGTTCACCGGGATGGAGAGGGGGAGACACACCTGGATGGCGGAGGCGGCGGCGCAAGGTCGCGGCGGAGGCGGCACGCGGGGGTAGCGGTGGCAGGGTGAGGTCGTGACGGCGGCAGGGGTCGCGATGGCGGGAAGCTGGGCGGCGGCGAGGGGCTAGGGGAGAGAGAGAGAGTGAGAGTGAGAGAGAGAGAGAGAGAGAGAGGAGAGAGATGAGAGATGAGAGATAGAGGAAGAGAGAGAGAGGAGAGAGAGAGAGAGAGGAAGAGAGAGAGTGAGTTTCGCGGGGATGGCGGGGGAGGGAAATTGCGGGTTTACCGACGGAACTTCCGACGGATATATTTCCGTCTGAATATCTATCAGTAAGCCTCTGACTAAAATCATTACCGACGGAATTTTTCGACAGATTTGCATCCGTCGGTATTTCCAACTTATATGCCAACGGGAATATTTTCGTCGGAATATCCGTCGGTAGTTCTGACGGAAATATTTCGTCGGAAAAATCCGTCGATAATGCTGCTTTTTCTTGTAGTGGTAGAAGATTGCGACCGACTAGTATCGGTCGTAAATACGGTTGCTAAAATCAGCAACCGATTAGCGACTAATTTTATGCGGTCACTCGGATTAGCGACCGACTAACGATCGCTAATTATAGTCACTAATCGGTCTCTGTAATAGCGATCGACTAGCGACCGATTTATGCGATCGCTAATCAGTCGCTAATTTAGAAAAAAAAATTAATAAACAAACATAAATGACAAGAAACCACATGATAAATGATAATAAATCACACAAACCACAATACATCCATCTCACAAATCACAATATCCCATCACACAAAACAATGAAAACATTACACAATTTATTAGACATCCATCACATAAATCACAACATCCATCACACAAATGAAAATAAATCGCAAACCACAATACACATCCATCACAAAATCACAAATCCTCTACGTATGTGTCGTCGTGGTCGTCGACTCCTCCAACGCCTTGCGATGGATGATCATGTATGTCATTTATAAAATATTAAAATCAAATAGTAAACAAATAAATTATTTTTTCTTTAAATAAAAGTAAGATGTTTTTCATTAATTTAATTTGACGAATGATAGTTGAGCATTTTGCTCAAATCGGGAGTCTAATTTGGACTCCGTCAGTTTCTACAAGTCACTCTTACTTTCTCGATCATGTTGGAATCAATGACAAATTAATCAAACCTATATTTTAGATTTTGACCATCTCAAACCCGTGTTTATTGACTTTAAACTAAGTTCTTTTAGAAAATATAAATTTGAGTTTCGAGCTCAAATATGGAGTCTAATTTGGACTCGATCAATTTTACGAGTTACTTTCACCCCTAAGTCATGTTGGAACAATCGATAAATTGATTGAATGTGTGTTTTAAATTTTGGACTCTCAAACTCAAATCATCAATTTTAACAAAACTAGTTAAGAAAATGAGAAATTGAGTGTTAAGTTCAACTGAGAGCTCAATTTAAACTCCATCAATTTCTACAAGTTATTCTCACATTCCCGGTCGTGTTAAATTATTGACAAATTAATCGGATCTACATTTTAGATTTTGACCCTCCCAAACTCTTGTTTATTGATAGACTCCTCTCCGGGATCGGAAGTGTAGTCACAAAAGCAACACGGTCGCGAGGTTTCCATTCCGGTTATGGAAGTTTTGAGGCTCAAGGCTGGATTTATGGCAAGCAACAGTGTGCTTTCTTCAAAATTGGTTTCCTCAGATGGTAGAGTGAATGTTGATTGCCTAACAGGAGGAATAGACGGTGGGCCGGTAGTGGAATCAGACCAGAAATTAGCCCATGTTCCTCAAGGGGCACCATCACGTTCTTACAAAGATGTTTTGTGCAAAAATTTCATGGAAGACAGCAGGTGGAGAGAAGCCCACCTTCCTACTCTAACACAGTCAGCTCTTCATCAGAGAATCGGAAATTCACAACACTTCCAAAGAGAAAAAGGGGTGTTGGGGAGTGAGGAAGAGGTGGCCCTGCTCTTTAACTAGCTTGGCAGGGATGTGAAACTCGATTCTCGTCGTCTTTACCTCTAAGATGTGTTCGAAGAGGTGAATAAGTATTGCGAATCCAAATGGCACAAGCACAGGGCAACGTGCATGCGTGACTATACTTCAACAACCCATGGACGATTATTTCCGTTCTTGCAGCTATTCCTGTTCTTGTCATGACCTTGATCCAAGTCATTTATGCTATACTTTCCTACTATGAGTAATAAAATACTTGGAAAGTACTCAGAGTGTGGTTGAGCCCTAGCTTTCATGCATATCTAAGTGAGACTTACTGGGATGTGACCATCGGTAGTCTAAATCCTACATTAAAGCTATTAAAAATAAAATATTTGGTAAATGGTGTGCTCTTCTGTAGTTGTTTTTCCCTTGTTTGTTTATGCTTTAGAAAACTTATTAATCAACAAATGTTGAACTAGCTCTTGAATGAATATTTGGAATGATTGAAAGTTGTTATGATCCCTCTAAATTTTGATGATAACAAGTGTGAAGGCTTAATCAAGTTTTCAAGTGTTTGTACAGTGAACATGCCAAGTTGGAATTTCAAAGTATGAAGGTACATCAAATGTTAATTTTAGGTGGTTAACTAATTATAGTATTTGTTTGAATTAGAAGCTGCACTGTAACAAAATTGGTTTATATCTAATTATCTATGGTGAAAATTCGTATTTATACTATATATAGTAAACTGTAATATTATACCTATACCAATGGAAGCTCCTATAATTTTCTTTCGTATGCTATAAGGTCATAGCTAAATATTTTATTACATTTTTCAAAATATATCAATAGATCGGTCTATTCTAATGAATAATGATATCTAATCGTAACCAATATCACTACTTATCATTATAACCATAGATATAAGACTAATAAAGCATAAGAACAATCCTATTTTTTTGCTAAATTTATCTACGACAGAAGTACAAATATAAGGTGAAAGTTGTAAATAAGTATAGATGATTCACCATAGGCATACTGACTACACTTACGGTGAAATTCGTAAGTGTACCAGATCCATGTACTTATATCGTAAATTGTAAGGATATCACTATAGTTACGGTAGAAAACATAGCTATATCTAACTACACTTATGGTGAAATCCTTAGGTATACAACATTTCAATTTAATATCTAAGACGTAGGTAGGTATATACACTGCAATCATATTTTGCAGTGGTTCCTAGCCATCACATACATTATTTTTTCAAATTTTCATGTCCATAAATCACATGCATTAATTTTTCTAGTTTTCATACATCCACACATTACAATATACCTCCATACATCATAAGTACAAAATATATAACTGCATGTCATATTCACATTCATTATAGCATATTTGTCAAATATATTCACAAGTACTAAATATGTCATATGTCACGCCCTGATGTAGAATACTGGGACATACAATTATAATCATGTGAGTATGTGGGCATCCAAAAAAAAAAAATCATTGGGCTTTGCTGGCCGACCCAGATCCTTTAAAGAAAGAATACCCCTTAAAACAGAAAAAACTCATTCAAATGAACCATTTAAAGACTCAAAAGGTCCATTATCCAAAGGGTCCAAGTTTCTCATGCTGGGAGGTGAACTTAGAAAACCTTAACACCTCCCCACCACCACTTAAAATGCTGCAAAAAGTGAGCACAAAAGAAGGGCTGCGTACAGAAATTTCTAGAGGGGTTTTTGAAGAGAAAAAATGTGAGGGGTGGAAGCTTGGAGAGCAAGGAAGCTTGGGCATGAAGCTCTTCTCCTAGTTTGCTGTTGCGTTTTGGCTCATCCCGTGAAGCCCATACTGCAGAAAAGAGAAGAAAAGAAAGAAGATAAGAAGAGAAGAAAAGGAAAAAATGGAAGAGAGAGAGCCACCCCCTCCCATCTCTTGTCTTGTCATTGGGATCTTTAGAAGAAAAGAGAGAGGGTGAGTGGTTACGGGATGGGAAGGGCTCTCGCTCCCTTTCTTTAATCTTTGTACTCCCTTTTTCCCCTCCCAAAGAATGTCCTCCTTTCTTTTCTATCATGTGAACATTCCATTTTGCATTTAATGTGCTTCATTTAATGCTCATCCTTTTTTCTATGTGAATGGCATGAGAGGGGGTTACGGGATGGAGAGGCCCTCCTTGTGGAGAGATGACTCTCTCCTCCCAACACTCTATATGAGACCACACAAGTCCCCATACCTCAATAAATGAGGCTTGAGAATTGTGGAACTCCCTCCCTTCCAAGTGCTTCTTGCATGGCCTCATGGTTGGGGCTTATTGGGCCTTGCGCAAATCTCCTTTGGGACATATTTTTTCCACTGTTTTGCTCTTGCAATAGAAGTTTTTTATCACTGTTTAAACAGCAACCTTCATGTGCATTTCGGTTTTGGGGGATATGCCCCTTTGCTAGCAAGTGGGTTGAGTAATCAATACTCATGCCCAAAGCTTAGCACCCAAGCCTAGCAGCCCATTAAGCTTCGTTTCAGCCCATTTCTGGGCCACTTCTGTGGGTTTGCACAGCTTCAAATAGTGCTGGTCTGCTGCCCACAGGAGAAAGGTGTCTGCTGCCGATTCGGCTGGTCTAGAGACAACCCTACCAATTCGGCCAGTCTGGAGACTAGCTGCCGATTCAAGCTGGCAGCAACATGACCATGGCCGAATCACATGAGCAAAGCCATGCGCCATGTGGTTTCAACCAAGAAAAGAGATAATAAACTGATGAGAAATCTATTTATCTCAGGTTAGACAATGTGATGTCTATGTCCGGATATATGGGTTCACATATCATCCGTTTGCCGCTCGGATTCCTTTGTGGTCACGGCATTAACCGGTCTCCTCGTAGGCATGCCTCGGGGATCGGCGTCGTGTGCCATCGGGGTGATGTCGTTATTCGACATACACCTTACCTTTTGGTACAGTCTCCATTATGGTGGATGTGTACCGCGCTCTCCCCCGTCAACCAAGATAAGGGGAGATGCTGTCGGATTTTCCCCGTGCGCGTCGAATCGGTAAAAGACTTTTAAAAGAAATCTCCAAAGTTTGATTGAATCAATAGCATTTCAGCTGGGCGCGGATTCAATCGGGCTTCCGATTCGGTTATATCTCACAGATTCAGTTCATCCTGTCGAATCGCTATCTGCCTTGCAGCATGCATGCCTTGCCGAATCGAATGTGTATACACTGCCGACTGGCCACACAATGACCAAGCAGTGCCGAATTGTGAATAGACTCATGCTTTACATGTCTCAAAAGAACAAAAGAACGCTTTGAAGCTATTTGATAATAAAAGAAACAAATGAATAAATAGACAAAGAGATCCAATAATTGACAAACAAAAGATCAATAATATTGAAAAGACATTTTGCTCATTAGCACTTCAGCATAAATTTAAGATGTTTTTCGTACTTCATCGGATGTCTCCGCTTTAGGCCACAAGATTTTCTAATCTGGCGATTAATCAAGGGTTTTCTCCACTATAGAGAAGTAATTAACGTTGTTGCACTTAAGCGACGACGGGATATTGGTCCAGACCCGATACCCATCTTCTTTTGACAAAGTCAAACGGTGTGCAAAAATAGACCTAAAGCTCTTCAACTCTCGGAGGCAGTACACTTTCTGTCACTTCGGTGATTGGCACGCCCGCGCTCTGCGATTGTAGGTTCATCTCTTGTCACCACTACTCGAGTAGCATTCGACGGGACTTGAGTCTACAATGTGCAGTCATGAGAACATGAGAAACATGATAAAGAGATAATAGATCCATTTAATTTATTAAATCAAAAATCCATTTCCACAGCGTGGCACGCCGGTGGTATCAAGCTTCCCTTCATCTCTTCGCCAGAATAGAAAGCCTGTGGCCTTAATACTCAATACTAACTGCTAGTTTGAACTGACTTGCAGGTACTAACAGACCAATGGCTCAAGTGCGCTTCGGACCTCAAATCGTGTAGGACCATGCTCGATACGGCTACCTTGCTGTACCAACTCGCTTCGGAGACTTTCCGCCGGTCATAGAGTTCCCCAACTTTTTGGGGGTTGCATTTGTCAATATACTGCACCTGAAATTGAAACAGAAGCTGAAGCTAAAGTTGAACTTAAAGCTGAAGTGATGAGACCACTAAGAAGCTGAGGTGCCACCTTCATCACGTGGAGCATGGCAACCACAACAAGAACAAGGGAAAAGGAATCAACAGATATTTTCAACAAGCAAAAGAGAATGAGAACATTGTCACTCGTCATGCACGAGTCTCTAATTCCAGAAAAAGTGTGTTAGTTGGAGACCTGGGAGTCCATCTTCAGGCTAAAAGAGCTAAGGCTGTGCCAGAAAAGGTGGCACCAGTGGTACCTGTAAAAAACTCATTCCAAGCTCTAACAGGCAAAAGAGAAATGTACAAGACCTTTAAGGGCAAGCTGCCCCCAAGGCCAATTAAATTCAAGCAAGTATGGAGACCCAAGAAAATGTAGAAACCCAGGCTGGAAGAAGCTGTGCCAAGAGAAGAAGCACCAAAAGAAACAACTGTTGTGGAAGTCCCCAGCTATCAGATGCCACCCAGGGGCTTCAAGGCCAGGGTCCAGTAGGGAGGGGCGTGTGACTATGCCCGCTTCCACAACAAGAGAATGGAGCTGCGACGGTCTGCTCACATCCCAGTCGTTCGGGAGAGCCAGCCGGCACCTGCTGTCATGGCCACGCGCCACCACCAAGAGAAGACACGAAGGCCACGCGATCACATCCTTGGCCTCGCAACCTCTCCTCTGCAGTGAACGAGATCGCTGAGAGCCATGAAAGACTCGCAAGCTGAAGCTGAGAGCAGCTCAAGAGAAAATGATGTGCCTTGTGAACATGTTCACACTCGGCCTGAAAAGATCAAACCAAGAGTATCCATCTTCAAAAGATTAACCTTCTGCATGAAGCACCGCGGAGGGTCGAAAGATGCCGCAATGGCTCGTGGCAAATCTTTGCATGCCACATGACTGGCATAGGGAGCCGTTATGGAACTCTACCAAATAACGAAGAAGAGCTAGCGGATTTGGCTGAAAGGCCAGGCGCCATTACAAGAAGAAGAGCATCTGTGGTAGCTCTGATAGCCGCATATTGAGGTGCTAATGCCTCTAAAAACAGATGACGGCAATTACCGCCAATGTGATTACTACCTAGGGCAGTGGGGGCAACAACAAAATTCCCCCGCCACCACCACCAGAAATGACTCTTCGGGGCACAACGCAGGAGATTCCTCTTGCTGCACCCCTAGAACCGGCCATCTTGGAGTTGCTGCAGCGTTATCAATCCGAAAATAGAAGCACTCAAACGGCAGATAAAGGCAAAGAGACTGAGGGACATGCATCCCGGGGAAGTCGAGGGCTCGGAGAAACTCCTCAAGGGACCTCGGGGTCAATCGAAGCCTCGGCCTAGCGCACTATCGTGCAACCAGCAAATGATGAACAACCTCAACAGTTGCCGGTGGCTACTGCTCAGCAGCAATGCCCATAAGCTCAATACTAACTCCTGCATCCGCAGTTCTTCCAACAGCAGCAGCAGCCATATCAGCTGGTACAAGGCTATTCCATGCAGCAACAGTCATTGCCTGCTCATGCTCCTAAGCAGCAACTCGAAAAAAGAGCCGCCCCGGTGCCACCGGTGGCCATTATCAACACTCCAAACAACCAACCGGCCCACTTCTATCATCAGCAAGTGGACCATGCCACCATCAGCAAGTTAATGGTGGAGCAAATGATCGAAATGAAGCTCGCCGAACGTGGAGACGGAGAGCACATGACTTTTGATGTGTATATGGTACCTTACCCTGCACACCATGCTGTGAAAATGCTGCCCCGGGCATTACCAAACCTCCAAAGTTTGACAAGTTCAACAAGCGAGGATCCCCAAAAGAACACATCGCATATTACATCAATGTGATGGGGGATTTAGCAGTCGATGAATCGTACCTATTGAAGTTCTTTGGCTCCTCCCTAACAGGCCTGGCGTTTGAATGGTACTCTAGTCTGCCAGCAGGGTCCATATCTGATTGGGCCGACATACAAAAGAAATTAGAGAAAGATTCTACATTGCCGAGAGGGAGGTCGCAGTGGCTGAACTCTATGCAACCAAACAGAAAAATGATGAGTCGGCACTGGATTACATCCAGTAGTGGAGGAACCTTAGCATGAGGTGCAAACGTCATCCCATCAAGAAGATGCAGTTCAAATATGCAAGCAAAGTTTGAAAAGAGAAATATTTGAAAGGATGATCGGAATGGAGATCTGGTCATTCGACAGGATGAAACAGTGTGGTGGTGGAATAGAAGCTTTTTTGGCAAAATATTCCACCAATTCATTTACAAGCCAAAAGAGCAAACCGGCTGATAAAAAGCCAGCCAAGAAAGAGGTGCACGTGGTGGATCTCAAAACCTTTGAAAAGCAAAGAGACGAGGGCAGGCAGTGGCCGGGTCCTCTGACAACAAAACTGAACCGCAGAGAAAAGTCATCCCTTTCCAAGACAAAATGAGGAAGTCATACTCCTTCCCCAGAGAAAAGGCCAAGACATTGTTTGATTGGGGTATCAGATATAACAAGATCACCCTCCCAACATCTAAGAGACCCGACCAGGCTACAAAGAAGGACGATCTCCGGTACTGTCTATACCATCAGATTCTAGGCCATCCTTTGGAAGACTGCTATGTTCCAAAGACATCATGGAGTCTTTGATCAAGAAGGGGGAATTGCAAATGGGGGATTACAAGGTTGATCCGCCCCAGCCGCATGAGCCACCTGCCCGGCAAGCTGCGATCAACATGATCTCTCTATATCAGTAGTTTCCAGAAGAGATCTCTGAGGCCAGCACAGAGAACAAAACCTATGAGAGTCATGTCCTCACCCCAATCAAGGAGCAGGAGGAGTGGCAAAGAGTATCCAACAGACGAGATCAGATAAGAAGCCGGGTCCAAAAGTGCACATTCGGGGCGTGACACTCAGCCACCTGTGCCAATTGTCACCCCGATATGGCACCCAATAGAACCCAAGGTTGTCATCAAAAGAAACCCTGGCAATAGAAGGCGTCGAATGTATCTACCGCTCTACAGAGGGGGCAGCCCTTCACTTGAGCGCTTGCAAGCGCTAATTGATGAATTAGATGAATATGAGCAGCCCGAGAGGCATCCTGTTCAATTACAAGAGTGCGTTCCATGGGAGGAGCTCGGAAAGCTGACGCTAGAAGCAACCACTGAGCAAAAGACACCTCAGCCCCACGAAGACTTGTTCTGGGGGCTAGAGACTACAAAACCCAAGCAAAAGAAAAAGAAAAAAAGATCAAGGAAAAAGAAGGCAGTTGCAACTCTTTCGTGCAACACCATCTCCTCTCTACTGGGTTTGGTAGAGCATCATGAAGAAGAGGAATTATGTCCTCCCCGTAATGATGTTAATCAGGTTGGGGCCTCAAGGACTGAGTTTATAACAAGATCCGGAAGGAAATGGGGACGCCCTCCTCCGGCCAATCAAAATATCATTTTCAGGGGGGGGCCTCCTATCAAATCCCGGAACCCGAAGTGCGAGGGGTGCAAGTTCCACCTCCTCCGGGGCTCTATACTAATGAGAAGACTGGGGGCATGGTCCCATCTTTTGCTGAGTTTCTGGCAGCAGAAGAACAAACTAAAACGTTGCCTAAGCCTCCAAAAGCACAAAAGAAAAGCCAGCAATGAGCAAAGCGGTCTGATCATTGGACTCTAGGTCAAGAACGGCACAAATGACAAAGAAAATTGAAGCTAGATGATGTTAGAGCAGAAGACAGAATCATCAAGCTACTGAAGAAAATCCCTACACGGTTCAGTGTTTGGGAAATTCTATCACTAAGTGAAGAGACTAAGAAGGCGCTGATCACAGCCTTGCAGACTCCAGGCAGTATGAGACATGCCTGGCAGCAGAAATGTAGGTAGAAGCTGTCATCGCCAATGCGGAGTTCATTACATTCACTCCAGAGGACATGCTCCTCCCCATGACCACTCACAACGGACCCTTATACATGAGGGGGCAACTGAATGGGCTGCCCCTAAACAAGATTCTGGGGATCCTAGAGCGGCAGTCAACATTCTACCATACAAGATCTATCAAAAGTATCACTTTAATGTGCATCTCACTCTGGTGCACGATGTGAGAATAGCGGGCTTCAACCAGAAGTTTGAGATTCTCCTGGAGGTCGCGGAGTTCGACTTGATTTTGGGGGACTTCAAGACAAGAATCCAATTTCATGTGATTAATGCAAATACCTCCTACAAGGCTTTGTTGGATCGACCTTGGCTCCATCAAAATGGAGTGGTCCCATCAACATTGCACCAGTGCATTAAATACATAAAAGAAGGAGAGGAGCAAAGGGCTTTCGCCGATGCGCATCCGTTTGAAGTGTATGAGTGTGTCATCTCCTTGATGCTAATCTGTATCTGGAGCACTCGGAAAACCAAGTCCCTCAGAAGGGCAAAGAAAAAGATATCGCCATCGCTGACGAGTGGTTTCCACCACCCCCGCAGGGATTGCCGCTGCAGAGCCTGCACTAATACATAAGGTGAATATGCAATCATGTGATGCCTCATTACAAACAGGGCTCAGCTGTGCAAATAGAAGATGAAGAACCAGAACTTATTCTAGTCCCAGAGGGCCTCACAAAGTCGGCCGCTGAAATAAACTGTCAAAACGTAAGGGTATTGAAGACGATGGTGATACCTCACCCGGGTGGCCGCTTCACGGTCTTCTATGCGGCAGAAGAGCAGCCAATGAGAAGGGATGATGATTGTAAGATCCCCGAAGAGACTGGAGATCCCTTGGTGCCAATCATGGGGTTCTCCGACATGTTCAATGCACTCACTCGGCTGGCTGAAAAACAACAAATCCCCTTCTGCCAACGTCTCAGCCAAAGGGAGATGTTCAGAAAATTATGGTACCCTCCGAACCTGGACAGGGAGTTGCTGAAAATTACCTAGCACCCAGACTTGGCTTGTCATTGGGAGGAAGCTATACCGTGGCATGATCAGTATGGCCAACCAAATGGAGAAGAGCCTATTAGGGGTGGTTTATGATGACTACCTTGAAGAAAGAGACATAGCTAAAGCAGCTACAGCCATAAGTGACGAACCTTCCCAGGGGGCAACGATGTCTCCCACATGTAATCTCGTGGAGTTCCCTGCCACCCGGGTACTCCCGACAGCCGGAGAAAATATAAATGATGAGATAGCACCGCTAATCTCGACAAGCTCAGAAAAGGCAAGAGAACAAGAAGTGACAACAAACATATTATCAAATCTAAGCCAAGAGGCCCAACAAACAAAAGAGACTGAAAAGAGTATCCCAGCTGAAGACCAGCGAGGAGAATATGTGGAGGTGCTAGAGGCAGAAGCTAATGAAGAAGGCTTTGTGGACCTCCAACCAGCACCAAAAGAGCTTGAAGATGGTGTCCAAGCCACAGTTGATGAGTGGTGGAAGTAAACCTGGCACGAAGGATGATTACAGACCAACCTTCTTAAGTGCTCTCATCCCAGAAGAAGAGAAACAGCGGTATGTCCAGTGTTACAAGAATTCTGGGATTGTTTTGCCTGGAGCTATAAGGAAATGCCGTGACTCAGCCCTCACGTGGCACAACACATCTTGGCAATTAACCCGAAAATAGAACCGATCAAGCAATCTCCTAGAAGAATGAGACCGGAATTGATTAACAAAGTATGCTCAGAAGTGGACAAATTGATAGATGTGGACTTTGTTGAAGAGAACAATATACAACTTGTTGGCGAACATTGTCCCCGTCAAAAAGAAGAATGGACAGATCAAGATCTGCAAGGACTTCCGAGATCTGAACAAGGCTTGTCCAAAAGATGATTTTCGGTGCCGATCATAGAAGTGATGATAGATGCAACCACCGGACATGAGGCCTTGTCGTTCATGAAAGGATCCTCTAGCTATAACCAAATCTAGATAGCGGAACAAGACAGGGTGCACACTGCCTTCAGGTCACCCAAAGGGATCTTTCACTACAAGAGAATGCCCTTTGGTCTCAGGAATGCTGGGGCTACCTACCAAAGAGCAATGACGAAATCTTTGATGAGCTTCTCTACAAGAAGGTGGAGTGCTACAATGATGATCTGGTAGTCAAAACCAGAAAAAGAGAAGACCATCTGGCTGATCTCAGGGTCGTATTTGAAAGACTGAGACAGTATGAGCTAAAAATGAACCTGATGAATGTGCCTTCGGGGTATCCAACGGGAAATTCTTGGGCTTTATTGTTCGATACAGGGGAATAGAAATTGACCCTGTCAAGATCAAAGCTATCCAAGAGATACCGCCACCAAAGAATCTGACTGAGCTCAGATCACTACTAGGCCGACTAGCCTACATCTGTAGGTTCGTCTCAAATCTATCTGGGCGGTGTCAGCCGTTCCACAAGCTAATGGGAAAAGATGTCCCTTTTCAATGGAACCAGGAGTGTCATAATGCCCTGGATCAACTGAAAACATACTTGAACACTCCACCAGTGCTGGGTGCTCCAGTAAAAGGCCGCCCTCTCATCTTATACATAGCAACCACAGAACACTCTTTGGGAGCTATGTTGGCACAGGAGAATGAGGAAGGAAAAGAGCAAGCTCTCTACTACCTCAGTCGAAGTTTAGTGGGTGCAAAAGTGAGGTATTCTCCAATTGAAAGAGTTTGCCTAGCCTTGGTTTTCGCAGCCAAGAAAATGAGACACTACATGCTATCACATGAGGTTAGGCTAATCTCGACGGCCGACCCCATCAAATACATACTCTCTCAACCCACATTGAAGGGAAGAATTGGAAAATGGGCTGTTATATTGATGGAGTTCGACATCAAGTACATCCCTCAAAAGGCAATCAAAGGGCATGCAATAGCTGACTTCTTTGTAGCTCATCCTGTGCTAGAAAATTCCCCACTCATACAGAGCTACCAGAAGATGAGACCCTCGAAGTGAACTAGTTGCAAACAGCTACCTGGCAGCTATACTTTGACGGGGCGTCAAGAATAGAACTGACTGCATATGGTAGTGCAAGAGTCCGAGCAGGGGCAGGCATCGTCCTGAAGTCGCCCGAAGGAGAAGTCACACACACCTCTTGCTCGATTAACAAGCCATGTACAAACAATGAAGCCGAATATGAGGCCCAAATCATTGGCTTGCAAGTGGCCCTTTTTATGAACATCAAGGTGTTGCACGTGTTTGGTTACTCAATGCTAATTATCAAACAAGTGCAAGGAGAGTTTGACGTCAAAATGCCAGAGTTGCTGTCATATCACCGAAAAGTCAAGAGACTATTGTCAAAATTCTATAGAATAGAAATAGAGCACATTGGCAGGAGCAAAAATGCACAAGCAGATGCTCTGGCAAAGTTGGCCAGCTCCTTGGCAGTGCCGCCAAATGAGAAGTTGGAAGTCGTCGTCATGAATCGACGACAAGTTCCTAGCATGATAGAAGATGAGTCTGAAAATGAAGAGACGGACAAAAAGAAGTGTCCGTGGCTGAAGAGATCAGGCAAGAAGATTGGAGGAGAGCCCTTTCTACAATGGTTCGAGCAGCACCAGCAGTTGCCAAAACAAAGAGAAGAAAAGATCAAGTGGTCAGAATAAAAGACTCATATGAGCTAAGAGGTGGAGTTCTGTTCAGAATCATGGCAGACTCTAAGAAAACGATCTTGTTAAGGTGCCTGTCACCTGAAGAGGCCTGGAGGGTCATGAAAGAGGTGCACGCCGGAACTGCTGCTGGCGCCCGTAGACACGCCATTTCGGCAGCATATCGAGCAAATTTCATGTTACACCGCAATGCCTCAAAGTGGCCCTCTTCATTTTTTCTCTAGAGTGATTTTCTATTTTCTGAATTTTCTAGGATTTTTACGAATCTTTTTCTAAGGAGGCTAAAGGTCTGCTGAATTTAATAGATTTGCGTCTGGTACAGCGGACGCTGTTTTGGGTATTGATCTCTGGCTGCCAGGGCCGACGCGAATCACACTTGCCTAGTTGGCATAGGCGGTTCCGATCACGTCCGCTGTACCCACTGCGATTTAAAGTCAAAACCCTACAGTCGATGCCATTAAGTGCCCGTGCCTCGAAATCAGAGCATTTTTAGAATTGCGTTCGTCAGGCTCGCCACGTTTTCAAGATCTCCGGTCAAATCAAGCATAGGTTTAATCAAGGATCGATCTGGTAAGAAATCACGGCGCGCTATCCCAACACGATTCTAAAGGTGGTCGCAGGCTATAATCATCATGCTAATCTCAAATCAATGGTTTTAAATCGCAGCGCACCGTGGTACGCAATTCATGTTCTATAGGCGTCTGCTGTACCCGACGCGATTTTGGCATGTTTTTCCTATAAATGCTGGCCGAGTGCAAACCATTTTAAGCATTCTGAATCCAATTCGCAGAGACGGCGAAGCCCTGCCGAATCGACACCTTGACCTCCGTGCCATACTTCTCTAACACCCCAAGGCGAAGCCCTATCGGACCAGAAGTCCGCGTACCGAGGCCAAGGAGGAGTACGTTCGACGTGCGTCGCCCCCGCGTCCTCGGATTCGGAGCTTCTGTCCCTCCCACGAGCGTTGGAGCACGACGGGCAGGGCCTCTCTTCGTCCTCTCATCCGTCGCCACCACAGGCTACAACGCCACCCTTTCCTTTCTCTCTTTTACTTCATATCTTCTTTTGCCATCTTAGTGCATGCATCACACCATCCCACACACACACATCATTTTTTCCCCAACCTGCTCTTTTAGGGGTTTAACACCGCCTCCACAAGGTGTGTTAACGCCCATTTAATGTTTTCTTCTTACTTCATTCGAGTTTTTACTACACCTCTTAAAGTCTAATCAATCTGTCACATGTTTTGGTTGTTTTCCCTCTTGCAAGGTAGCCGGAGCTAAATCTCCTTCATCGGCCGGCAGGTGAAAAGAGGAAGTAGGACCCACATCCGCACTCCTGCAATCTCCAGGGTGAAGGTAAGTACCCCCGACCCTTCCTCTCACCCGCCTCCTTCGGTGCCCTCGTGCACCTGGCGATCACATCACACCTCCATATCGTGCACACATGCACTTCCGTCCCCCTTTCTATCTTCCATCCCGCACATCTTTCCATAACCAGTCATATCAATTCATTTCTTTTCTTCGTCCTTCTTAAGTCATTATCTTCTTTGTGGGACGGTGTCTTTGGAGAAAGGCACGTCTATAGATTGGCGATCACGGTGGGACCCTTCTTCTTTTAACTCGGTTACCTCTTTCGGCACCCACGCGTGCCCCTCCTTCGTACCTCACGCGGTACACCCTCCTTTCGCACCCACGCGGTGCTATTTGGGATTCTCATCGCCATTACCAACTTGTATTCGTGTTAGTTTTTCTCTGCACTTTCCTTCATAGAAATTTGATTTAAAAGAAGAAAAAAAAAGGGTCAAAAAACATCATCTTGTTCCCCTCCCCACTACTTGCCTTCACACGAAGAAAGCATATTCATTTTTTCCTTACTTCTTCTTTTAATGTTAGAAAGCGTGCTTCATTAATTTCCTGCTTTGATTTCTGTCCTCGGTGCCTCTTTGATCCGTGTCCAGTGCAGAGGATGCATTTTTGCTTCTTGCTTTGTGCGGCGGGTATACCCGATGCGATTTGTGACAGAGTCTGGAGGGAGTTGCCTCGGCACTACAGCTTCTGGGAGCTGTCAGATCAGCAGCCAAATGAACAGACGCAATTTACTAAAGTGGGTCCACTATACTGGATGCGATTTGGTCTGTCATAGAGCGCTGGGTTTTCTGCCATTTCTTTTGCATTTTGCATTTGCAGGGGCATATTTCGGCTGAGGGACCTCCTTCCCTCCTTTTCCTAGGATCCACACACCTTCTCGATGAGGCCTATCTCCCCTTTGGGCATTCCGTCTCATTGGGCTAGAGAATCCTCATCGGGACCTCCGTAAGTCTCTGTACCCCGTGGATCCCTCACTGGGACTGAGCCGGTTGTACCTTCCTGGAGACCCAAATTGAGTACCCATTGCGTGAGAGGAAGTTGCTTAGTAAGCCCGGAGTTATCATCTTACCTATTTAGGCCCACACCCGCTTGGAGAGACACACTACAATTAAAATCCACATTAAATCATGTTAGACATTTAAGTGGACATAAACATTTTCAAGTCTGTGATTTAAAAGCCACTAACTCCTTCTCTCAAATTGTTTGAGTAGTTGTCTGCTAGTTGCTTGTTAAGTCATATTGGGTGTTTCAAGTTCTTTTATGCAGCTTCGTTCAGGCCGATCCCTCCTAATGGTTGAATACGAAGGCATGGGTTATGATGATGTGTATAATGAGAGTATGATGCCAATCAACAACTCCCCCAACTTCCCCAACTCCATAACCAATCTCACATTGATCCCTCCAACTTACGTGTTAAGCAATGGATACTCAACCCCCTCAACTCTGGCCAAGGCACACCACTGCCAATCCTCCACCTCTGTCGATCTGTCCCAACTTGTGGACACCTTCTTCAAAGCCTCCAAGCTCCCCAGCTTCAGGAGGTTCAACCCGCTTATGGGGGAATCCGTCCCCGACCCATTCAAACCACTCACCAGACCTGGGTATTCATATTCAATCTGTTGGCGACCCGATGGCCCGAGCCTCTCCTGCCCCCCTCACGGGCTCACTCTGTCATCCATTCGCCCCCCCATAGCCCTGTTGGAGGCCCTCTCATGTCGGCTGAGCCCCGACACACGGCAAGCCTATTTATCTTACTCAGGCTCCGGCCCACATTCCCATGCTCGCTGGCACTCCTCCCCTTCACTATTCTTCCCAAGTAAATGTCCCCCACCACCCTCCTTCTGGGGCACCTCACCAACCATCTTCCAACACAACTCGCCCAAGCCCTTCTAGCAAAGGTGAGCAGAGTCAAACAAGATGTGAAAAGGGTGTCCGCACCCAAAGACTCCTTCGAACTGGCACTCCCTTCTATGTCGGCCTTCCATCTTCCACCTTCGGAGCTGCTAGTCTACTGCCGTTACAATGGCACCGGTAATCCGTTCGTGCATGTCAAGGAGTTCATGTACGAGTCTTCATTCTGACAAAATGATGGCCATACCCTTACTTTCCTTTTTCACCGGTCTCTGAATGGGGCCCGCCCTCAAGTGGTTCTATTCCCTAGAACCCGCAGACACGAGGATTTCGAGGTAGTGCGAAGGAAATTCTTACAGAGGTACAGAGATAGGGTTGGTCCTGCATTGTCAATCACTGATTTGATGGCCGAAAGAATGAAGGCAGATGAAGACTTCACACATTTGCTGACAGATGGAGGGCCTGGCTGAGAGGTTAAGAGATCCCTTGTCCGAGGCAGAACAAGTAAAAATGATCATGGCGAATGCCACGCTGCAATTCAGGCATATCCTGGCCATGAACAAGCTAACCACGATGGAAGAGTTGTATGAGAGAGCCCGATACATTCAGACCCAGCTGAAGGACTCTCCAATCATGGCCATGTTTGAGCCAAAGACCCGAACCTTCAAGAAGAGCGGTGGTGCCTCTACTGGCGGTCCCACTACCGAAGGGGTTATACACAATGAGCAGGTGAGTGAAATGGGCAATCCTAGTCCTTCCACTTACCACCCCAACACCAACCCATACGCCAACAATTTCAACAGCCAGCCCCCAGGCCAAACAACCCTCTTGTTTAGGATATCCCAACAACCTCAACAAACCACCGCCCCCTCAGCAACCCCAGCAGCCCACCCCGCACTATCGCCAGCCTCAATAGCCCCGTGCCAACCAATAGTACCAACAACCTCAACAGCCACCGCCACCTCAGCAGCCCCAATAACGACAGTCGGCCCCTCCCCAATACCAACAACAGCCTGCTCCTACACCTTTCCAGTACAACCAGGTCCTCCTCCAGGCACTATGAGCCCCAGTAGCCCAGATGACCTCCTGGCCCGAGAAGGACCCACTATCACCCTGCTGCCGAAGACTCTTCTGGATATCTTCAATGCCCTCATGGCCGCCGGTGCACTCACCTTGACAAGGGAAAGGCTTCAATGGCCTCCCAATGTTGACACCTCCCAGTATTGTGAATTCCATGGGGACCAGGCCACACCCTGGAGGCGTGCTTCCATTTCAAAGACTATATCTACAATCTCTGAATGACAAACGGAGGTATAGATTGGACAGAAATGAGGAAGTATATTGTTGAGATGAAGGCAAGGAGGCCACCGGCAACAGCAAACAACAGCCAGCACCGCAACAGCACCTCAGGCACCCCGGCCAGCAGCCCAACATGGGCATTGTGCAGAACCCCCTCCCGGAGCACCAATCCCCAAAACAGCAAGTAAAACGCCTTCTCGGCGTCTCCCAACATTGAAGGAATGCACGGCCGGCCTACGGAAGTATCTGCCGCATCCACTCCCAATCCTACCTTCACCTTACCGCCTTTCCTCCACACGCCCACCCTGACAACCCACTACCCTCCTTTCTACGCATCCCTAACCACCACCTCGCACCCTCCATCCAAACAGCCAACCCGTCATTATCTTCCAACCCCCATACCTCAACACCACCACTCTCCAACACAAAACCCCCCTCTTACGCAATGTATCCGCCATGCCGCCACAGCGAACCGCCCATCCCCTACCGCCACTGCCCTGCAACCACCGCCATCAAACCCACCCTTCCTCCGCACACCACCACCATATCCTCATTACCCCCAATCACGAGCCCCTTTCCTCCGTACCACCATTCCATCACCGGGGTTCAGCAAGTATTTGATTGCCATGCCAAATGTTCGCTCTGCAACCCTCTACTCCCCTTCATCTTCCGTCCGCGGCCGTGGCATCCACATCGGGAGAAAGCAGAGGCAACAATGGTGCTCCGGAGTGGGCGTATGTTCACACAAGTTTTCCCCCAGCAGCAAGAACAAAGTACATGTGCCACAAGAGGAAGATGCACCAACAGAGGAGTCTACCCCAGGCACCCAATATGATTTACTAAACACATTGGATAGGACGCCGGCCAGGATATCTATCTTAGAATTGATCAAGAGGTCGGTGGTGCACCAGGAGGCCCTATGCAATATCTGCAGAAGGTCATGGTCAATGAAGACTTGCCAGTGAATCAGATCGGTGCTATCTTGACTCCCAGAAGCTCACATCCGGCTATCGAATTTCACGAAGATGAGTTAGCATCGGCCAAGTTTCAACGGTACACCCATATTGTGACAGTGATATCAATGGGATCTGCGTGTCTCGATGTTTGGTGGACTCCGGGGCATCAATTAATGTTGTCTCCTCGACACATTGGAGTTCTGTGGAGTAACAGTACAGTCAATCCGACCTTCTGTCATCACTGTCACGGCCTATGATAACACTAGTAGGCCGCCAAAAGGGGTCACACTTTAAAGATCGGATGGCTCCGTCATGACCGAAATGGATTTCCACATTTGGACATGGACCCGAGTTTTCGCATGATTCTGGGGAGGCCCTTCATTCAAGCCCTGGGGGCTGTTATATCGACCGTCCACCAATGCCTCAAGTTTCCCTACAAGGGGATGGTCGTCAAAAGTGGCAGGAAAGCCTGCCATTATGGAAGTGGACGCCATGACTTATAATTCACTCCCTTCCATTTGGCCAACCAACCAACCATTAATGTCAGTGCTAGAGGCACTCAATATGTATCCAGACCTGAGCAAGTCATCTGTTAATGTTGTTGTCAAGAGGAGCAAAATCATCACTAAGAAGGGATGGTACATCATGATACAAATGGGGTACTAGCCGGGCAAAGGGCTGGAAGCGCAGTTGCAAGGAAGGACCGAGGCCGTCAAAGACGTAACATGAGACCCAGGGCAAGGCGGGTTAAAGCGGGCGAGGAAGCAACAGCCAAGGCATCCTCTTACATGGTCATTGTGTGAACACTTCAAAAGAGGACCGCTGCAGCCAGGGAGTGAACAGACATCCACCATTACCAATGAGCCACTCGTCGTTCACCCCGGGCACTTGTCAAACTATGGACAGTCGCAGGCCATCCAAGCACATCGAGAGGGCTGAGCCAGAGCTAGATGGAGCCGATGGTTTGACCATGAGTGATGTCGCGGCATCCCTGGACCAACTCTTCGCACTCGCAGAAGCAGAATAGCAGACAGCGAAGCAGAGCAAGGCACGCAGACCAAGGAAGCCTCACAATAACAAGGCTCAGGGCGGGCCCATCTCCACGGACACACACCCACATCAACTTCAACTTCGGGCACGCGCACGCTTCTCTGTCCTCTCTGGGCATCGCGCCCACTTTGCTTTCTGCCCCGGGCATCACGCCCGCTATAATTACGCTCTGGGCATGCGCCCATTTAAACTTTCGATCGGGCACCGCGCCCGCTCAATTTCTTTTCCGCGCACCGCGCCCACTTTAGTTTCTGTTCCGGGCATCACGCCCTCTTTAGTTTCTTCTCCGAGCAACGCGCCCGTTCCAGCTTCTTTTCAGGCAACGCGCCCGCCCTCTCACTCTCTCCAGGCAACGCGCTTGTGCCTTCTCTTCTCCAGGCCACGTGCCTGCTCTCTCCTCCTCCCGAGCAACACACTCACTCCCCTTCCGAGCAAGCGCGCTCACTCCCCCTCAAGCAACGCGCCCATGCTCTTTTCCTCCTCAAGCAACACGCTGATTTCCCTCCTTCCCGAGCATCGCGCACTGCTCCTCCCCTCTCTTCAAACAACCTCCTCATTTTCTCCAAGCATTGCACCCTCTCTCCTGCAGACCACCACGTGGTCTTCTTCATTTCTCTGAGCATTCCCAGGCA
>CM024763.1:60683704-60751511 GCA_014218235.1 Colocasia esculenta | reverse complement strand
GAAGGACCGAGGCCGTCAAAGACTGTAACATGAGACCCAGGGCAAGGCTGGGTTACAAGCAGGGCAGAGGAAAGCAACAGCCAAGGCATCCTCTTAACATGGTCATTGTGTGAACACTGCAAAAGAGGACCGCTGCAGCCAGGGAGTGACAGGACATCCACCATTACCAATGAGCCTACTCGTCGTTCCCCCCTGGCCACTTGTCAAACTATGGACAGTCGCAAGCCAATCCAAGCACATCGAGGGGCTGAGCCAGAGCTAGAATGGAGCCGCTGGTTTGACATGAGTGATGTCGCGGCATCCCTGGACCAACTCTTCGCACTCGCAGAAGCAGAATAGCAGACAGCCGAAGCAGAGCAAGGCACGCAGACCAAGGAAGCCCTCACAATAACAAGGCTCAGGGCGGGCCCCATCTCCCGGACATCACACCCACATCACACTTCAACTTCGGGCACCGCGCCCGCTTCTCTTTTCCTCTCTGGGCATCGCGCCCACTTTGCTTTCTGCCCCGGGCATCACGCCAGCTATAATTCCGCTCTGGGCATCGCGCCCATTTTAACTTTCGATCCGGGCACCGCGCCCGCTTCAATTTCCTTTCCGCGCACCGCGCCCACTTTAGTTTCTGTTCCGGGCATCACGCCCTCTTTAGTTTCTTCCGAGCAACGCGCCCGTTCCAGCTTCTTTTCCAGGCACCGCGCCCGCCCTCTCACTCTCTCCAGGCAACGCGCTTGTGCTTCTTCTTCTCCAGGCCACGTGCTGCTCTCTCCTCCTCCCCGAGCAAAACACTCACTCCCCCTTCGAGCAACGCGCTCAATCCCCCTCAAGCAACGCGCCATGCTCCTTTCCTCCTCAAGCAACACGCTTGATCTTCCCTCCTTCCCGAGCATCGCGCCTGCTCCTCCCCTCTCTTCAAACAACCTCCTCATTTTTCTCTCCAAGCATTGCACCCTCTCTCCTGCAGACCACCACGTGGTCTTCTTTCCTTTCTCTGAGCATTCCCCAGGCACCAACGCCCTACTTGGCAATCTCCCTGCACTCTTCCGAGCAGGCGCTTGCACTCCCTCACCCTGATTCCTCTTCCGTTGAGCTCGCGCTTGTCTCCCAACTCTCCCGTTTGGCGGTCTCGCCTCGCCCTCTCCCTCTGTGCGTGCCAAACACCGGAGGGGCCTTAGAGACACCCAGCTTCTCAATGACCGATTCTGCCATCTCCTTCGAGGACACCTCCTTCCTCACTTCCAAGTGTGCCCAGCCGACGGGCCATCCTCCTCGGCCCTCTGATCGACCTCTCGTTCCTCCCCATGCAGGGGAATGTTACTCCTTTCAATAATTCCCCCACGCGGGATTCTGCTTTTACTATCTTTCCTCCTATGAATCCTTCTTCGCCTTCCCCTGCGCAGAGAAACCTTCTACTGCTTTCAATAATTCCCCCACGCGGGATTTTGCTTTTACTGTCTTTCCTCCTGTGAATCCTTCTTCACCTTCCCCCGCACAGGGAAACCCTTCTACCACTTTCAATAACTCCCCCATGCGGGACTTTGCCTTCACTATTTTTCCTACTGTAAATTCTGCTCCATCTCCCCCCTCACAAGATTCCTTTACTGCTTTAAGTCCATCTCCGTCCCCCCTCTCGCGGGACTATTTTATTGCCTTTTCTAGATCTTCCCCCTCTGTTGTAGATTCCAGTAGCTATAGTTCGAGTCTAGGCAAGGGTAGCAGCAATCTAGGAGTAGTATCAGAAAAGAAGTCCAAGGGTAGGAGGGTTCCACACTGATTCCTCGCAGATCTAGCCCGTAGGTGCAAGGCATGTCTAGCACTTCCAGAATTCGTAGAAAAGCCCTTGCAATTGCTGGAAATGGAATAGGCAGCCAGTTTGCTTAATCGATGATGAGTCAGAGTCTATGAAATCATGGATGATGATGACCCAATTGAGGAAGGTGACGAAGAGTTCGAGGACGAGGCTGGCGCGTTCGCAAGGGATTGAAGAGATTTGATGAACCATCAGCTGCTGTGGAGGAATTCACCAAGGAAATTAACCTGGGAACTGAGAAAGACCCTAAGACTCATCCTCAGCAGTAATTTATCGCCAACTAAAGAGAGCAATCATTGAGGTTCTCAGGAGTACAAGGACACGTTTGCATGAAGTTACGAGGATAGCCAGGCTTGGACACTGCGCTAGTAGAACACCGCCTTACCCTTAAGCCGGGGTCCATTGCCATCAAGCAGCAGTTGAGGTGTTTCCACCCCAGATGGCTTTGAAAATGAAAGATGAGGTCGATAAGCTCCACAAAGCCAGATTCATTAGAGTCGTGCTATATCCAAATTGGGTGGCAAACATTGTCCGGGTGATGAAGAAAGATGGAAGAGTCAGGATTTGTATCGATTTCTGGGACCTCACCGCACGTGTCCTAAAGATGTTTCCCGTTGCTCACCTGGACGTGCTCGAAGACAATACGGCCGAGTATGAAACCCTCTCCTTCATGGATGGCTTCTCAGGGTACACCAGATCAAGTTGGCTGAGGAAGACCAGAAAAGGCCTCGTTCACTACACCGTGGGGAACCTATTGTATATGGTGGTCATGCCATTTGGGCTCAGAATGCTGGAGCTACTTACCAAAGAGCTATGATGGCTATCTTTCATGACATGATCCACACCTTTATTGAGGTATATGTGGACGAACCTGGTGGTGAATCCAAGACTATGGCTGAGCATCCTGGGGTTCTGACTAAGGTTCCTGCAAGGTCAAGAGAATACCAGTTAAAGATGAACCTCAAGAAGGGTGTATTTGGTGTGTTCATCTGGCAAGCTTCTAGGTTTCATCATGTGCAAGAGGGGTATAGAAATCGATCCCACAGGCGAAGGCCATAAGAGAATTGCCCCCTCCCAAGAATTTGAGGAAGTCTGAGGACTTATCGGGAGGTTGCAGTTTATTCGCCGGTTCGTCTCCTAACATTCGCAGAGGTGTAGACCCTTCTACGACCTCACCAAGCCGAGAGTCGAATTCCGTTGGGATGAGAAGTGTCAGGCGGCTTTTGACGGGCTCAAGGAATATCTGACTATCCCCTATCCTGAGGCCGCCGACTCCAGGCAAAACTCTCATTTTCTAGGTATCTGTCCTGGAAGACTCGGTAGGACCTATCCTTGCACAAGTGGATGAAGAGGCAAGGAGAGGGCAGCATACTACTTGTCTAAAACTTCTCAACCCCTGTGAGTAACGGTACACGGCAATGGAAAAACATGTGTTGCGCTCGTGTGGGTAGTGCAGAAATTGAAGCACTACTTTCTTGCTCACGAGGTCCATCTCATAGCCCGCATGAATCCTATCAAATTCCTCCTCGAGAAATCTGTTCTAACTGATAGGCTAGCATGCTAGCAAAGCTTCCTTTCTTAGTTTGAAATCACCTACATCCAGCAGAAATCCATCAAAGGCTATGCCATAGCAGAACATCTCGCTCATCACCCTATTCCTCAATTCGATCCTGTCATTCAGAGTCCCCGGATGAAGAATTAAGTCCCTTAGCCAATTTGATCCTATGTGGACATTATATTTTGATGGAGCTCTGAACTCCCATGAAAAGGTATCGAGATTGCTCTATACGCCTGAAGGTTTCACCATTCCACAAGCCTACAAATTAGAGTTTCCTGCCACCAATAACATTGCCGAATATGAGGCTTTGTTGGCTGGTTTGGAGCTCGCGTTCATTTCTATGGTGTCACCCATCTGCGAATTGTAGGTGATAGTCAGCTGGTCTTGCGCCAAGTGCTTACCAAATACCTCACACGTGATTCAAAGCTCAGGCCATACCAAGAACTTGACTCAGCTTATGCCAAGTATTCTCCAAGTTGGTTTTGTCCATGTCCCTCGTCATCAGAATCTTCTAGCTGACGCTCTTGCTACCATCGCTTCAACTCTCAATCTCGGGGTTTCTGACAACATTCGAATTGCACACCGCAATACCCCTGCTGTTCAGAACCCTGTCTTTCTCTGAATCAAGGAAGAACTGTTGAAGAAGTTGGAAAGGCAAGATAGAACTGAGGTTATGTTAGTAGAGCTAGAAGAGGAGTTGAAAGATGAGGAGAAGCCATGGAATTATGAGATAGCGAGGTATTGTAAATATCAGTCGTACCCTGAGGAAGCAACAGCTAATGAGAAGAAAGCGATAAGGAGATTGTCCTAGAAGTATACCTTGGTTGGAAATGCTTTATATAAAAGGGGATTTTCCGGAGTTTTGCTCAGATGCCTGGATGAGGATGAAGTTTTAAAGGTTGTTGAGGAGGCCCATTCGGGTGTGTGTGGTGGCCATGTGAATAGCCAGATGCTTGCTAAGAAGATCCTTAGGTAGGGTCTCTATTGGCCTACTCTAGAGGAGGACTGTTCCATCTTTGTCCGTCGGTGTGTCAAGTGCCAACTGCACGCCGACAAAATTCATTTTCCATCCTCTACACTCCCCCGATATCCTCCCCATGGCCTTTCGCTATGTGGGCTTTCAACATTATTGACCCCTTGGTGACCCAACTCCCAGAACTAAACAGGTCATACATCCTCACAGCAATGGAGTACTTCACCAAGTGGGCGGAAGCCGAAACATATGCGGAAATCAAGGCAACAACCGTTTGCAGTTTGTCATGAGAAACATCATCACCAGGTTCGGCACCCAAGTACCATCATCACTGACAATGGACCTCAGTTCGTCACGCAGTGACCTCGTAACAGGTACAAAATTGAATTGCATCATTCATCACCATATTATCCGCAAGGCCAACGGCCAAGCAGAAGCCACCAACAAAACCATAATTAAAATTGTCAAGAAAACTTGTGAGGCTAATAGGTTCTCAGATTGGCCATAAAAGCTTGTAGAAGCTCTATGGGCCTACCGCACTTCAATC
Organism: Colocasia esculenta; assembly: GCA_014218235.1. Lineage (NCBI taxonomy): Eukaryota > Viridiplantae > Streptophyta > Magnoliopsida > Alismatales > Araceae > Colocasia > Colocasia esculenta. The sequence continues at coordinate 60,746,626 of CM024763.1, read as the reverse complement.
CGTACTCCCACAAGACAGACACTGTTTGCCCTTACTTATGGAATGGAGGTTGTAGTACCATATGAGACTCTTATTAAGGATCCAGCTTGACAAAGACTTGTCGTCGACGAGTGGCGAGAATCGCTCCTAACACAACTGGAAACTCCTAGATGAGAAGCTTCTGGTCGCCGTAGAACACACGAGAGCGTACCAAAATAGACTCACATGTTTTCACAAAAGAAAGTTATTGAGAGAAAGTTTAAGTCGGTGAAATAGTCGTCAAAAAATATTCGTAAAACCTGGTGGTCCCCGTTCAAAACTCCAACCAAATGGGAAAGGACTGTACGTAATCAAAGAAGTATATCCAGGCAACGCGTACAGGCTAGTAAACGTGGAGGGTGATGGGCTCACCACCCTTGGAATGGGCTATATCTAAAAAAGGTACTACCCCTAGATAAGTGTCTGGAATCGCAATGGTACACGGACCCTAAGATGAAAGGCCATCATTGTTAATCATTTCTGATCTTTAGTGGGTTAGCCAGAGGTGTCGACACCCCAGACACTTACCCGCCACCCTCGGAAGCAGCGGCACGAAATATGAGGAAGATCAACGCCAACCAAGAGTCTAAGACATTACCCACTTCTTTCCCTACTCGGTCTGGCAATAGAAAGGGAAGCATGAGGGATCAACATCTAGAATCTACCCGAAGCTCATGCGGATATAGGTCAAGGCATAACAAGGAGGAAAAAGAAAGAAAATCAATGTCAAATCAAAAAGAGCTAGAAACCAGGCAAACCAAATGAAAAAGCACGTCAAGAGTGGCAAAGTCCCCGCAAGGATCCCAATGACCTGGTCGAAGCGTGCAGCACGTCAAGAGTGGCCAAGTCCCCGCAGGATCTAAATGGACATGGTCGTAAGCGTGCTAAAAATCCCACAACCTACAAGGACCGAACCCCATTGAGTATGAGGGTAGAGGAGAAAGTGTCTCCCGGCCACCCCAGACTATTGGCAAACTTTCTAAATTCTCTTCCTTCTCCCCCATGGGTACGTCTTAGGGGGGGTCAAGGCAAGGTAGCGATTAACTAAAAAGGACGTCGCTAAAAGTCACCTCGGGTGAAGGCACCACTTAAGCACGTCCAACTCTGTCTGGCATATCTAAGACTTGTTAGTGAACTCCTAATGATGGCCGAACGATCAAAGGATCCAAGTACCACGTTCTTTCAATTATGAGTGGATCCCCTTCGTTCCGTGCGTCTTCTTAGAAGGGATTATGTCGGGTTGCGGCCTTTTATTATCAAAATACCAATAAAATGGAATATCTTGTGAATATCTTCAATCCAAAAAAATCAAATATTTCAAAATATAAAAAAAAAACAATATTCAAAAATGCAAAAAAAAATGAATACCCCAAAATCCAAAAAAAAAAAGAATATCTTGTGAAAATTTTCAAAATCCAAAAAATTGAATATCCCAAATCTAAAAAAAATAGAATATCTTATGAATATTTTCAAAATCCAAAAAAATTGAATACCCAAAATCCAAAAAAATATAATATATTGTGAATATTTTCAAAATCCAAAAAAATTGAATACCCCAAAATCCAAAAAAATATAATATATTGTGAGTATTTTAAAATCCAAAAAAAAATTGAATACCTCAAAATAAAAAAAAATAGAATATCTGTGATTATTTTCAAAATCCAAAAAAATCAAATATATTCTCAAAAACCTAAAAAAAATTGAATATCCCAAAAAACAAAAAATGGAATACTTCAAAAGCCAAAAAATTAATTTAATGTTCTAAAAAACCCAAAAATATTTTGGTTTGCTCGAGCACATTGAATGCATGTTCATCTGTTAATATCTTGCTAACACCTGCTCACCTGCATGTCACATTGTAAATTCTGTCGTTCTTCTATTTTTCGCCTTATTTAAATAAAGGCTCAGCCCCTTGACAAAACCATGAAGCCTAATCCGCCTAATATGCAGGGGGCTGAGCCAAAACAGACATTTAACTTGTTTGTTCAAATGTATTTCAGGCACAACACGAAGGAAAGGACGAAGAACACATGCTATATATATAAACGGCCAAAAGAGGTGTGTCTTGTGACCCCTTGACCCGGAGGCAAGCTCTCACTCATGCAATAAAGGAAGGAAAAGACAAGAACAGTGCAAAACTGTCAAATCTAGATTGACAGCTTGAATCGCGTCCAGTCCAGTGGTCGCAATTCATAATTGAAAGGCGTCCGGTTTTCCCGCCGCGATTCATAGGTAACATTGTTTTCATGCTTCACCCTATTATTTGTTGCTTGTCAATACTGATTAGTCTTTGAGTGCAGGATCTGGACGCCTTTTGCGCTATAATACACGATCATCCTCGGCGGCCGCCACCTTTGGTATTGTGCATCTTACTATATGGTATACATTATTAGAACACAAGGACCTCGAGGCTCTGACAAATCTAGAATTTGAGTTTCCTCCTCCGCCAAGAACAATGAGGATTCCAGAGGAGTCCTACGACTTGAGGATAGGTCGTTACGCTGCAGAAAGACGACGGTTCCGTCTGGTATCCTGACTTCGCGTCGTAACAATATTATCCTTGATTACCCTATATTTTCTTTGTTTTAATTTTTCTTTTTAGCCCAGCATGCATCATGTAGAACCTTAAACATAATTCTGGAAGATCACTCTCGTTCTTAACTGAAAAGAGCCACTTATTCTTAAATCACAATTAACATGAAATATTCCATTCCGAGCCAAGTACTCAATTCACTGTGTTTTGTTTGGCGATCATCTTTAGAGAAACTCAGTTGCTTGGGATTCTTATTTCAATTCAGTAACTCTCCCCAAGATCCACCTACGACAGTGACAGACGCCCCCAATGGTGCAACCTAACGGATTGTGTCCTTAGGTACTTCCCCGACGTGGAAGTTGATCTTTCTCCTTTCTGTGCCCACATGCACTTTTTTTTTCTTTTTGCCCAGCCATTGAGTTTTCTCCTAAGATTTTATGAAAAGCCGCTTCACTTTGAATTGACAAACGGCTCCAGTCATATGTTGTTAAAGGCATGTCTCATCACACCTTGACGTCTACTTTTCAGTCACTTCACTTCATTCCACTTCGTTCACCCCATTCTATTATTTTCACTTCATGTCGCTCCGCTCCATTTCCTTGCAAAGCAGACACCAAGGCGAGGCAACTGTAGACACACCATTTCGGCAGCATATCGAGCAAATTCATGTTACACCGCAATGCCTCAAACTGGCCCTTCAACTAACCTCTTGAATGATTTTCCTATTTTTCTGAATTTTCTAGGATTTTTACGAATCTTTTTTCTAAGGAGGCTAAAGGTCTGCTGAATTAATAGATTTGCGGCTGGTACAGTAGACGCCGTTTTGGATATTGATCTGCGGCCGCTAGGGCCGACGCGAATCACACTTGCCTAGTTGGCATAGGTGATTCTGATTCGCGTCTGCTGTACTTGACGTGATTTAAAGTCAAAACCCTACAGTCGATGCCTAAGAGCCCGTGCCTCGAAATCATAGCGTTTTTAGAATCGCGTCCGTCAGGCTCGCCGTTTTCAAGATCTCCTCCGGTCAAATCAAGCATAGGTTTAATCAAGGATCGATTTAGTAAGAAATCGCGGCACGCTGTCCCAACGCGATTCTGAAGGTGGCCGCAGGCTATAATTATCATGCAAATGTCAAATCAAGGGTTTATAAATCGCAGCGTGCCGTGTGGATGCAATTCATGTTTTATAGGCGACCGCTATACCCGACGCGATTTTGGCAAGTTTTGCCTATAAATGCGGACGAGTGCAACCATTTTAAGCATCCGAATCCAATTCCCAGAGACGGTGAAGCCCTGCCGAATCGGTGCCTCGACCTCCGTGCCATAAATCTCTAACACCACGAGGCGAAGCCCTATCGGACCAGAAGTCCGCGTACCGAGGCCAAGGAGGAGTACGTTCGGCGTGGCGTCGCCCCCGCGTCTTCCTCGGATCCAGAGCTTCTGTCCCTCCCACGAGCGTCGGAGCACGGCGGGCAAGGCCTCTCTTCGTCATCTCCATCCGTCGCCACGAGAAGCTACAACGCCACCCTTTCCTTTCTCTCTTTTACTTCATATCTTTCTTTTGCCGTCTTAGTGCATGCATCACACCATCCCACACACACGTCATTTTCTCCCCAACCTGATCTTTTAGGGGTTTAACACCGCCTCCATAAGGTGTGTTAACACCCATTTAATGTTTCCTTCTCACTTCATTCGAGCTTTTACTACACCTCTTAAAGTCTAATCAATCTGTCACATTTTTTGGTTGTTTTTCCTCTTGCAAGGTAATCGGAGCTAAATCTCCTTCATCGGCCGGCTGGTGGAAGGAGGAAGTAGGACCCACATCCGCACTCCCGTGATCTTTGGGTAAAGGTAAGTACTCCTGACCCTTCCTCTCACCCGCCTCCTTCGGTGCCCTCGTGCACCTGGCGATCACATCACACCTCCATATCGTGCACACATGCACTTCCGTCCCCCTTTCTATCTTCCACCCCGCACATCTTTCCATAACCAGTCATATCAATTCATTTCTTTCCTTCGTCCTTCTTAAGTCATTATCTTCTTTGTGGGACGGTGTCTTGGAAAAAGGCGCGTCTACAGCGCCCACCAGGCCGGGCAAAAAATGAAAATAGAAATTAAAAGCTCAGTTATTATTGGCCAACCATGTTCGAAGACTGTGGCGATTTTGCCAAAACATGTCAAAAGTATCAAGAACATGCAGTCATACCAAGAAGACCTCCTATACACTTGCATCCGACCATTCTAAGTTGGCCGTTTGCACAATGGGGCACATATGTTGTGGGCCCTCTACCACCTTCTTCATCGGGGTGTAAATACATCCTGGCTATCACCGACTATTTCTCAAGGTGGGCGAAGCTGTGGCATTAAGAGAAGTAATAGGGGAGTTGGTGGCGCGCTTTCTCCGCGAAACATCATCTTCAGATCGGAAGTCCATACCGGATCATATCAGACAATGGAACACACTTCAAAAATCAGAAGGTTTCCAAAATGGCTGCCAAATACAAAATAGACTGGAGGACTTCCACTCTTACAATCCGCCAGCCAATGGTCTAGCGGAAGCTTTTAACAAGACATTGTGCACCCTACTGGCCAAGACAGTCAGTGCCAACAAAAGAGATTGGGAGGACTGGATGTATGAGCCTTATGGGCTTACCGGACCATCTATAAGACACGAACGGGCTGCTCACCTCTCCCTGGTGTACAGTTCAAAAGCCATGGTCCGGTAGAACTTGAAGTGGCATCTCTCAGGGTAGCCATTCAGCATGGGCTAGCTCCTGAGAACCAGACCAATATTGAAAGGAGACTCGGAAGAACTCTCTGACTTGGAGGGAAAGAGACTGCGAGCTCAACAGAACATTCAAGTGTATCAGGCCCGCATAGCACGTGCCTTCGACAAGCTCGTCAAGGGTCGTGAATTCAAGAAAGGGGACCTGGTCATGGTCAAGAAAAGAGAAGTCATGGCCGGCAACCCAAAAGGGAAGCTGAATGTGAACTGGACTGGGCCGTACGTGGTGCAAAGAGTCTACGAAGGCGGTGCCTATGTCCTAGTCGACCATCGGGGTGAAATAGAATTTCCACCCCTCAATGGAAGACATTTGAAGCTGTACCATGCGTGTCACCCACACTTCGGCGGTCAGCATCATGAGCAGCAAGAGAATGAACAAGAACTAGACCTGAGTGGCTTATTCGACAATGAGAAGCTCGGCTACAAAAATGTTGCAATTGCAACAACAGGGAAAGCATGGCAAAAGAAAAAAAAATGAAATAGACAAAATGTGAAAATATTAAACTCTTAAACCCCCAGACATTGGTCCCCGATGACGAAGAGCAAAAAATGCAACAAAAAAAAAAAACATGCGAAAGCATGGCAAAAGAAAGAAAAGATGCCACCATACCACTAGTCGGACCATGGTTTTGAGGTGACAAATGTCCCAAAAAATTAGAAAAAAAAAAAAAGACTGAAACCGCTGATTTGCTTTCCGCTACTTTCATTGAGGGCAATGATAAGAGTCCTCACCATCAAAATAAGCATGCTATCATTTGTTGTATACTTCCGCTAGGTTTCAAAATCGTGATTTCGCGAAACCATCATGTGAATCCTACCCATCTGGGGCATACAATTGCCTTCATGATAGCCGAAGTGAAACGTCAACCTCTCGTACATGTGTCGACAAATGAATTTTAGATGTCGACACCCGAAAGGACAAAAGATCACATGTGTTGACACATGACAATAAAGGTCGACCTTTTTGCTTGTATATTGGGTATTATCCGTTTGAATAACCTCTTTTTAATTGAATTGCAGGGGGACCTAGTGTTGCGGCCTCAGCAAGTTGAAATGACCAAGATCAACCCAACTCGAGGCGAACCGACAACATGGTTCCTCACACTTGTGGTTACGAGACGAAGAGGCATCAACAAGCTAAAGCAACCGACATTGATCAGGACATCAGCAAATCATGACAATGTCCTCACACCCTTAAAAAAAAAGAAAAAGAAAAGAGGATGAAAATAGAGATGCCTCGTCGGACTTGTCCATTGGAAAAGGGTAAAAAGGACCAAAACCCGGCCATGGTGAAAACCCGTAAAGGGTGCCATGGGCAAAATCGGGTACCCCGCTACACAAAAACCCGAAAGGGCGTGTAGGCAAAGCAAAAGGGGGTCAGATTGGGTGAAAATCTGAAAGGACGCCCAGTTCGATAATGAGAAAACAAAAAAAGGCAACAAGAAATGAAGACAAATGTCAAATTCCAACAGACATGAAAATCAAGCAACGACAAGGTCATCAACAGGCAGCAATTGACCCCATCACCTGACGGTCAGCAGAGAATAGAAGCTCTGTTATCTTGACAGCAAAGGTCCCTGTCATATGACGGTCAACAGAGAATATAAGCTCCGTTATCTGACAGCAAAGGTCCCTGTCATATTGACAGTCAACAGAGAATAGAAGCCTCGTCACCTGAGGGTCAACAGAGAATAGAAGCCCTGTAACCCTGACAGTCGACAGAGAAAAGAAGCCCGTCGCCCTGACGGTCAACAGAGAATAGAAGATCTATTATCTTCACAGTAAAAGTCCCTGTCATATTGACGTTAACAAAGAATAGAAGCTCCGTTATCTTGACAGCAAAAGTCCTTGTCATATTGACGGTCAACAGAGAATAGAAGCTCCGTTATCTTGACAGCAAAAGTCCATGTCATATTGACGATCAACAGAGAGTAGAAGCTCCATTATCTGACAGCAAAGGTCCTTGTCATATTGACGGTCAACAGAGAATAGAAGCTCGTTATCTTGACAGAAAAGTCCTGTTATTGACGGTCAACAGAGAATAGAAGCTGTTATCTTGACAGCAAAGGTCCCTGCCATATTGACGGTCAACAGAGAATAGAAGCTCTGTTATCTTGACAGCAAAAGTCTCTGTCATATGACTGTCGACAGAGAGAAGAAAGCCCCATCACCTGACGGTCAACAGAGTATAGAAGCTCTATTATCTTGACAGCAAAAGTCCTGTCATATTGACGGTCAATAGAGAATAGAAGCCCCGTCACCCTGACGGGAAACAGAGAACAGAAGACCTGTTATCTTGACAGCAAAAGTCCCTGTCATATTGACGGTCAACAGAGAATAGAAGCTCCATCGTCTTGATAGAAAAAGTCATTGTCATACTGACGGTCAACAGGCAACAGAAGACCCATCGTCTTGACAGCAAAAGTCCCTATCATATTGACGGTCAACAAACAACAGAAGACACGTCGTCTTGATAGTAAAAGCCCTTGCCACCATGACGGTCAACGTACAGCAAACGATCCCATCATCCTGATCCAACAAGACAATACAAGACCCTACCAACAAACAACTATAAGAAGACAAGACCCTTTCAAAAAAAAACAAAAAAAGAGAAGCTCAAAATAGAGATGCCTCGTCGGACTTACTCGGACTACTCACACCGAGGGAGGTAAAAAGGACCAAAGCCCGGCCATGGTGAAAACCCGCAAAGGGCGCCATGGACAAAATCGGGACCCCGCTACACGAAAACCCGAAAGGACGTGTAGGCAAAAGCAAGTGGGGGTCGGGTTGGGTGAAAACTCAAAAGGGCGCTCAATCCAATAATGAGAACAAAAAACAAAAAAATGATGTACACACAATAATGAAGCACACTGAAGGAACATTTGCATCTAAAATGAAGCATTTTTCATTGCTAATGGAACAGAGCTACATGGCCATCGAGGAGAGGCCTCGGAAAACAAAAGAAGCAACAGACAAAAGAAAAAGAAACATAAGATGGGTCATGGCAAGTCCCTGAACAGCTCCTCCAATGACAAGATGCCCACAAAGAGAGAAGACATTTTCTCTTTCAAGTGCTCTTTTTGGGTCCGAACTTCCATTAATGCTTTCTTCACCAAAACGGCCCTACTTTCGTCAAGCAAAATAGCTTGTTCTTATTGAGCTTGGGAGTCGGCCAGTTCATGTAGCTTGGCCTCCGCAGCATCCAACTCAGCCCTCAGTTGGCTATCTGGCCTCCAGGATCTTCAAATCCTTGGCATACCCTTAGATAAGAGATCGGCGGTGTTCATGGTCATCTTGCAAAGGCTTCAGCACCGCTTCACACTCAGACTATTGCACTTCCAGGGAAGCCAACTGATCAGGCAATTCGTGCTGCAGGTGATGGCGCCGCTTTAAGAATCTGAGCAGCAAAGTAACTCTGCTTGTCCAATCAGTCAAAGAGCATCCCCTAAAAATAAGAACCCCCGTCATTTTATCTATAACGGATTTCACGTCCTCATAGCGCACTTTGGGTTCCGTTGTACCATCAAACACAGCGCAGATAGTTGTTGCATGACCATAATATCAGATGGGAAAACACCCCCAGAGGATGCGACGAGCGGTACTTTAAAAATCTACTTGGACATCCATGTCTGCCCACAAGCTCGCGTCCACCTCTTTAGAGCAGGAGGGCAACTCAGCTGAAGAGAGGCTAACATTAGCCAAAGAAATATCATATGCTCACCAGTAGGAGCAGGCAACTTGAGTAGCCGGCACTTCAGAAAGAGCTCCGAGGGAATCGCCAGACAAGACCAGGGGAAATTATCATCAACCTCGGGTGTGGGCTCCGTGGTGATGCTTGGCACTTCATCAAGTAATGGAGCATTCAACACTGCCTCCTCGGCAGGCACAAGACCAACGCCAACTGTCGGCGAAGGTTCGGGGGCGAGAATGTCTTGATCGCACTCGGATCCCTGCAAAAGACCAAAAAGGATGCTGTAAGTCTTTCATACATGAGAAACTTACATCACAAGGGCAAAATAGTGACGCCTACAAGGACAAGCTCAGAAGAAGCTGCAATGTCTGAGCCAGGGCTAGCAACGGGGGATTTCTCTACGCTACTGGCAGAACCCTCCCCAATGTCGTCAAGGGCTGATATCCTCTCTTTTCCAAACTCTTTGAGTAAGCTCCCTTTGTCAGAGAGGCTTGTGCTCGGGGAGGAGGAAGTGCAAACATTGCCTTCACTTGAGGAATCATCTGAGGAAATGGCGACTGGACTTTGAGACTCCTCAAATGAAGAGATCGGCTACCTCGGCGAATCTTCATGAGAGCCAATCTACCAGCAGCACGGGTGCTCATTCGAATGGGACCCGAGGGTTTCTTGACCCTCCGAGCCACGGCATTTACGACCGAACGCTTACCCACGACTGGGGCAGGTGGAGAAGCAATAGCATCAGCTAAAAAAAAAGAGAACAACAGATAAATGGTAAGAAAAGGCAAGAAATGACCCCTGGACTGGCATATGATCAGGACTTCATCTTGGCAAGAACCTGCTACTGGAGGAGAGGATATCAGCTGGTGCTATTGGTGGCACCGGAGAATCTTGTTCCAGAACAGAATGGTCAGTTGCCGGAGGAGCATCCCCTGCTACTAACTAGTAGAATAGACAAAGTGAAGAGACGACATCAAAAATAGAAACAAAGAAAGTCGGTGATTACCTGAAGAAGCATTATGTCCTTGCTGGCAGGAAAATTCTTTAAATGAGGGGATTGGTAGACCTTCAATAGAACTTGAGATGGTAGGGGTGTCCCTCTCTTTCTCTTTGAGGCCCTTTTAGCTTTGGTGATGCTAGCCGCCATACTACATTTCCTCGCGAGTGGCTTCTCGATATGAGACCGCAGGAGGACCTTTTCATCAACAAAATAGACCGGCCTCTTGACTTTCATCAGGAGTTCATGGTACCTCCGTCTCCGGTCTCAGGCAGAGGGATCTAAAAAAAGAGAGGCTAAGCAAGCACGATAATGGAGCAAAAGACAATAGAGTTCGAAGAAAATAAGATATACCTGCTATGCCTGTGTAAAGCTGGCTCAAGGGCCAATAGGTATGTGCGCTTTGCTTTGCCCGAGAAGCTGCCTCTCGGACCAGCCAACATACGTCACTGATCCTGCAGCAGTCTTCAACAAAGACGGCCAGATCGCCTTGGCCAACAGAAGATAAGAAATAATAGAGACTGAGGTGATCCATAACCCAGCCATCAGCATAGTGAAAAGCCACAAGAAGATTCTGCTCTAGGATCTTTCATAATCTGCTTCAATGGTCAGATTCTGAATTTGAAGTAGCACAAACATCCAAGAGGTGTGTGCGTAATCAGTGTGACCCCGCTCTGGCTGTGCTAAAAAGACTCGCGGACCCCGCCGAATCGAAATCCACATCACCGAATCTCCGCTACCCGCTGTCCAGCAGAGCCCTCATCAAATTTGCAGGCCCTGCCGAATCACACCAGTTCAAAACAAAAAAAAAGAGGGAAAATTTCAATTTCCCATCAAGAGTGGCATGCGACCGTCATCCAGGGACACCACTAAATAGAACCAAGAGATCACAAACACAACAACAGACCACCGGACCATTAGCACGGCAATAAGTCAAAGACCGCCTGTGTTAATGAAACCAGTCGAAGAGTCAAAGTACACCCGCGGATGTCACTTCGCGTGTCCTCTCGCACCACCCACGGGTGGAGGGCATTTGTGGGCACCAAAAAAGAAATCCATTGGGCTTTGCTAGTCAGCCCAGATCCTCTAAAGAAAGAATACCCCTCAAAACAGAAAAAACTCATTCAAATGACCCATTTAAAAGGCCCAAAAGATCTATTATCCAAAGGGTCCAAGTTTCCCATGCTGGGAGGTGAGCTTAGGAAACCTTAACAACTCCCCACCACCACTTAAAAGGCTGCAAAAAGTGAGCACAAAGGAAGGGCTGCGTACAGAAATTTCTAGAGCCGTTTTGGAAGAGAAAAAATGTGAGGGGTGGAAGCTTATAGAGCAAGGAAGCTTGGGCAGGAAGCTCTTCTCCCTAGTTTGCTGCTGCATTTTTGGCTCATCCCGTGAAGCCCCTGCTGTAGAAAGAGAAGAAAAGAAAGAGAGAAGAACATAGCAAGAGAAGAAGAGAAGAAAGGAAAAAAGGAAGAAGAGAGAGCACCCCCTCCCATCTCTTGTCTTGTCATTGGGATCTTTAGAAAAAGAGAGAGGATGAGTGGTTACGGGATGGGAAGGGCTCTCTCTCCCTTCTTTAATCTTTGTACTCCCTTTTTCCCCTCCAAAGAATGTCTCATCCATGTACCTCTTTTCTTTTCTATCATGTGAACATTCCATTTTGCATTTAATGTGATTCATTTAATGCTCATCCTCTTTCTATGTGAATGGCATGAGAGAGGATTACGGGATGGAGAGCCCCTCCTTGTGGAGAGATGGCTCTCTCCTCCCAACACCCTATATGAGACCACACAAGTCCCCATACCTCAATAAATGAGGCTTGGGAATTGTGGAACTCCCTCCCTTCCATGTGCTTCTTGCATGGCCTCATGGTGGGGCTTACTGGGCCTTGCGCAAATCCCCTTTGGGGCATGTTTTTCCCACTGTTTTGCTCTTGCAATAGATGTTTTTTATCACTGTTTAAACAGCAACTTCATGTGCATTTCGGTTTGGGGGATATGCCCCTTTGCTAGCAAGTGGGTTGAGTAATCAATACTCATGCCCAAAACTTAGCACCCAAGCCTAGCAGCCCATTAAGCCTGGTTTCATCCCATTTCTGGGCCACTTCTACGGGTTTGCACAGCTTCAAATAGTGCTGGTCTGCTGCCCACAGGAGAAAGTTGCATGCTGCCGATTCAGCTGGTCTGGAGACAACCCTGCTGATTTGGCTAGCCTGGAGACTAGCCTGCCGATTCAAGCTGGCAGCAACATGACCATGACCGAATCACATGAGCAAAGCCATGCGCCATGTGGTTTCAACCAAGAAAAGAGATAATAGACTGATGAGAAATCTATTTAATCCCGGGTTAGGCAATGTGATGTTTATGCCCGGATATATGGGTTCACATATCATTCGTTTGCCGCTCAGATTCCTTTGTGGTCACGGCATTAACCGATCTCCTCGTAGGCATGCCTCGGGGATCGGCGTCGTGTGCCATCGGGGTGATGTCGTTATTCGACATACACCTTACCTTTTGGTGTCGTCTCCATTATGGTGGACGTGTACGCGCTCTCCCCCCATCAACCAAGATAAGGGGAGATGCTGTTGGATTTTCCCCGTGCGCGTCGAATCGGCAAAAGACTTTTAAAGAAATCTCCAAAGTTTGATTGAATCAATAGCATTTCAGTTGGGCACCGATTCAATCCGGGCTGCCGATTCGGTTATATCTCACCGATTCAGTTTCATCCTGTCGATTCGCTATCTGCCTTGCAGCATGCATGCCTTGTCGAATCGAATGTGTCTACGCTGCCGACTGGCCACACAATGACCAAGCAGTGCCGAATCGTGAACAAACTCATGCTTTACACGTCTCAAAAGAACAAAAGAATGCTTTGAAGCTATTTCATAATAAAAGAAAATGAATAAATAGACAAGAGATCTAATAATGACAAACAAAATATCAAATAAATATGAATAGACATTTTGTTGATTAGTACTTCAGCCTAAATTTAAGATGCTTTTCGTCATTCATCGGATGTCTCCGCTTTAGGCCACAAGACTTTCTAATCTGGCGATTAATCAAGGGTTTACTCTCCTAGAGAGATGTAATTAACGCCGTTGCGCTTAGGCGACGACGGGATATTGGTCCAGACCCGATACCATCTTCGATTGACGAAGTCAAACGGTGCGTAAAAATAGACCTAAAGCCCTTCGACTCTCGGAGGCAGAACACCTTCTGTCACTTCAGTGACTAGCACGCCCGCGCTCTGCGATTGTAGGTTCATCTCTCGTCACCACCGCTCGAGTAGCATTCGGCGGGACTTGAGTCTCCAATGTGCAGCCATGAGAACATGAGAAACATGATAAAGAAATAATAGATCCATTTAAATTTATTAAATCAAAAATCCATTTCCATAGAGTAACACAGCAAATAATAAATAAACAACATATCGATTGGACAAAAAGATAATAGAAACCAACTATTTCCTGTATTCTTACTCAATTCATTATTGTTTATATATCCACTCATCATGGCCATTACATAGGGCCCATTTCACTTTACATGGAATAGACTATGCAACTAGGGCTGTTCAAAGTTTGGTTCAACTCGAAGAACCGAACTGAACAGACCGGTTCGGGTTGGTTCGGTTCGGATTCAAATCTCCTACGGTTCAGTTCAGTTTCATGATGTTGAACCGAAATGAACCATATTATAATATATATATTATATATATATATATAATTAATAATACATAATATCACAAGAGCGCTCATAGCGCAGTGGGTTGGAGCGCGGGTTGCACGACCTCCCAAGGGGAGGTCGCGAGTTTGACTCTCGCAAACCACTCTTAAAAGTTATTTTTTTTCTATTTTTGGTTTGAACCAAACCGGTTCAGTTCTGTTCACTTGAGGGGCTCAGTTCAATTCGGTTTAGCTAAAATTAGGGGTGAACCGGGCCGAACCAACCTGTGTTCACCCTATATGCAACTACTAACTATCTAATCTAGACTTTAACTTGATGCTATGGTATCTTCTATATATGTCATCATGCTCTTCAGAGCCGCTCCTTCACTCTTGACCCCCCTTTAATATGTGTGTCTTTTTCATCAGTATAACTAAAATAAACACGGTAGCACTTGATAAGCGAAACGCCCAATAAGATTTATATCTCTAGACCAAACGTACTTTAATTGATTAATAACTTAGCAAACAGAGTAATTAATGATAGTACATGATCATCAAGATGATAATGATAATGAGATCATGATGATATCAAGTAAAAGCTAGCAAAAGTACATGAACAAGTATTAAGTGTAAAAGATAAAAGTAGCCATTCTCATGAGTAAACATGTACAAATTGAGTCTAGTCATGTAATAACAAGTCAAGCACTATTATGAATTGATTGTCATAGATTAATGCAAAGTAAATCAAGTACTCGGATGTAATGCCAATCTCGTTCTCACACCAAAGCCAACCTCTCAATTGTTGTTGATTCAAGCACCACCCACATATACTTTCTATCAGGTTACAAGAAATCTAAGATGTGCAAGACCAAAATGTTAAGAACGAAAGCATATTAACTTAAAGAAATCAGTGTCAAGCCCTAATTTGGGAATATCAGAACACGAGTAGATGCATATATATCAATCAATCGTGTAATTCAGAACAAACTAAACATAAAAGACATCATTTGAAATAATATTAAACTCTTAATTTTTATTGATATAAAATCTGTAGTGTGTTCTTGTTTGGGCTGGAGCCAAACGGGCTTCCACTGGAGAAAATGGGGAAGACGAACGCCGGTGCGAACGGAAGCCTGCAAGACCAGAACTAGATTAGGGGGGTCCAGTTGAAGAACCGGGGAGAACCCTTTGATGCCTAAGTCAGTATGAGACTGTAGAGGCTTGAAGGAAATGGGGGCTCTCGTGTGTGGCGCGTGAGGGCGAGTGTGAGCGTCCAAGACGACGTACCTCAGAAGTATTCTTTAGTTAACACAAAATTAAGTTAAATAAAAAATATTCCTGAGGTCATTCGGCGGATTTTGTAGGTCAGATCGAGAACTCGGAACAGACATCTCTCGTCGGCCATATGCGATTTTCTCGACTTGATCATCTCGGCTTATTTCTCAACCAAGATCACCTCGACGATCTCTTCGACTTGAGCCGACTTATGTTACACTCACGTTAACATTAAATATATTTTTTCCTTGTGTCTGGCATTAAACATATACCGATATAACTTTTTCTCTGATGACACTTTTTGTTTATTTAATTAGATAGTATAATGGTCAAAGACCACTGGACAACAACAACATACCCCGAGCGTCCAGAGATCGAACCCTGGAATCCCACCAGCCACCCCAACGAGGTGTCCGCTGCGCCATTCCGCAGGGACTTTTCTCTGCCTGACATGCTCAGGGCCGGATGTGACCTTCTCTTTCTAGAATGGTTCATATGCCAACAAAAACAAGCTTTATTAGCTCACAATGTAGCCTTAATTGGTACTACGAGTAAATGGGACATTGCCCGCACCTACAAAACAGAACAAGAATGTCTTCGAGTTCATCGCTTCCCGTAGGAAAGTATAGAGTTGGGATCTTTACCGCATGATTGAACTCACGCAGTCATCTATCTTGATGAGTCACGTGTAGAAGATTTTGAAAACTAATGACAAAGAACTATACTATTGAATCTGAAGTTCTAAAATTCCCAAACTAAGGGGAACATCATTTTTATGGAGGTAAAGTCATTCTCACCACCCATAAGAGAGCAGATGTCCTTCAAGCGTTGCAATAGAATTGAGAAGACAAATGATATGAAAGAAGATATTAAAGCAACTATTAGGATACTACTTGGGTATTGACACTTATATGAAACGGTATCCAACGGATGTTTTGTATGGCAACACGGTGACGCTACATTCGCAAATATCCAAGATCAAAGTTTAGCAAGCAAAGGAATGAATTTTTTTTCAGAAACTTATATGCAAGCCTTGCCCAGTAATAAAAGAATAGGCCACAATGTAAAGCCCTAGACAAGAAAAAATAAGTGGGAAACAAGATTCACTAAATACTGAAATGAGTTTTATGTTGACTATGGTGTCCCTACATATAAAGCATATATTCAATGGTAATTGAAGATCCATAGTTCGTCTCCTAATTCAAAGAACATAGTTTTTATACTAAAACAAAATATGGCTTAATTTGTGGTATGTCTGATGTTGATATAACACACAAGATGTTGCTTGCAGCAAAAAAAGGAAGATTAGCAACCAATGATCAAATAAAAATCTACTACAATTTAAAGAGATGTAGTAAGGTTCAGAATCGTCTGTCAGATGAGAAGCAGCACATCAGTACTTCAAATAATACTCTACTTGAAACAGAAGATGCCCCTTCCAAATATGCACAAGGTTCACAGGCGTTCCATTCTTGATATCCTTCTTAATCCAACTTATAATAGGTGATCATTTGCCCAATCTAGAGAGAGAGAGAGAGAATTGAACAGCGAAAGAAATTGAGAAGCATTATGAGAGGAGCACACCCGGAGGAGCTCTTCGCTTCTGAACTCACCGTTGGCCTCTTCTTAAATAGGCAGTGCTACCCTCCTTCAAGGGCTAGCTGGGGAAGCACCGCTTAGAAGAGGAGTTGCACAGGCAGCGGAAACCGGTGATCCCTCTCTCCAATACACGAGCCGCCGCGGCCTTTCTGCTTGCTCTCAAGAAGCTTGCCCCACTGAGACTGCGAGAACTACTGCCAAGCACGAAAAGGAGTGGAGGTCGGTGAAGAGCAAACAGACAATGTAGAGAGGGAGAACCAGGGAGGAGCAGAGCGGGATTAGGGTTCCGAACTTGAAGGCACCGAGGCGAGGGGAGTTGTTGGAGAGGAGGAACTGGGAGAGGAGCGTGCGGCCCATCGGCGCCCCCTCCTTCTCCTGCGCTTACGGAGCTCTTCCCCAGTGGTGGAGTTCGCGGGCAGTCGAGCCACCGGAGAAGGAGGGGGCGGGGCTTCGCAGAGCAGAGCGGCCGCGGAGGTGCGGTGCGAAGAAGAAGAAGAAGAGCAGCAGAAGAAGGAGGAGGAGAGGACGAGAAAATGGCGTTACCCTACGAAGGGTTGGGGATGGCGTCGGCGTGCTCGGCCGACGGTGCTCAGGACGGCGATGCGCGGCTCACAGCGACAGCGTCGAGGCTCCGACGCCTGGGACGACGATGAGTAGGTCGAAGACGATGGCGATGCACGGCACCGGCGACAGGCGATGGGGATGCAGTGCCTCTGCACGTCGAGGGTTTCGGGGTTTCACGAATGGGGAGGGGAAAAGAGGTGTCGAGGGTTTCGGGGAAAATGTTCTCCGGGGGTTTTAGGGGGATGCCCAAATCTGAAATTTTGAGAATTTTTTTTTTCATATTTATATTTTCAGTGATACCAAATGACTTAAAACATGATCTTTTCCTGAAAACATTTTCTTAAATGAGATTTTACACCCAACCAAACAGACCCAAGTCAGTTGCTCTTTCACCCCGCCCCCTCTTTTCCCGCCTTTTACCCCCCCCCCCCCCCCCACCTAACTTTGTTTTAAAAAAATATGGAAAAATAGAAATTGGTCATGCTTCTTATATTAATATTTATGTATAATTTTATTAATATTTATATATTTTAAATAATAATAAATTATAAAATATAATGTTTATATTTTTAATAATATTTAACATGTTAACGAAAAACATAGATAATCATAACTATTAAATAAAATCAAATTAATTTATTTAGATTTATTAGAGATTATAATTTTATATCTAAACAATATCCAAATGAAATTTTAAACACAAGTTAATTAGAATATAATAAAATTTATGGTGATTTTTTAACTATAAAAATTATTAAATCAAATTAATCTCGTTATCCGTGCATAAATAATTCTCGATAATCTCATATCTAGAATCAACATATTTTTTTAGAATTATGGTGATCTTGGATCTCAATTTCGTTACTCAAAGTTCGATGACGTCTTGTCGGTGTGCTAGTACAGGTTGGCATCACAACAGTCAAGAAGTCGGATGATCGACTTGGATGTTTTGGTCGACAACCTAGCCAATGTTGTCTGGTGCTGGGACAATTAAGAATCGGACGACCGCTTTCACATAGTCGGGCGACCGATTTTGTGCAGAACACATAGGTACACTCATACTCATCTAAATACACCCCTAATCTCCAGAATGCAACCATACACATGAGTCATTCTCTATTTGGATACAGAACATATGAATACACTCATAATCACCTGAATGCAACCATAATCACCTGAATACAACCATAGACATGAGTTATTCTATGTTTTGACACAAAACACCTACGTACACCCATAATCCATGAAAACACTCATAATCACCAAAATACAACCATACACATGAGTCATTCTCTATTTGGACACAGAACATATGGATACATACATAATCATCTGAATGCCACCATAATCACCTGAATACAATCATATACATTTCTCTGTTTTGACACAAAATGCCTTGGTACACCCATAATCCCATGAATATACCCATAATCACCAAAATACAACCATACACATAAGTCATTCTCTATTTGGACACAGAACATATGGATACATCCATAATCATTTGAATGCCACCATAATCACCTGAATACAATCATATACAAGAGTATAATTCTCTGTTTGGACACAGAACACCTAGATACACTCATAATCACCTGAATACAACCATACATATGAGTTATTCTCTGTTTGGACACAGAACACTTGAACACACCTATAATCACCTGAATACACCCATAATCACCTGAATACACCGATAATCATCAGAATGCAACCATACATATGAGTCATTCTCTTTTAGACACAGAACACATGAATACACTCATAATCACCTAAATACACCCATAATTATCTGAAGACAACCATACACATGAATTATGGGTGCAAACACTTACATTTGATTTAGAGACACTCTTTTCATACATGCGCACACCGACAAAACGTCATCGAACTTTGAGTAACGAAATTGAGATCCAAGACCACCATAATCTCAAAAAAGTATGTTCATTCTAGATATGAGATTATCGAGAACTATTAGTGCACGAATAACGAGATTAATTCAATTTAATAATTTTAAGAGTTAAAAAAATAAAATCACCACAAATTTTATTATATTCTAATTAACTGTCTTTAAATTTCATCTTGATTGGATATCATTTAGATATAAAATTATAATCTCTAATAAATCTAAATGAATTGATTTACTTTATTTAAATGGTTATGATGTATCTTATTGTCTATGTTTCAGTTAACATGTAAATATTAGGGATAATTAATTAGAGGTCCCTGTCAGAGTGTTGACTTAATTTATAGTCCCTGACAGAAAATCAGAAGTCATATAGTCCTACTTTTTGTGTTAGTTTAATTTCTAGTCCCTGTTTTTTGTTTCTCAGCATTTAATGAGTCTTAGAAGACGAGTCGTCCTTTTAACATCAACTTTTTCCTATTTTGCCCTTCCTTCTTCTGCTCTTTCCCTATGCACACGTATCAGTTACAGTAAGCTTTTACAAAAGAAAAAAACTTTATTTGTTTGCAAGTGATAGGATTCGAACTCAGATCTTCACAAACACAACATGAGATACCCTTACCACTAAGCTACAACTACACTTGTGTTACAATATAACATATAATATATTTAATTAAGTATTGTAGTAAACATAATTCTATTACAACTTATGTTAAGTAATGTTACAGTCAATATCATTCCCTGTTACAATATACATTAAGTTCTGTTACAGTAAACATTAACATTTGTTACAATATGCATTAACCTTTGTTACAATATACATTAACCTTGTTACAATATATATTAAGCTCTATTACAACTTATGTTAAGTCTTGTTAAAAACTTACAATATACATTAACATTTGTTACAATATACATTAACCTTTGTTACAATATATATTAAATTTTATTACAATCATTATCATCTGTTACAGTAAACATTAAGTTCTGTTACAGCAAACATTATCATCTGTTACAACAAACATATCATCTGTTACAGCAGATATTAAGCTCCGTTACAGCAAACATTATCATCTGTTACAGCAAACTTAAGTTATGTTACAGCAAATATTAAGCTCTGTTACAACAAATATTATCATCTGTTACAGCAAACATTAAGCTCTATTACAACAAATATTATCATCTGTTACAGTAAAATATATCATCTGTTACAGCAAACATTAAACTCTGTTACAACAAACATTATCATGTTACAGCAAACATTCCGCGAACGTTACGTGAAGAAGATTACATCAAACTTAATGTTTGGAGGCAACTTTAAGAAGCGGAGGGCACTGCAATATCTCTACTTCTCTCTTCTCCCTCTCTTTAGCGCATCCCCCTTCTCTCTTCACCTCTTCTTCCTCCTCTTCTACCTCTTCTCCCTCTCTTGCTCCGGGCTCTTCTCTCTCTCTCTTGGTTCTTACGCGAAGCAGCAGCACGCCAGCGCCCCAGCCGCGACCCCGCGCCCGGCCTGCCACGCACGCCTGCTGCCCCGCCGCCCCGCGCACTCGCCCCCGCGTCGCCGCGCGTCGCCCACTACCCGCGCCACCTGCTGCACCGCCAGCCGCTGCCGCGCTGACGCCGCCCGCGAGCGCTTCCCCATCATGTTGCATGCATGCAACGTGAGGGCGCCGCGCGGCCTCTCTCTCTCGCCTCTCTCTCTTCTCTCCCCTCTCTCCCAGCGCTTTCTCTCCTCCCAGCGCTCTCTCTCCTCTCTCCCCTCTCTCTCTCGCCTCTCCCAGTGCTCTCTCCTCTCTTCTCTCTCTCTCGCCTCTCTCTCCCCTCTCTCTCTCGTCTCTCTCTCGCCTCTCTCCTCTCTCTCGCGCGCTTCTCTCTCTCTTCTCTTTTCTATCTCTCTATCTCTCCTCTCTCAGCTCGTTCTCTCTATCTCTTTCTCTCTCTCGACTCTCTCTTCTCTCTCTCTATTTAAGTGTAATTGTAATGTTTGTTGGTTAGAATTAAACATTTGTGATAAGTAATTTTATTGTTTGTAGATTGTAGTAACATTTGTGTTAATATTTGTGTTAGAATAAACAGTGATAATGATTGTTGTAACAGAGCTTAATGTTTGCTGTAACAGAGCTTAATGTTTGCTGTAACAGATGATAATGTTGCTGTAACGGAGCTTAATGTAAGTGATATAAAGACTTTATGTAAAAAGTATGAAGACTTTCTGTAAGAGATATAAAAGCTTACTGTAAGTGATATGAAAGCTTTCTGTAAGAGATATGTAGGCTTAGTGTAAGTGATATAAAGGATTATGTAAGCGATATAAAGGCTTACTGTAAGTGATACGAATACTTTCTGTAAGAGATATAAAGACTGACTGTAAACGATATATACACTAACTGTAACCAATATAAGTGTACATGGGGAAAGAGCAGAAGAAGGAAGGGCAAAATTGAAAAAAGTTGATGCTAAAAGGATGATAATGTTTGCTGTAACAGAGCTTAATGTTTGCTGTAACAGATGATAATGTTTGATGTAACAGAGCTTAATGTTTGCTGTAACAAATGTTAATGTATATTGTAAGTTTGTAACAAGACTTAACATAAGTTGTAATAGAGCTTAATATATATTGTAACAAAGGTTAATGTATATTGTAACAAAGGTTAATGCATATTGTAACAAATGTTAATGTTTACTGTAACAGAACTAATGTATATTGTAACAGAGCTTAATATATACTGTAACAAGACTTAACATAAGTTGTAATAGAGCTTAATATATATTGTAACAAAAGTTAATGTATATTGTAACAAAGGTTAATGTATATTGTAACAAAGGTTAATGTATATTGTAATAAAGCTTAATGTATATTGTAATAGAGCTTAATATATACTGTAACAAGACTTAACATAAGTTGTAATAGAGCTTAATATATATTGTAACAAAGGTTAATGTATATTGTAACAAAGGTAATGTATATTGTAACAAAACTTAATGTATATTGTAATAGAGCTTAATGTTACTGTAACAAGACTTAACATAAGTTGTAATAGAGAATTATGTTTACTATAATAGATGATAATGTTTACTGTAATAGAACTTAATGTATATTGTAACAGAGAATGATATTGACTGTAACAAGACTTAACATAAGTTGTAATAGAGAATTATGTTTACTATAATAGATGATAATGTTTACTGTAATAGAACTTAATGTATATTGTAACAGAGAATGATATTGACTGTAACAAGACTTAACATAAGTTGTAATAGAGAATTATGTTTACTACAATACTTAATTAAATATATTATATGTTATATTGTAACACAAATGTAGTTGTAGCTTAGTGGTAAGGGTATCTCATGTTGTTCTTGTGAAGACCTGGGTTCGAATCTTAGCAATTGCAAATAAATAAAGTTTTTTTTCTTTTGTAAGAGCTTATAGCTGTAGTCTATAACAGTTACAAAGGCTTACTGTAACTGATACAAAGGTGCACACGGAAAGAAGGCTTACTGTAATAGATATAAAAGCTTAATGTAACTGATACAAAGGTAACTGTAACGAATGTAACTAGGGAAATAGCAGAAGAAGGAATGGTAAAATAGGAAAAAGTTGATGTTAAAAGGGACTCGTCTTCCAAGACTCATTAAATGCTGAGAAACAAAAAGCAGGGACTAGAATCTAAATTAACACAAAAAAGTAAGGACTATATGACTTCTGATTTTCTGACAGGGACTATAAATTAAGTCAACGTTCTGATAGGGACCCCTAATTAATTCTCCCTAAATATTATTAAAATATATAAATTTATATTTTGAAATTTATTATTATTTTAAAATATATAAATATTAATAAAAATATACATAAATATTATAAGAAGTATGACCAATTTCTATTTTTCCATATATTTTTTTAAACAAAGTTAGGTACTAGGAGGGT
Organism: Colocasia esculenta; assembly: GCA_014218235.1. Taxonomy (NCBI): domain Eukaryota; kingdom Viridiplantae; phylum Streptophyta; class Magnoliopsida; order Alismatales; family Araceae; genus Colocasia; species Colocasia esculenta. The sequence continues at coordinate 60,723,667 of CM024763.1, read as the reverse complement.
AAAAGACGGAAAAAGAAGGGGAGGTGAAGGAGCAACCGGTTGAGAGACTTCCGTAATCGGGAGGTGGAGGTGCCCCGATTTTTTAAAAGTCTTCTACATGTGGTGTATCAAGATAGGTGACTGCATGAGTCCTATCCTGCGAGCTACTGAGAAGATCCCACTCGAAAGTATATGTCATGGTGTGAGGACTATTCACAATTTAGTTTAAACCTGCAATCAAGTGGTTCCATTTGAACTGGAGTAAAGCTTGGTTGACAAGTTGAGCCATCAAACAACTCGAAAAACTGAATATATCTTAGAAATATTAAAATATTTATATATAAGTGTAAATGTTTAAGTCTATAAGGTTAATTTTAAGCATATAAACATCAATATTTTCATATATATCATAAGCAAAAATAAAATTCTGATTTGAACCGAAACAAACTGAAAGTTTTCCCTAGTTCTGGAAGCAGATAGTGCCCAAGCACATTACCATATGAACTCTAATGTGTGCACTTTGACTATTGTATGATGGAGAAATTGTTGAGAACTTAATTTGGTTATCAGTGGCTTATTATTGAAGCAGATTACGTACCGAACGTGCTTAGCTTATGTTTACTGTTGCATATAAAAGATACAAATATTTGTATTAATGAAAGGAGTGTTTGTTGCATGTGAGAAATACTGAGTTCTTTTTGATAATTTTGTATGAAATAAATGCATGAAAGGTATAGAATAATTTTAGTTTATATATTCTCGTAGATATGTTAATTTTATAAGAGTTAAATGACGTAAAATAATAAAATGTTGTCTGCTTGTTTCCAGAAAAAAGTATAAATTTATTTAATTTTATTATTGTAAAATTTGTATTCTTAAAAAAATACAACATATGGTTGAGATTTTATCCAAATTATGTGTTTCATCATGTGATGTGAAATTATATAACCTAGGTTGATATTTTTGCATTTGTTATTGTAGATCGTTCAATTTAGATATGGGACAAATTTTAAAAAAATTATATATGATAGTTTATAATAAGTGATGGGTGATTGTGTAAATTAAGAAGGATCCGCAATTTAAATGTGTAAATTTAAAATTTTGAATAAAAGATTTATTCAATAATAAATTAATAATCAATAATATATCTAATAATCTTAATATATTGCTATAGTTTAGTCATAATGTGATTTACATAATCTTGATATGTATCTAGGTAGCACAAGATCATAACAAAATTAATATACAAATATGGTAGCACAAAGTATAACAAAATTAATATGATGGTAGCATAAGATATAAAAAATTTTAATGATGATATTATATATGATAATCTAAATATATTGATACAGTTTAGTCGTAATATAATTTATATAATCTTGATGTGCATCTCAATAACACAAGATATATAAATGGTAGCACATAGTACAATAAAAATGTAATAAAGAAAAATAATAGAGAATATAGGATAAGGATATTTTAGGAAAGATAATACAAAGTAGAGGGGTTAATCACTTTAACCTATCAAACCACAAAAATAAAAATTAGGTTAACATATTTTAACCCATAAAATTAAGTTTTACATTACCAAATCAATTATATTTTAACACAATCTAAAATTATGTCTAGAGTTGAGTTAAATTAACCCCAACATTTTTCCAAAGTGTCTTAACGTGTGCAGTTTGACTATTGTATTACGGAGAAATTGTTGAGAGCTTGATTTGTCTGAGTCATAGGTGGTTGTCAGTGGCTTATTATTGAAGCAGATTACGTATACCCAACGTGCTTAGCTTATGTTTTCTGTTCACTTTTAAAAGTTTGGCCGATTCTTTGATAGTACAGTTTGCTTATGATCTTTTCTTTTAAAAAATTAAGGAAAACCCATATATTAGTGGCGGCTGTGGCATCACAAGCTTCCTCTTTGCCCTTTATTCTTGTCTTCAAGGCAAGAGATTACTCCGCTGCTTTTCCTCGGGGAATGTGGCCTCTCGATCCAGCACTACCGGAAGGAAGAGTACGTAGGCCAGGCTTTTGACGTAGAGTTCACTGACGGACGAAAATTATATTCAGTATAATTATTTCAAAAATTAAGATGTATATAGATTTTATTTATAATTGAGTGGGGTCACTCTTTTTAAAAAAATTCACAACTAAAACTAATTTAATATAAAATTACAAACACTTTAATAAAATTTTGAAAATTCAATGGAGTCACGTGACCCCACTGGATATAGCCTATGTCCGTCCATGGTAAAGTCTTGTTCATCTTGGGAAGATCAAATTAAATAATAATAAGAGAATTTTATGAATTAATTTTTTTATTTTTATTTAACTTTTTTCTTGAAGTATAAATAGCCCCACCACTTTTTCCTCTAATATTTATTAAGTTTGATCTTCTCATATATTGAAAAGATCCAACTCTTGAACATGATGCACCAGTGTACAAAGCTGCTGGCTTGTCGATGTATTACCAGGTGCAAGAACCCTGCACCAGCGCCCTTTAAATTGAAGTGCTTCATTCAATCCGTCTTCCAAAAACACTTGGGTCTCTGTGTGTGTGTGTGAGGGAGACAGAGAGAGATGAGCAACATAGGAATAGTCCCTGAGCTTGGAGACCGTAAGATATCCATCATGAAGACAGAACTCCTGGCTTGTAGGGCTCATGCGTACGTGCCATTCTCCATTTGTCAAATTCCTCTAAGTATTCGGAAAGCAGACCCGACGGCCTATGAGCCAAAGATCATCTCCATCGGGCCATATCAAGCAGAGGTACATGCACAACCTGCTCGACCAAAATCGAGGCACCTTAACTATCGAGGTATTATTAGAGCGATGCGTCGAGCAGGTCAACCAACGGGAGGCACAAGCTCGAGAATGTTATCAGGTACCTCTTTCCCTCGGCAGTTATGTGCTTGTCATGATGTTGGTCCTCGATGGTTGTTTCATCCTACAGCTCTATGAGACCATCCCAGCGAGATACCGGTATCCATCAACAGATGAATAACCTGCTGCATGTAATCAGGAACAATCGCCATGATCAACCACCTGCGAGCATCTCGCATGCATGCACAAGGCTCTCTCTCTATCTGCTTCTGTTAGGCCGTTCCTTCCTTTTAGGATCGTGCCTCATCTATTGTAACTTATTGTAACCTTATCAAGTGTACTTTGTATCCATATATATATATACATCATCGCCAGCCCTGATGGGTATGCGAGTTCAGTGATTCAACACTCCTGTGTTCCTTTCTTAATAAGCTCCTCCTCACATAGGTCAACCGTCCGGTTAATAAGGACGATCAGATATACACCATAGCTTGGATGTTCCCCTCGGTATGGGAAGACCTGCTCAAGCTCGAGAACCAAATTCCATTCTTCATCCTCGAAGATCTTTTCAACATTATAGTAGCTTCGGACACTATCTACTTGTCTGTCAGAGAGCTCGCTTTCTACTTCTTCAGGGAGAAGGCTCCCCAATCTGTGAGATCCGATAATTTGGAAGGTAAAATGGTGTCTCATCTACTCCACTTCCTTTACGTACTTCACCGGCCACATGACTATTATGATGAAGATACATCAACTAGCAGGAAGCTGCCCTTCTGCCTTCCATTCATACTATACGAGCGTTTGATGTCACTTACCCACCCCAAGATGACAACGTCGGCGGAAAAACCTCCTTCAAAGGTCGCTTGCGTTGTCGAGCTTGTTGAGGCTGGGATCAAGTTCAGGCTAAAAACAGACCCGAAGTGCATGCTGGACGTGACCTTCAAAGATGGCACGCTATTTGTCCCGCAATTAGTCGTCAACAACTCCACCAACTCTATCCTCCGAAATCTGATGGCCTTGGAGCAGTTCTGCCCCAACAATGATAATTACATCGCCCACTATGTCATATGTTCTTAGACTACATCATCAAAACCCCCATGGGTGTCGCCAAACTTCAGCAGTGCAACATCATCGAGAACTTGTTGGGCAGCGAGGACGACGTGGCCTCGATCTTTAGTCAGCTTGGTAGGGATGTGAATCTGGATTATAGCAGTCCTCGTTACACTAGTACAAATTATGGAATAGACGACCATTAATTAAGAACCGTCGGCGGTTCTGTATAAAGCCAACGGCCTTAACCGTCAATTTTTTATTTGAGAATTGACGACACATTGACCGTGATTTAATATATAAAATTTATTTTTCTATTTTAACCGTTGTTTAATAGTTATATTTTATTTTTATACGCGCACCTTAATTCTCCAACCCGCGCAAAATTTGGATTTCGATTGCCCCCGTCTCTCACCTCGCCCCGCACACTGAAGAAGAGAGCAGCAGAAACCGCGTCAGACGCCCTCGCCTTGCCCCGCCCAGCCCGCGGAAGAGGCAGAGCTGGCGACCACACCGGCTGCACGCCCTCTCCGCGCGCGCCCTCTCCCCACTGCCCGGACGCCCTCGTCGTCGCCCTGCCCCGCCAGCGGAAGGGGAAGAGTGGGCAGCTCGCTTGAGATTTGGATTTCGATTGCCCCACGTCTCTCGCCTCGCCCCGCCCGCTGAAGAGGAGAGCAAGCAGAAACAGCCGGACGCCCTCGCCTCACTCCGCCCTTGCCTTGCCCCGCCCAGCCCACGGAAGAGGCAGAGCCGGTAGAAGACCACCGGCCCCGCTCCCTTTCCCCACCGCCTGGACGCCCTCAACATCGCCTTGTCCTGCCCGTGGAAGGGGAAGAGTGGCAGACCGCCCACCGCGCGCCCTCTCCACTCAGCCCGGACTCCCTCGCCCTCTTCGTCCTCGCCTTACCCCACCCACGGAAGAGGAAGAGTAGGCAAACCGCCCGCCGTGCGCCCTCTCCCTACCGTCTAGATGCCCTCCCTCTCCCCACTGCCATGGCAGCCCATGCGACCAGTCCTCTCCTCCCCCTACAGCATCCCGCCTCCTGCTCTTCCTCCCGTCGACACCGGTCCACTCCTCCTCGGACCCTGCAGTCTCCATCTCCAACACCTCGGACTGACCTCGGACCCTGCAGTCTCCGGCTCCAACACCTCGGACATCCATTCCTCGTAGTTGAAGCAACAAGCAATAGACACGCCTCCTCCCTCTCGCCTCGCCTCCTCCCTATCACCTCGGCATCGCCACCAGTGAGTGCCAAGTCGCCACCAGTGAGACCTCTTGGCACGTAGTATGACTATTTTTATATTATAATATCTATTGTTAATTTTTTTCATTGAAACCTCATGTTTTCTCCCTTTTATAGTGCCTTTATCAGTCTCCCATGTGTCTTCAAATTATCCTTCCGAATTGATAGATTATATGATCTTGTAGCCAGAAATCACTACGTGTATATCTATTCATTTATTTAGCCTGTAGGTTTTCTACTCCTTCAGATAATAGCAGAAGCATTTACAACTATTGTATTCCTATATACAATTCTCCATGATTCACTTCAAAATCTTGACTCTTGTTTTCAGAACCTGAAGGAACGCTATATAGAAGACAACAACTTAAAGTGATCCCAAATATTTATATTTCCAGGTGGCCTTTACCCAGATCTCAATTAGGAGTTATCTCAAACATTGACAATATTGTTCAAGTCAGTCAGTAGAAAAATGAAACAAACAAACTAGAACACCAGAAATAAGAAACACTATGCGTGCCATCACCGGATTTAATTTCCTAAATGAGGATTTACTAATCCATATATATGCAGTCATGCACATATCAAGATATATACAATTCCAATGAGACTTTTCCAGAATCCATTTTATGAGGGAAAAAAAGGTTTTATTTCAATTCAATATTGTTATGATTTTTTTTTCTAAAACTTCAGGGAGTGTGTGTTATGAGGCAGATTCATGTTTAATTGGTGGTTAGCTAACAGTCTTTGTGATGGAACATGTCGTTCAAACCCGTTAACCTAATAATGAGCTTGACCCGATTCCGCCTCCCGCAAATAGGCCAAAGCCTCGCCAGGGATATCAACATACATGTCCATGGAAATATAAAAGAACACACTGTGATTGAACGTCTCCCACATATCTACAAAGGGATTACTTAGCCAAATTTCAACAAAAGTCAAACTCAAATACAGAAGCCTGGGGCATACCCCGGGGCACAATAGAAAAGTAAATTACACTGCTGGAGGCGTGGACCCAACACCATTGCGATGCGACTCCGAACTAGAAGACGGATGTGAAACCTCTTGCTCTCCCTCACCTGAAAGTAATAAGGGGTGAACCTCACGAGTCATTGGCTCAGTAGGGAAACTCCCTCAAAAACCGCAATCCACAAAACACAAGAGAAGCAGAGTAAGGCACAGTTATTTATAACTAGCAACTCTACCTGAGCATGAAACTATAATTTCAATGCATAAATAACATTAAACTAGCAACATGATTTCAATTTTCATAAATAAATGGCAAACCACGCTCAGGAGTACGAGCTAAAGAAGGGTAACGCCAAACATGAGTCACGATGACTGGTTCGCAACACCAGCTACAGACCCGGACAAGCAACACAAGTCTACCTCTCAGCCTCGCAGCTAAGGATGAAAGGTCCAGCTACCGCTCCACCACAACGGAACTAACAAGCTGTGGAGACCAAACCTCACCACAACTCCAGTTCACACTGCTGTAGCTCCATGCCTGGCACCTTTAAGGTACAACAAAAAAAATCAAATTTTTCGACGGAAAGATTTTGTCAGAAAACACATCTTCCGACAACTTTCCAGCAAACGGCCGTCGGAAATAGTTCGTCAGAAAAAAAAGCGTCAGAAATTACCGATGGGAAAAAATCTGTCGGTAATCTGTCGGTTCTACCGACGATTATTTCCGTCGGTAAATGTCGTCGATAAATTCCGACAGAAATTACGGTCAGTAAATCCGTCGGAACGTTCGACGGATTCACCGACGGAAATAACTGTCGGTAGTAGGTAACTTCTGACGAAAATAGTCATCGGTAAAACGTCGGATATTTTGACGATTTTTTTGACGAATAGATTCTGTCGGCATTCTTGTGTGCCGACGTTGTTTCCGGCGGATACTGTCCGTCGGAAATAGCCAAGTAATTTTTTTAAAAAATATAATGGAATTAAGAATGATAAATTACAAAACCTGCTAAAACATTCATACATTCCACAATAAATAACAATCAAACATAAAATCATCAATCACAACAAATATAAATCATACACAATAATAAGAAATAAAAATCAAGAAATGTATGTTGGATCATCCGCTGTCCCCGCCTCTTGATCGTTAAGTGCCGAAGGATCCTATATTAAAAAAAAATAGAAACATAAATAAAAAATAATATTCAAACATTATTTTCAAAATTTTAAATTTAAAATATATGAATATTCACTAAGTTTAATTAGAAAATATTTATGATCATTTACACTTGAATTTTATTTTAGATTAGTGGTTTGAGCGTTGAATCCAATCCGAAAATCCGAATAGAATTCCGTCAATTCTCACATGTCACTCTCACCCACCCGGTCGTGTCGGAGCGAACAGCACGTCGATCGGATCCCTATTTCTGATTTTGGACCCCCAGGTTGTGGGTTTTGATCCTTTTCTTTTATGTTTTTTTTAAGATTAGTGATTTGAGCGCCGAACCCAATCCGGGAATCCGAATAGAATTCCGTCAATTCTCACACGTTAATCTCACCCACCCAGTCGTGTCGGAGCGAACGGCACACCTATCGAATCTCTATTTCTTATTTTGGACCCTCAGGTTGCATGTTCTGATTTTTTACACATGTTTTTTTTTATATTAGTGATTTGAGCGCCAAACCCAAACCGGGAATCCGATTAGGATTCCGTCAGTTCCCACATGTCACTGTCACCCACCCGGTCGTGTTTGAGCAAACGACATGCCGATCGGATCCCTATTTCTGATTTTGGACCCCCAGGTTGCATGTTTTGATCCTTTTCATTTATATATTTTTAAGATTAGTGGTTTGAGCGCCAAACCCAATCCGGGAATCCGAATAAAATTTCGTCAATTCTTGCACGTCACTCTCACCCACTCGGTCGTGTCGGAGCGAACGGCACGTCGATCAGATCTCTATTTCTGATTTTGGACCCCCAGGTTACGTGTTCTGATCATTTACACTTATGTTTTGTTTTAGATTAGTGATTTGAGTGCCGAACCCAAACCGAAAATCCGATTAGGATTCTGTCAGTTCCCACACGTCAATGTCACCAACCCAGTCATGTCGGAGCGAACAGCATGCCGATTGGATCCCTATTTCTGATTTTGGACCCTCGGGTTGCGTGTTTTGATCCTTTTCATTTATGTTTTTAAAGATTAGTGGTTTGAGAGCCGAACCCAATCCAAAAATTCGAATAGAATTCCGTCAATTCTCACATGACACTCTCACCCACCCGGTCATGTCAGAGGAAACGACACGCCATTCGGATCCCTATTTATGATTTTGGACCCCTGGGTTGTGTGTTTTGATCCTTTTCATTTATGTTTTTTTTAAGATTAGTGGTTTGAGCGCTGAACCCAATCCGGGAATCCAAATACAATTCCGTCAATTCTCATATATCACTCTCACCCACCCGGTGGTGTCGGAGCGAACGGCACGCCGATCGGATCTCTATTTCTGATTTCGGACCCCCAGGTTGCGTGTTCTGATTCTTTACACTTAGGTTTTTTTTTTAGATTAGTGATTTGAGCGCCGAACCCAAACCTGGAATCCGATTAGGATTTCGTCAGTTCCCATACCTCAGTGTCACCTGATAACTACATAAATTTTTGCGTTAAATATCATACATATAGTTGATTTTAGATAGTCTTTGTCCATAAATAATGTGCCATTTGACTTTAATTTTAATTTTATCCATAAATAGATTTTGAGCATTTAGTTAAATTTTTGGGTAGAACACTTAGTTAGATACTCATCTAATAAGGTCAATGCCTTTAGAATAGTTTGATTAATAAAGTGTTTTCTCTTTTTATAAAATACATTGTACATAAATAATTTTTAGTCTTATCATTACTTTTATAAATATCTTTTTATACATATTAGTTGTAAATAAATCACATTTTTAATCATGTCACATATTCCATCTCATCATATTATAGCACATCTATTTTCTCTTATCTCACCAAATCACAACACATACCCCACCCAATCTTAAATAAATAGAAATATTTTAATGAAATAACTCACCCAATATCATCCTTTTAAATCATATCATACCACACCCCCCACCAATCTTATAATGCCACATACCCCACCACACCAATTTCATAAATCCCACCATTTCTTTGGCCACGGATAATACCCCAATTAAATCTTATCTCTTTATTTCTTCTTGAGAAGCTACTGGAAGGGGGGCGACGGCTGCGGCTTGGAGCTCCTGGGTGTGCAGGAGGCCAGGGCTGGCGGATGGAGCTCTGCTGGGCAGAGCAGGAAGCTTGGGCATGGCGGTGCGCAGATCCGGTGCTGCCAGGGCTGGAAGCGGCTGGGCAAGGTGGCCAGGGTGCTAAGGAGATGGTGCTTCTGGCCGGTTGTGCAAGGTGGATGGGGCGGCTGGCGCCCAGATCTGGAAGCTTCATGAAAGAAGCCTGGGCGCCCCTGCTGATCTGGCGGCTGGGTGGCGTGCCTGCGGATGAGGCGGCCGGCTGTGCTGGTTCGTGAGGAGGCCCGATCTGGGTGCGCCTGGTGCGGTGTGCAGGGCCTGCTGAAGCTGGGATCTGAGCTGCTGGTTTTGTGCGCAGCGGACCAAGGGCTGGCGTGGCATGGCAGGTGTGATGGCGCTGCAGCTGGGGTGAACCAGCAGAGGCAGGGCGGCTCTGGTGCAGATGGCGGTTGGGCGGTGCGAAGCGGCCAGCAAGGCAAGCTGGGCAGGCCCATGTGTGCAAGGCGGCGCATGCATGCGAGGAGCACAGGTGCTGGACCTGCGCAGATGCTAGCGCTGGTGTGGACCGGAAGCTGGAGGCGCCTGGTGACCTGGGCTGGGCCCTGGCGCGATGCTGAACCAGGAGCGGCTGCGGCGGTGTGTGCGGATGGGCCAGATGTGCTGAGCTGGAGATCCTGCCGACGTGGCGATCCTGGTGCACACTGGAGAGGAAGCAAGAAGACCCGGAAGCCTATATAAAGGGACCCCAAAGGTCCTCCGAGGGGGTTCGGAGGAGGGAGAGGAGAGAAATTTCTCAGGTTTTTTTAGTTCTATCTTTCGTCTGTAATTTCTTCTTGAGCAGAGCAGTGAGGGATGGGGATACCAGGGGTTCGACTGTGGGAATTTTTTTGAATTTCTAGTTTTTAATTTTCAGTTCTTCCATCTTTCTATAAGGAGCAGGGGAGACTTCGTCAGTAGATATTCTTATGTATTTTCTTCAGTTCAGCAATAAGGAGTTCGGATGTTTTAGTTTTTCTTAGCTTTTCCTTTCTTCGCCAGTTCAGTGTGTTGAGATGTTGGGAGTTTGATTTTTGGGTTTTTAAACTTTTCCTTTCTTCTGGTTCTGCGGTTCAGAAGGGTGAGGTTCTGCAATTTTTGTTGTTTTTTTTTAGTTCAGATTTTGGGGGAATTTCTTTGGTTTTCTTTTTCTTCTGTAAGGGCAGGGGAGATCGATGCAAGGGAGGAGAGTTCTTCCTTTCAAGTTTTAGTTCAGTATTTTGGGAATTCTGATGTTCTGAGGGGATCTTTCTTTATTCTGCCATTTCTCTGTTCTTCTGTAGCTACTTAGAAGGGCCACGACTGCTTTCAATTTTTTTTTTTCTTATGTGCATTGCAAGCTGCTGTGAGAGATCTTTTTATTGCATTTAGATTCCATTTTCTTATGTGTCGAAGAACTCAATCATGTGGCATTTATTTCAGTCCTCTGAATTTTCTTTCTTCTGTGTGTGAGAGATCTTTCCCAGGAGCTGCTGGGAGCGATTCCCATTTTTGTGTGTTTAGATTACCTATTTCTCCTGCGTTTACATGGTTTGATCCAGTGGCGTTTGTTGAATTTAATTCTGATTCCAATTCTTCTGTGCTTGGAATGGTTCGATCCAGTGTTCTTATTTCACCTCTGCTATGAAGCCATCCGAGATGTCTTACTGCAGTGGAGTGTTCTTGCTGCTGTGAGAGATAAGGAGATCGATCCAAGAAGTTTGGTATTCTCATTTCTATTGCGTTCAGAGAGTTCAGATTTGGAGTTTTAATGGTGAAGTCTATGTTCCTGTTATAGCAGAGAGTTGAGCTAATTTCCCGAAGATTTCTGAGTCTTATAGATTTGATTTCCAGTCATTAATTCAGTCTTCTTCCATGTTCTTCAGTAATAGCAATAGAAATCTGATTTAGCGACTTTAAATTTCTGTTACTTACTTTCTGTCCGAATCTTGAGCTGTGAGAATAGTGATCCGGTGTCTGTGGAAAGTTGTGATTACTCATCCCCTGAGCTGTAGGGGTAAATTGGTTCGTTGGTTTCTAGTTAAAGATTTCTGTCTACCGATTTGATCCCTCGAGCTGTGAGGGTACAGTGATACCAACTTTTGGTTCTCAATTTACTTGTTCTTTTATTAAGATTGAGTTGAGAAGTTTGTGAGGGATTTGATCAGTTCATTTACACATTCATTTTAAAAGCATTGCCGATAGAGATTTCAAGTCAAAGTAGTTTAATTCAATTCTATCTGCCTCTCCGTGGATATGACCTGTGCTCACCATTGTGCTAGTTCTTCCTTATGATTTTATGTTTGTGAGACAGTTTAGAGAAGGCGAGCATTTTGACCTGTGCAGAGAACTTTGAACAACGAGAGCGCACAGTCAACAATGTTGCGCGCTTCATCTTGGCGCCGTTGCCGGGGAGGCATTAGAGTTTGATTTAATTCTGTTTTGATTTGATTTCATTTGCTTTGGACTTTACATTGACTTGTTATTGGGCTTTTCATTTCAGATTTGCAAAAAGAGGGACTTGGAGATTTGGGCTTTGCATTTGAGGCCCATTGGAGGAGGAGAGCTTGCTGAATTTTTTTTTATTGCTTTTAATTTCGAATTTTAGTAGAAAAAGAGTGTGAGTGAACTTTGTAGTGAGGCTTTGATGTATTCTCTGTGTATGTACAGAGATTTCTTTCACGTTGGCATGTAATAATTGGACTGTTTGTGGTTTGTGTGGTTTGGAATTAGCTTATAGTACCACTTTATATTTTCTTACCTTCATTTCATTTAGTTCAAAAACTAAATAAAAATTTTAAAAATCTAAAATTTAAAAAATTTTCAAATCGCTTTTTCATGTTAGCCGTTTGTTTGTAAATAAAATTTCCATCCTCTCAAGATTAGAAACACATGTTTTAGGACATTCATCATTTTAATTGTCATTTCATTTTTTTTTTTGCATTGAAGAGAGCGGGGGAAAGGTAAGATTTCTCTCTCTTGTTTCATGCATTAGACTTAGCATTAGAAAATCCATTGTTTGAATTTGATTGTGCATTTCATATTTGAAAAGGGGACTGTTTAAGGGCTTAACCCATTAGAATAAAAAGATAAGGTGAGGGATTTCATCACCCTTTCCTTTGCCCAAAAATCACAAAAATTTTCACATCTTTGCATTTGCCCAAACTTTTAATAAAAACCAGTAGACTTGGCCCTAGGGTTCATCATTAGATTCATCCTTTCTTGAATTCAAAACTTCTCTTTAAGTCTGGTGTCTAGGATTAGAGGTTAAGAAGCTTATGCTTAAGTGAGTCAGAGGTTATCTAATTGGGTCCTTGCGAAAGCAAGGGGGCCTCCCTCTACTCCACCTCTTACCTGGCCGGTACAAGAAGAGTTATAATTGGATTTAAGCAAGCATAAATCTGATTTTGAGAAAATAACATAAGTCCAAAGAACACTTAGATTTAGGATAATTTGTTTTGAAAGTGTTTGCTTATTTGTGTTTGTTCATAAAATTCATCAAAAATCAATAAAAATCTTAAAATTTCAAAAATAAATAAAGGGCTTTTCATCTGTGCATGCTTGGTAGACGTTCCCAGGACTTAGATTTGGTTCAACCTATCGCAGAGATTGAGAGATTCTTTCATATCATGGCCTATCAAGAACAAATCAAGCTGTCCAAGTTTCTACAAACCCTCCTATGAGCCATATCCTAACACATACAATCTTGGTTGGAGAAATCACCCAAATTATCTTGGAAAAATCAATCAGAACAAATTTCTCAAACTTCTTTCAACCAATCCATGTACGGTCAATCCTATCCAAATCAGAATCCGGGATTCGACCAATCTTTTTATTCCAGACCTCAACAATTCCAGAAAATCAAAACTTCAATCAATTTGCTCATACCAATTTTCAGCAACATTCATACAATCAACCACCATCTTCTCAGCCCAATTGGGAAGATAAAATGAATCAACTTCAAGATATGATGATGACTCTTTGCCAAACTATGCAAGACAACAAAATCAATATCAAAATCAGAACCAAACTATTCAACAAAATTTGGATAGGATAGAGTCTCAGATTGCTGATGTGTGTAGGGAGGAATTGGGTCAGTTACCAAGTCAAACTATAACAAACCCAAGGAACAACCCTTCTGGATTTTATGAGGACCAGCAATACTATCAAGGTCAGGGGTATAGACCACCTGACGGACCAAATGTACCTCTACCACAAAACCCACATCAAACTTTTGTCCAAAACATTTCAGCACCACAAATTCAAAATCAACTTATACAACAGGACCATTCTCCTGCCCAAGCTAGGGGTCCCCAAGTGGAAAATATGGAAACAATGTTTACAATAAGAAGTGAAAAAATCTTGATAAATCCTCACCCACACATGACAACTTTGCGTGAGGATAAAGAAAATGAAAATGAACTTGAAATGAAGAAGAGGTTGAAGGAAGGTTGAAAAAGAGCAATCCAAGGAAAAAGAAAGTTGTCTGGTGGTAGAAGAATCTTGTGAGGAAAAAGCAGTAGACCAACCCTGTGCTCTAGGGTTTGAGGGAGAGGAAGGACAATTTAATTCCTTATTTCAAAATAGTGATCCATCAATTCCATCTGAGTGTCCTCCTAAGGTTGAGCTAAAACCACTTCCTGCTAATTTAAAATACATCTTTCTAGAAAAGGACGAGACTTGGCCCATCATAATTGCTAGCGATCTTGATGAAGGGCATGAGAAGGAACTAATTGAAGTCTTGAAAATTCACAGAAAATTTTTTAAAGTGCATGATAAGGTCGGGTTATTCGATTCTAGGCTTCATGGAAAATTGAAGTCCCGATGGGATGGTCCTTACAGTGTTGTCAGATCTTACAACACGGTGTTGTCATTATTCTTGATCCGAAAACTGGACAATTATTCAATGTCAATGGGCAAAGATTAAAGCATTCCTATGAAAGCCCACTTTTCTTAAAAACGGATTCTACCAAGCTAGCTGATCCAAACGAAGCCTAATTGCGTACGGCTGAAGACGAAATAAACTTAGCGCTTCTTGGGAGGCAACCCAAGTGTACAGATTTTCCTTATCAGGTAATTTCTATTTTGCTTTCTTTTCTTGCAAATAAGTAGGGGGGAAGAGGTAGAATGAAGCATGCATAGTCTCCATCCCCACCATTGTTTCATTTTCTTTCTTGAGCTTGTACATATGCAAATAAAAATTTCACAATGTTCATCTTTGAATAAAAATGTCTGGCATTGCGAGACTCAGACTATGTGTCTGATCTTTAACCATTAAAATTTTGTGGTTGTCACACCATTTGCAAACATCCATGTTAGATAGCATCTAGTAAATGATTACATGTACTTCTTGTCTACCTTATGTAAGGATTTATGGCAAGAAGTTTTCATACACACACTACACAGCCACTTAGACTAGCTGAACCCGAATGTAGCAAATTTGTTAAGGCTAGTAGGAGAGAGGTGATTGGTTTTCTCCCCTCCCCTTAAGTGAATTGCGAAGGAAGTGAAGGTATGTGATCAAGGAACTTGACTGTTCATTCTTCCTTAAAGAGGAAAAAAAAGAAAATCAAAAGCAAAAGCAAAAGCAAAAGAAAAATATATCCATGAAAAATGCCCCGGATCTGAGTAAAGTTGGACTCGCTACTCTTGAAAAGTGATGGGTTGTGCAGCATTGTGGATGAAAAAGAAATAAAGAAATTCTGAGTGCACAAAGTGCAAATAAAGGGACAAAAGTCCCCAACTCAGAGAAATAATCCTCAAGGAAGGTGGGCAGAATGGAACTGAGAGAAACAACCGATCTTACTGAGCAATGATCTTATTCCACAATTCTTTTCTTCTCCCTCGAATTAATCTAATCTCAATTACTAGCTGAGGCAGAGGAGCTTCAGAAGGGCTGATGTGACTCTTAAGTGAGCTACCATTTGTGCACTAATTTCTTGCCATAAGCCCTTACAATTAGGAAAGACATGTCATTACATTAATCTTTACATGATGGTTATTTAAACATGAGACATTGTATCTTCTAGTCCTAAATTTGGAGTAATTTTTATTGCTAAGGGACTAGCAATGTTCAGTAGGGGGGAGTGATAACTACATAAATTTTTGCGTTAAATATCATACATATAGTTGATTTTAGATAGTCTTTGTCCATAAATAATGTGCCATTTGACTTTAATTTTAATTTTATCCATAAATAGATTTTGAGCATTTAGTTAATTTTTGGGTAGAACACTTAGTTAGATACTCATCTAATAAGGTCAATGCCTTTAGAATAGTTTGATTAATAAAGTGTTTTCTCTTTTTATAAAATACATTGTACATAAATAATTTTTAGTCTTATCATTACTTTTATAAATATCTTTTTATACATATTAGTTGTAAATAAATCACATTTTTAATCATGTCACATATTCCATCTCATCATATTATAGCACATCTATTTTCTCTCATCTCACCAAATCACAACACATACCCCACCCAATCTTAAATAAATAGAAATATTTTAATGAAATAACTCACCCAATATCATCCTTTTAAATCATATCATACCACACCCCACCAAATCTTATAATGCCACATACCCCACCACCACCAATTTCATAAATCCCACCATTTCTTTGGCCACGGATAATACCCCAATTAAATCTTATCTCTTTATTTCTTCTTGAGAAGCTACTGGAGGGGGGCGACGGCTGCGGCTTGGAGCTCCTGGTGTGCAGGAGGCCAGGGCTGGCGGATGGAGCTCTGCTGGGCAGAGCAGGAAGCTTGGGCATGGCGGTGCGCAGATCCGTGCTGCCAGGGCTGGAAGCGGCTGGGCAAGGTGGCCAGGGTGCTAAGGAGATGGTGCTTCTGGCCGGTTGTGCAAGGGGGATGGGGCGGCTGGCGCCCAGATCTGGAAGCTTCATGAAAGAAGCCTGGGCGCCCCTGCTGATCTGGCGGCTGGGTGGCGTGCCTGCGGATGAGGCGCGGCTGTGCTGGTTCGTGAGGAGGCCCGATCTGGGTGCGCCTGGTGCGGTGTGCAGGGCCTGCTGAAGCTGGGATCTGAGCTGCTGGTTTTGTGCGCAGCGGACCAAGGGCTGGCGTGGCATGGCAGGTGTGATGGCGCTGCAGCTGGGGTGAACCAGCAGAGGCAGGGCGGCTCTGGTGCAGATGGCGGTTGGGCGGTGCGAAGCGGCCAGCAAGGCAAGCTGGGCAGGCCCATGTGTGCAAGCGGCGCATGCATGCGAGGAGCACAGGTGCTGGACCTGCGCAGATGCTAGCGCTGGTGTGGACCGGAAGCTGGAGGCGCCTGGTGACCTGGGCTGGGCCCTGGCGCGATGCTGAACCAGGAGCGGCTGCGGCGGTGTGTGCGGATGGCCAGATGTGCTGAGCTGGAGATCCTGCCGACGTGGCGATCCTGGTGCACACCGGAGAGGAAGCAAGAAGACCCGGAAGCCTATATAAAGGGACCCCAAAGGTCCTCCGAGGGGGTTCGGAGGAGGGAGAGGAGAGAAATTTCTCAGGTTTTTTTAGTTCTATCTTTCGTCTGTAATTTCTTCTTGAGCAGAGCAGTGAGGGATGGGGATACCAGGGGTTCGACTGTGGGAATTTTTTGAATTTCTAGTTTTAATTTTCAGTTCTCCATCTTTCTATAAGGAGCAGGGGAGACTTCGTCAGTAGATATTCTTATGTATTTTCTTCAGTTCAGCAATAAGGAGTTCGGATGTTTTAGTTTTTCTTAGCTTTTCCTTTCTTCGCCAGTTCAGTGTGTTGAGATGTTGGGAGTTTGATTTTTGGGTTTTAAACTTTTCCTTTCTTCTGGTTCTGCGGTTCAGAAGGGTGAGGTTCTGCAATTTTTGTTGTTTTTTTTTAGTTCAGATTTTGGGGGAATTTCTTTGGTTTTCTTTTCTTCTGTAAGGGCAGGGGAGATCGATGCAAGGGAGGAGAGTTCTTCCTTTCAAGTTTTAGTTCAGTATTTTGGGAATTCTGATGTTCTGAGGGGATCTTTCTTTATTCTGCCATTTCTCTGTTCTTCTGTAGCTACTTAGAAGGGCCACGACTGCTTTCAATTTTTTTTTTTCTTATGTGCATTGCAAGCTGCTGTGAGAGATCTTTTTATTGCATTTAGATTCCATTTTCTTATGTGTTGAAGAACTCAATCATGTGGCATTTATTTCAGTCCTCTGAATTTTTCTTCTTCTGTGTGTGAGAGATCTTTCCCAGGAGCTGCTGGGAGCGATTCCCATTTTTGTGTGTTTAGATTACCTATTTCTCCTGCGTTTACATGGTTTGATCCAGTGGCGTTTGTTGAATTAATTCTGATTCCAATTCTTCTGTGCTTGGAATGGTTCGATCCAGTGTTCTTATTTCACCTCTGCTATGAAGCCATCCGAGATGTCTTGCTGCAGTGGAGTTTCTTGCTGCTGTGAGAGATAAGGAGATCGATCCAAGAAGTTTGGTATTCTCATTTCTATTGCGTTCAGAGAGTTCAGATTTGGAGTTTTAATGGTGAAGTCTATGTTCCTGTTATAGCAGAGAGTTGAGCTAATTTCCCGAAGATTTCTGAGTCTTATAGATTTGATTTCCAGTCATTAATTCAGTCTTCTTCCATGTTCTTCAGTAATAGCAATAGAATCTGATTTAGCGACTTTTAATTTCTGTTACTTACTTTCTGTCCGAATCTTGAGCTGTGAGAATAGTGATTCGGTGTCTGTGGAAAGTTGTGATTACTCATCCCCTGAGCTGTAGGGGTAAATTGGTTCGTTGGTTTCTAGTTAAAGATTTCTGTCTACCGATTTGATCCCTCGAGCTGTGAGGGTACAGTGATACCAACTTTTGGTTCTCAATTTACTTGTTCTTTTATTAAGATTGAGTTGAGAAGTTTGTGAGGGATTTGATCAGTGTCATTTACACATTCATTTTAAAAGCATTGCCGATAGAGATTTCAAGTCAAAGTAGTTTAATTCAAATTCTATTCTGCCTCTCCGTAGATATGACCTGTGCTCACCATTGTGCTAGTTCTTCTTATGATTTTATGTTTGTGAGACAGTTTAGAGAAGGCGAGCATTTTGACCTGTGCAGAGAACTTTGAACAACGAGAGCGCACAGTCAACAATGTTGCGCGCTTCATGTCACCCACCCGGTCGTGTCGGAGTGAACGACATACCGATCGGATCCCTATTTTTGATTTTGGACCCCGGGTTGCGTGTTTTGATCCTTTTCATTTATATTTTTTTAAGATTAGTGGTATGAGCACCGAACCCAATCCGGAATCCGAATAGAATTTCGTCAATTCTCACACGTCACTGTCACCCACCCGATCGTGTCGGAGCGAACGACACGTCGATCGGATCCCTATTTCTGATTTTGGATCCCTAGGTTACATGTTTTGATACTTTAGACTTAAGTTTTTTTTTATAGATCTTTTTTATATATACATATCAGGTGGCTTTTTTATCCTTCCATAAGTTGATTGTATAAAAGTACCTTCTTTTTAGGCTTCTTAATTTGGATTCCTTTTTTTCCCTTTTGAGCTCTTTGGACACCGACTCATAATTGAGCTGGGTGGCCTCCAGTTGTATGTGAGGATGGATATCAGACATGTCTTCAATGAGTTTTAAGGTATGGGAAGATGGAAAGTCTTATTATCTACTTCTTAAACAATAACTGGGTTTTTTTTAAGATTAGTGGTTGTGTGTTTTAAAGTTTAGATTAGTGGTTTCATTTCATTCAAACTATATGAAATTAATAGTAATACTGACCTGAGGGACTTGCTGTGAGGGGCCTACTCCTCGTATGGCAGCGACCAGCTGCTCGACCATGGCGCCAAAGTGCAGCTGTAGCTCTTTTCGGATAAGGGTTCTCATGTCCTCTCCACCACTGCCGGGAGTCACAGCAGATGAACTCACGTAGGCTGGAGGAGTGACCGAACTCGCATATGAGGACAACACTGGAGTAGTATCCAGGCTGTCCCCAAAGCCGTACACTCGGCCCTTCCTCGGCCCTCGCGCTACGTCGACCCAGGCCTCCAGATCCAAGTCTGGCTGGGGAGTGCCCTCTACATAGCGATCCGCCATCGTCCTGTCATAGGTCTCCTACAAAACAAATTGAAAATGTATTATTCAAATCATATTTTTTTAATATCTAAATTGAATTCAAAAATTATATTTTGACTTACGGAAATCGTGCGAGCACTCTCGCTGACATACTCATCCGTCCCCTTCCGCTTATGAGTCCGATCAAATAACTCGTGAAAAGTAGGGGCACGCTCGAGCTCGTGATGCTTACATTTCAACAAAAGTAGTAAGTTTCACAATAATAATTAATGTATTAAGCAATTGAACAATATATGCTTACCAATTTCTGGCTGTGGGTCGCATAAGATACTGACCCACTAGTATGCACATTCTTCTCTCGATGAGCTGCTCGATGCGTTTAGCCGTATGTGACCTCTCTTGCCATGGTTCAGTAGCCCAACGATGACAAAGGAACTCCCAATAGTCCCTCCTCATCCACACCGACCGTAATCCATCCAAGCCGTATAGGATTCTGGCTGCCTATGGTCTTCACTGCCTTGTCCCATCCCTCCCACATCAACTTTCTGAAATTAGTCTGGGCAGTAGACTCCAAGACGACTCATGCTCGAGGGAGATCCTCCGGTCTTGTGAACATGTACCTCCGCTATTTAGAAATGAAATTACTCAACTTTGTGCACTAATAGAGAGAGATAGTAATTAAAGAAATGACTTCAAATCAGTAAAAAATATTAATACCGTGAACATGTCAAATAACAGATTTCGGACGGACGGAGGGAACTCTTTCCATGAGTCCATTGGTCCTGGAACGTGTGCATGCAGCAACGATGTAATATAGCAGGAAGCAGGTCTTGGATCTATCTTCCCCCTGCAATTGCACATTAATTTTCTACATGAACTATATAACATAAATAACAAATACAGTAAGTTTGAAGTGATCAAGTTTACCCAGAAATCCAGCATGGCTAGCGTCCAACTGGCTGAGCCACCCCCTCCGCCGCTAGATGATGGCTCTCTACGTCTATTGAAAACAATTAAGTACACTATTATTAAAAAAATTGGAAGACAAGAAACATACTAAAGTATGGAAACATACATGTACCTACTGCTGAATGCGATGGCACAGGTGACGCTACTGGGCAAGAGGCGGACTCTGCAAAATTATATGCACGTTAGAAAATATAAAGTTAATATGAACAGATATATAATTTTGTGTTTGGGTACATATACATATACCTGTCGCTGGGACAACCGGCGTAGTCGGGGAGGTGGACCCTGCAAAATATATGCACGTTAGAAAATATGAATTTAATATGAACAGTAATATATAGAGTTTTGTGTTTGGGTACATATATATATACCTGTCGTCGGGATAATCGGCATAGTCTGGGAGGCACCCTGCAAAATTATATGTATGTTAAAATATGAATTTAATATGAACATAATATATAGAGTTTTGTGTTTGGTACATATACATATACCTGTCGCTGGGACAACCGCGTAGTCGGGGAGGTGGACCCTGCAAAATTATATACATTAGAAATATAAAGTTAATATACACAGTATAATAAAAGAATTGAGTTGAATACATATATACCTATCGGCATAGACCCTCGCCCTACAAAAGTAGAGAGTGCACTAGACGGGGTGGACCTCCCACAACGTCCCCACATACCATATCTCTATTGAGAACACATAAGATATAACATGTCATCAGCACTCAAATTTGAAGTAGCTATTTAATAACATTAATTAGCAACAACACTCAGTTCTTACAAAATTTTATAATATTATCTATATTCATCATCAGATGCTGAAGATATGTCTAATTTAGCATCATCTTCGTCATTCTCTTCGTCCTCATCATCGGTCCACTCTTCCTCCTCATCAGACTCCACCTCCCGCTAACCAACATGATCGTCAAGGCATTTGGGTCAACTTCTTCCTCTTTGTTATCCTTATTAAGCAATTGGTTCATTTATATCATCTCATTGAACTGCGTAGAAGGAGCCACTCTTGTGCGTCACTCCGGTCTCATTGGGAAAATTTTTCATTATAACCTTCGAGCTTATATCAGCTGGGAGAAGCTCATACTCAGGGAATAGCCTTGTTTTCACTCTACAGCAGCCCACCAATCTCTCAATTTGAGGGACAAATAGTTCAAATATAAACTTGTTGGCTTGTGCCACCAGAATGATGGCTCATATGTACTCAACTTGGACTTATGTTTGACATCGACGATCCCATATGTTGTGTCATTACGAATAGAGGTCGGATCGAACCAATGACACTTGAAGAGAAATACATTGTTGCCTTGTCCCAAAAATTGCAGTTCAATGACTTCTTCGAGAATGCCATAATAGTCTACTTCATTTTCATTCTAGGCACTTCCCTTCACACATATGTCGTTGTTCATCGTAGACTTATTCCGTCCATAATCTCTCGTGTGAAATCGATATCCATTCACAATGTAGCCTGGATAGACACGTACAATCTTCGAGGGCCCATAACTGATCTCTTGCACTCTTGAATCAGTAATAAAACATTGTTCAACCTATTATTAAAAAAGGGATAGATATGACAATTAACAACAACTAATATGCATAAGAACATAACACTTATGCATCAAAATATTTAGACACTTACTCGATATCTTAACCAAGTAGCAAAAGACTTCTCCAGTTCCTTTTCAACCTGTACATCAGTCAGACGTCGATTCCGTTGCAGTATGACTGAGTCAAACTCTCTACAATGAAATGCAACACAGCCTCTAAGTTCTCATTTGCAAGCAAATGAGGTACATACATAAAGACATTAGTGTTGAGAGCTTACTCAATGTAAGGTTCTAGTTCTGCACAATTCATGAAGATGTAGATCTCTGCAGCTACCAACTCTTTGTCTTCGAGTGCTCAGTAAGAATATCTGAACGGGACACTTGAATATAGAGAGTCGGTGTAACACCTCGGAAATTCAGTATTGGAAAAATAGAAATAAATTGAAAATGATAAAATTGAAATAGCAAAAACATACGTGCCATTAACATACATACAAAAACCCATTAGAAAATTCCGTAGAAATCATAGCTCAACTCTAAATAATACTCCTAATGACCCACAAAGAAATTCGTGCAAAGGAAAATCGGGGTCCAATTTAAGTTGTTTTGCGATTGAGTATCGTAATTAGAGAATTAAGTCAAGAAATCATTATCACACATACTTAGATGAGTCAGAAAATTAAATAAAATCATAGATGGACTTCAAATAATATCCTCTAATGATCCATCAAGAAATTTGAGTCAATAAAAATCATTTGGGGTACGTTTAAGAGTTATTGTGACTTATTATCGTAATTAAGAAATAAGTTGGAAAATCCATATCATGTGTACAAAATATGATCATGAACCAATTAAAAATGATGGGTGTTACTTTAAACAACATGGATTGATAGCCCACTATCGGAATGGTGTAGCACCCCGAAAAAATTCAGTGATTTAAAATTGTAAATGGAAAGAATAATTCCGTATTATCAGAAATAATTCCGTATTATCGGAATGGTAGAACGTACGTACCACTACTGTACGTACAAAAAACATAAAAAACTTTCGTAAAATTATAAATCAACCCCAACATTATTCCTAAGTGTTCCACGAAGAAATTCGTGCAACGAAAAATCCGATTGCCCAGTGTACGTCACAAAGTGACTATTCCAAATTAGGAACTAAGTCTGAAAACCGTTAACAGGGAAATATAACATGATCCTAAATTAAATAAACATGTTGGATTTACTTCCACATCATGTATTGATGACCCTTATTGAAATTGGGCCATGGAACACCTTTGGCCCAAGAATAAATGAGCAAGAAAAATACATAAATTCGTAACTCTAATTGAGCTGGAATTTGACAGTGGTAATTAGGGCAAATTCTAAGACAATGTAGGCTCTCTTGGCAACCCAATTCATGATTAACCATGGTGGGAGACTTCCTAAAACCTCACACACTCTATTGGGGGTGAAATCATCAAATTATGGAAGGTGGGAGGCCAAAACCGCACCCTTCCTTTCCTACACCCAATGGGACTTCTAAAAACACCCTAGATGTATATATACATGCCATGGAACCCTAGGGGATGAATTTACACATTGTTGGGGTCATGGGAGACTATTTTTGAGCACCCAAGGGGGAGGAAATCACCCCAACTCAGAGCTTTCTTCCATGCTGCATCTGCATCAACCTGTGCAGATAGCTCTTCTTGGAGTCGACCATAGGTACGCCAACCCTTAACCAAACCGTACAAGACATATACCCTTGGAAAGAGGGTCGAGTCTAGCTCCTAATGGCACTGGTTTGCCTATTTTTTATTTAGTAAATCGGTGTATTAAGCATTCTCCTCCAAGCAGTCTGAACGGGGGCATTTCTGGAGGACGAGACTTCTTCAACCCAAAAGGTAAGTGATCTCGAGCCAAGACTAAAGAACCTATACCATCTTGTAGCGCTGCATGTCTAATACACACTTGATTTTCCTAATTTTCATGGTGTATACATCGAGTTCTAAGTGTTTTCCCTAACTCGCGCATGTTTAGAGCTTTTTACATTCTTCATATGTTGCACGTGATTCGAGAGCAAATTAGATCCAACCTACAACATGAAAGTCCTTCTACTAGTTGTCCTCGTCATGTTCATGTTTAAGGGTTTATCTAAGTGTTAGTAGATAGAGAGATATAAGCATTGAAAGAGATCGCTGCCTGTTCATGTGTTTTCAGTTGTGAGGTTTGAACCGCGTCCAGACCAGGCGACACGATTCTAGCGCCTGGTATCGCGTCAGCCTTGGCCGCCGCGATTCTATAAAACACGACCGCAAGGTCTGACGTGATTCAACGTCTGACCAGTCAACGGTTGGCGTGAACTTCGCACCGCGTGGATTTCAGCGCCTGTCTGATTCGCGACGGAAACACCCGATGCGATTCAACCTGTTTTCCCCCCTCAACATTTTTGGCCAATTTTTATATTAGTATTTTATTGTTTTTCATGAACGCAATGGGGTATCCATCGCGATTCAATGATGAGGCGTCCCAAGTAGGCCGTCGCGATTTTGATTCTTCATAGTAAGTCATATTTCGACTGTGCCTGTGTTTTGAAAGCGTTTACTGTATAGGACACGATTCAAAGACCGACCCAGACTTTACTTTTTAGCTACTCAGTCAGAAGTTAATCTCTTAGTCTGTAGCATGTCATTTACTGTGCATTGGCCTAAAAGTAATCAACCCACCTGAAAATGGTAATGACATGAATATGATTCCAATGTGTGTTATGTGATTGATCTTATATTCATTGATTAGCCTCTTGTGATCTAGCTTGATGTGAAATTGACATGATAAGAATATAATATGATGTGTGGATGAATACATGTTAGCATGGACTTGTTTAGATAGTTTTCTACCATGAATTGCATGTGAGTTTTTCTTTATCTATGTGTTTTTCCGATGTTCCATTATTTGTTCATAAATTGCATACATGTTTGGAAAGATTCGTGACACGTCACTTACACATTTGCACGCTAGGCACACCCTTCTTGAGGATTGGGGAGCTCTCTGCCGGTCATTCCGTATTGGCAGACTAGCGATCTTTTTCTTAAGACCTCCGTAAGTCTCTGTACTCTATGGATTCCCTCATAGAGACCGAGCTGGTTGTACCATGAAGTACCCTGGAATAGAGAGCACTCATTCGTATATGATCTGTCATTAGTCACCCTCTTGTTAAGACATTAAGGAATTATGAATATAATATACGTCGTTATGCTGTCCAATTGACTCTTGAGCTTATGTCATACCTTGACTCTATGAATGATCATGTCCTTATTACAATAAGCTTGTTATTAAAACTTCGTGGCCATAATGTGTATATGTTTTATTGGCACAACGTGGGACTTCGGTCCATTTGACTAATGCATGTGCATAGGTCCCTGTCTGGTCCTGGGAGGAGCGCCCCAATGTACTTATAACTGTAGGAGTAGGACTTGTGGTGCTTGGCATGGCACTGATATGTGTGCAAGATTTGTGTGAATGTGCCTTCGTTTGATATGATATGATAAGTTTGATATGATACGTCTGATCACGTGAATATGTGATATCTGTGTGAATATGGCCAATTCTTGTTTACTTGGTACGAACTCATTCTTGAAATCTTTGTGATACAATTCTATTCTTGAATTACCTGTCCATACATATGAAGTCGGTATTTGTTTCGTTATGATATTCGATCTGTTCACCATTTGACTTGTTAGAAAGCATGCACAGTCATCATCTTCCTGTTAAGATCCTGCTTATTTAAAATGCTAATCATGT
The DNA here is from genome assembly GCA_014218235.1 of Colocasia esculenta. Taxonomy (NCBI): domain Eukaryota; kingdom Viridiplantae; phylum Streptophyta; class Magnoliopsida; order Alismatales; family Araceae; genus Colocasia; species Colocasia esculenta. The sequence goes on along the minus strand of CM024763.1, from coordinate 60,697,964 downwards.
ACTTAGTGTCCGCACATTGAGATGTAAATCCTACTGGGCTAGTTTGCTCACCCCTATCTTCCTAAACATTTCAGGTTGTGTAGATGAGGTGCGTGTTATTATGAGGGGACTTGTACGGCGAGCGTGGAGTACGCTTTAGAGAGTCTTTCTTTATTGTAGATTAGAGAGATTCGTAATCATTATAATTTTGTCTTTCTTTGAGAGTTAGATGAGACTAGTAATGGTGAGTTGTTCTTATTTTGACCTTTAGAGATTGTAATATTTACTTACATGATAAAGAGTTTCATTATTGAATTATGGGCCCTATTGATATGAGTCATTTGTCTTGGCTTCTAATGCTTACTTGTTCGTCGCGTTCCCTATTTAATTCCGCTGCTAAAAATTGGGGCGTGACAGTCGGTCAGACACCTTAGAATCTCCACCATCATCATTACGTGGAGGTTGAGTGCTCAAGTTCGTATTTCCGGTCAAAGTACATTGAACAAGTTTGATATCTCTTCAATAAGGTACGCCTGGGTAATGGAGCCTCAACTTGTGCTTTGTTGCGGACCTTCATCTTAAGATCGTGCATGCACCTACGACAACATTCAAATAATTACATATGAAATATAAAATCGTCATAATGTGAATAAATTGAGACATAGGAATATACCTCTCAACGGATCATCCATCGAAATTGTACTGGTCCTCCGACTCTAGCCTCATATGGAAAATGGATGATCAGGTGCTCCATTGAATTAAAGAATGCTGGAGGAAATATCTCTCTAATTTACAGACTATCTATACTATATTTTGCTTGATTTTTTGCAAGACATGAAGTCTGAGTTCTGATGCACATAAATCCTGAAGAATTGACTCGGGTCGGTCATTGCTCCCCATATCTGCTTCGGCAACAACTCACGAAAAGCAATTGGAATCAATCTTTGCATGAAAACATGGCATCATGACTCTTCATTCCGTATATTTTCCCCTCGTTGACATTTACACAATGGGCAATATTCGAGACATATCCATCGAAATCTCAATTGCTTTAACCATTGACACACTTCCTTAATCTGTCTGGCCCCAAGCATATCTGAAGCTTTAGATTGAACCACTTTTCCACTAACATGTTGCAGTCTAGTTCTGGACGTCTGCAAAGTACTTTTAAATCTATTCATGCCTTGACTTAATCCTTTGTTTTGCCTTTGACCTCCATAACTGTGTTGACCACATTATCAAAAATATTCTTCTATATGCATGATGTCTAGGTTATGCCATATCAAAAGTGTTGACCAATAAGGAAATTCCCAAAATATGTTTTGCTTCACCCAATTGTGATCCTTCCCAATGCAGGGATTTGTTTGTACTAACCACCAGTTTGATATAGTCGGTAATTTCTGGACCCGCCTCGCCATGTTTCCACCAGACACCTTTCCATATCTACCTCATCCATCACAATTGTATTTTTCATAAATGAATCCTTCTGCTTTCGGAAAGGACAGTCCTCGGTAGAAACTGACGATGACATCGAACCAACATGCCTTCCCCCCAGATTTCAACACGAATGATTTAGAATCCTCCATACAATAAGGACATGCCACCTCCATGTGTGCTCCAGCCAGATTGTAACGCCCCGATGCGGATATCAGAGCGGGATTACAGTTATTAAATAGTACAGAGCGAGAAATAATGACAAACCATGTCACAATTGAATAATTCCAAATAAAATCCAACTTCATTGATAATCCCTCAACTAACTATTACATCAACGTATCAGAGCCAAAACTAGGGCTTAGAGTACTTTATTCAAAATCAAACTATTACATAGTGGCTAGCTGACTTACTACTCATAACTATACTAACTGACTAAGACTAAAAGCACTAGGTGCTGAAATGGTCACTCCTGAGCATCTTCCTCAGCCCGTCCTCGTGAGTGTGGTCTCGTCAAACTCACCTGAACTATTAAATAAAAACGCAGGATGAGCGAATAATGCCCAGTATGACTTAATATCTCATGATCACAAGCATGGTTTAAATATTAATGTTTTAATGGCAGGCTAACTAGAGAGAATAGTCATGTAGAACAAGTAACGATAACGAGAGAACAATAGCATCTGGCACAGAGAAAATGCACAACGAGAATGATAATAGAATGGCCATGTAACGATATAACATGTAATTTGCACAATGGTGCACTATAATGATAACGATTGCACTTGTATAGATGTACTTTGATTGTCTAGATTAATCTTGATAGTATGCTGGTACTGGATGCATGCCGTAACACATCCTTGATCATTTTAACTCCCATGGGCACTGACACTTTTTCGGGCGCTCCTCCCAGGACCTGATCGGCCCCATTGCGTTGGCATTAGTTATTTCTTTATCTTAGACAATCACAGATGGCCAATAGAGTACTCATCACCAAGAGAGATAAGAGAGTACTAACGAGATATATGAGAGTGTAGAGGGAACGTGAACAGATGAGAGGATATAGAGAGCAGATGAGATAGGGGTATTATCGTAAATCACGTTAAACATCGATAGTAACGGTTGCACGGTCACACCATTGCGGGCCGGCTGTCTGGTAGAAGTCACCACCGCCCACTAGTCGCGCTGTATACCAGGCTTATGGTCCGGCGTGATCACAAGATAGGAGTGAACGCACTAAGTGCCATGGATCGTACTGATCCCTAAAAGTGTATCGGGCTTTTAGGGTACAACCAGCTTGTCGGCAATGGACGTACTCCAAAGCCAGAAGACTTACGGAGGCCTTGACAAGGAGTCCCTGGCCCAGTCGAGAGTATTCCTGATGGAGAGGTGGTCCAAGTCAAGAGAAAGTGTATAAAAATAGGTCCGTCGTGCCTCGAGTGCTCGAAGGCCGAGGGAAAACGATAACGTGTACAAAACTTGCGAATAAATGAAGACAAGTCCTTTAAAGCAATTAAGGGATATTAATTGAATAGTTAACTTAATTACCAGATATTTATTGAGCAATTTAACAAGTTTTCGTGGCAATCATTCATGTATAGTGTGTGCTTGTGTAAGATAATCATAAGAGGAAATGTGATCGTGCACACATCTTTTATTTGATTAAAACATGATAATAACTGTCAACATTTATTAACAGGTCATTATTGTTCTTACAGTGCATGATTAGGGTTTACAAGGATTAAATGGGGCAATTAGCAAGGTGATACAAGCAATCAGGGTTTGGGCCGCTCTGTTAAGGTCGCGACGTAGGTTCGGTTTACGTTCAGGTCGCGACTTAGAGTCGGTCTCGATCAGGTCAAGTCGCAACAGTGTTCTTCTTGTCGCATTCATTTCGCGCGCGGTGTCCGGTCGTGTTTTGCTGAACCGGCGCTGGAGTGAACAGGGGGCAGTCGCGACGCGTCGATCCGCCGCGTTCATAACGCGTCGGACCCGGTGTTGCGACCCCTCTGAGATTGCGGCGTATCGTGCCGTCGCGACCTCAGGAGGTGGCCCGAGCCCAAAAAGAGGGATTTGCCATTTTTCCAGTGGGTCTCTGCCTGCCACATATCTATTCAAAATTTGATAATAATCGTATAGATCCAAAAAGCATGAAGCTAGTTTTAAACGAAGTTAGACATATAGATCTATCAACCATGCACGATTAATTTGAAAATAGACAAGTTTAGACATGCTGTGATCAAGCTACATTTCGATGACCTAAACATGCGTAGTCAAGGTTCATGAATTAATTTGAGATGGATACATGATGACTTTAGGCAACTAAAGGCGTTTGAAAGCTAACATAAGTAGTATTTATGAGAATTTTCTCATAGTATGAAGTCAAGTATACACGAGGTTCACAAGCAAACATGAAGGGTCGGGTGCATGGATCTGACAGGGATTCAAGAATTTAATTCTCCCTCATGGAGATCAAAATAGAGCGAAACCAATGGGCTTTTGCTCGGGATCATGAACTCTTCCTAGGGTAATTTTTACATAAATTTCGCTTGAGAGATTGCCTACCTTTGCTTGCAGTAAAGAAAACCCTAGTTGGACGAAAATAAGAGATCCTCCTATGATCCAAGCCTTCTCCCCTTTGCTCTCCTCGTCCACAACTCGTCCTCTTCGTTCTCCAAGCTCCAGCCACGTCCTATGGGTTGGTAGGGCCGATTTGGGGTGCTATGTTGGCTAATAGAGTCCCTCCTTCCATAAAACTCCTTCTTTCCTAAACTCTGAATTTCCTTCTTTATCTCCCACTTTCTCTCATTTATCCACCTAATAAGGCTGAGAACAGATCTATTTCGTGGGTAGAGGGTTAGGGTAAGTATAGGACTCCTTTTTAGGATATATATGGGTTATTAGTATTTATCTTAACCCTTTTTCATTTATTTATTTAATTAGTACGAATTAACCTAATTACCTCTCATCCCATGATGGGCTCTCCTCTTTTGGGCCTAATAAACCATGTTAGACCCTTAGTACAACCCATGCTAATTTAGCTTAATGGGCTTTGATTTAATTCATTCTAATTATATTTATTCCCCTTTTATATTCAATTAATTGATTTTCCTCATTTATTAAAATAAAATTTTTATTTTATTTGGGTTTAAAAATCAAGGGTGCTACACAGATACATGTCGTACGCTGGAAGTCACTTATTGTTCACATTAATGCAACCTTCACTTGAAATCTAGTTTCTGGATGCATCATAAGAGAGAACCTCATCTAACCATACAATTTTAGCTCATCAATCAACGGTCTGAGATATATGTCTATGATTTTTCCTGAACTTTTTGGACCAGGAATCAGCATGAAAGGAAGAGATTCTCACGCTTCATGCACATGCCTGCAAAAGTTGTACGGTTGGAATAAACTGGCCAACATGAGTAAGATGCCACCGTGCCTCCGAATGGATTGAAACCGTCTGTGCATAAACCCAACCGGACGTTGCGTGAATCCCTTGAGAAGTATGGCTAAATGAGCCCAAGCTTCGCCATCGACAGGATGACTAATTTCCCACCATTATGACGGACTCTTCCTCATGCCAGTCATATGTCCAGCTGTCTTCAGGACATGAACAACTGCCGCAATCTGGGTGTGATTGGAAGTATCGCAGTGACTTATATGGACATCCCTCTGCTTTGACTTGTCTCCTCTCTTAGGCTTGAATCTATCATGCTTACAGATACAACATGATGTCTTATCTGCATCATCTTTGTAGTACAACATACAATGATTAGAACATGCATCAATTTCATAAACCAAGCCCCAGATCATTCACCATCTTCTTCGCACAGTAAAAATCATCAGGAAACCTCTCTGATTGAGGAAGCATACTCTTTATGAGTAAGAGAAGTCGATCAAACAACTCTCGCTCATATGAAATTCAGACTTCAAATTCACTAGTTGCAACACTGCAGACAACCGTGTATGCTTCTCATAACCATCCCATAATGGTTTCATCAGCATCTCGAAGTAACTGATAAAATCATTGAGCTGTATTATTCGGCACTTCTTCATTTGTTTGGTCATCATGAATATTGAACTTCGGACCAGCACATCGACAACCATATCTATGTATGTACTTGTGGAGGTAAAGTTGGCCATTTCAGACGACTGGATATTAAACTCACCATGAGATGATCATAACTCATAATGGGCAACAATCCTCTCGTATACAAATGATGCTGCACATCCATGTCGATATCCACTTTCTGTTCTTACAAGGCGAACACGGACATCAGATGTTACCCATCAGATCACCTACTACTGATGAATTCCTCAATGCAAACCAAATGAAAGTGTCAACTCCATCTTTAAACTCCTATGTCACAACTCCATTAACTATTCCATAGTACATCTACGACCGATTCTCATACGACATTTTTCCTACATAGATTAAATGTCATATCACGAGTTAAAACCCAACTCACCCTCACATCATTCGAGTAAGTCAAAACACTACAAGGAAAAGTGGGTTTACCGACAGAAATATCCTGTCGGAAAAGCCGTCGGCATTTCTGACGGTTATATTTTCGTCGAAAATATTAGTCAGGTTTTCCGACGGAACATATCTGTCGGTATTTCCGACGGCAATTGTCTGTCGAAAAATTCCGTCGGCAATACCGACGGATTTTCCGACATAATATGTTCGTCGGAAAACCCACAATTTTTCCCCCTCACCCCGCCTTTCACGCCCCCGCGCTCCCTCTCTCTCTCTCTCTCTCTCTCTCTCTCTATCTCTCTCTCGTCTCTCTCTCCTCCTCCTCTCTCTCCCTCTCTCCTCTCTCTCTCTCGTCTCTCTCTCCTCTCTCTCTCTCTCTCTCTCTCTCCTCTCCTCTCTCTCTCCTCTCCTCTCTCTTCTCTCTCGTCTCCGCGTACGTGGAGTGCCGCAGCGCCCCGGTCGTGCTGCTGCCGCCTTCGCGACCCCAAGCCGTCGTCGCGTCCCCGTGCCGCCGCCGCTACCTGCGACCCCGCGCCGCCGCCGCTACCCCGCTCGCGTCGCCCTGCCGCCCAAGCACGTCTTGCCGCCGCCCCACCTCGCGCTGCCGCCGTCGTATGCCCCTCTCCCTCCTTACCACCCTGCACAGTTCCCCCCTCCTCTCCCCCCCCCCTCCGGGCGACCCCCCCCTCGGTTCCCCCCACAGTCTCCCCCTTCCCCTCCTGCTGCCCCCCCTCCCCCCTCCCCTCTAGGCGACCCTCCTACCCCCCCCATTCCCCCCACAGTCCCCCCCTCCCCCTCCTGCTACCCCCCCCTCTCCCCCCCCCCTCTAGGCGACCCCCCCCCACCCCCCCGTTCCCCCCAGTCTCCCCCCTCCTCTCCGGGCGACCCCCCCCTAGTCCCCCCCTCCCCCTCTTGCTACCCCCCCCTCTCCCCCTCCCCTCTGGGTGACCCCGCCCCCTCCTGCTACCCCCCCCCCCACTCCGGGGCGCCCCCCCCCCCCCCCCCCCCCCCGTTCCCCCCACAGTCCCCCCCTCCCCCTCCTGTTGCCCCTCTCTCCCCCTCCCCCTCCTGTTGCCCCTCTCTCCCCCCTCCCCTCCGAGTGACCCCCCCCCCCCCCCCCCCCCCCCCCCCCCCCCCCCGTCCCCCCTCCCCCCTCCCCCTCCCCCTCCTGCTACCCGCCTCCACTCCGGGCGATCGGCCCCCCACCCCCCCTGTTCCCCCCACGTCCCCCCCTCCCTCTCCCCCTCCTGCTGCCCCCCTCTCCCCCTCCCCTCCAGGCGACCCCCCCCCCCTCCTGCTGCCCCCCTCTCCTACGCCCAATAGATTTACATCTAAAGATGCGGCAAAATATAGATAATTAATGTATTTAACAAGTAGAATTAATCCAAGGAGTAAGAGAGGGGCAACTAGCATGCCCTAAATCTAGTAGTGTAACAACCAAGGTAGCAATTTAGTGGGTTCTATTCCCCCCCTCCCCCTCCTGCTACCCCCCCTCCCCCTCCCCCTCCTGCTATCTAGTAGATAAGAAACCAAACTCTTCCTTCTAGACATTAGTTTAGTTTACGTTTAATTATTCACTTTCAGTTTATGATTTGTATTACACATCTATTTTAATGTATTTGTTTAGTATTGCACTTGTTTATATGTAATTCATTACATATATGGTGAATTTGTTTTTAATATCGCTCTTGTTCACAGTAATATTTTGTTTTTATTTTCCTTTAATATTTATGTGGTTTTTAAATTTTGTAAGAACTGAGTTGCTGATGACATGTTATACTTTATTATCTCATATAGGATATGGTACGTGGAGGACGGAGTGGGAGGGTTTCCACCTCCGTAGGCCGAGGGTCGCCTCCCCGTCCACGGCCGGTCGTCCCGGCGACAGGTATATGTATGTAAATACAAAACTCTATATGTTATTTTTCATATTAACTTTATTTTCTAACGTGCATATAATTTTAACAGGGACTGCCTCTCCGTCCACGCTGGTCGTCCCGGCGATAGTTATGAATATGTAAATACAAACCTCTATATATTATTGTTCATATTAACTTTATATTTTCTAACGTACATACAATTTTGCAGGGACCACCTCCCCGTCCACGCCGGTCGTCCCGGCAACAGGTATATGTATATGTAAACACAAACTCTATATATTATTGTTCATATTAAATTCATATTTTCTAACGTGTATATAATTTTGCAGGGACCGCCTCCCCCAACAACGCCAGTAGCGTCACCTTTCTCATCCAATCACCACCAGCAGGTACATGTATGTTTCCATAGATTAGTACGTTTCTTGTCTTCCAATTTATACAATAATAGTGTACTTAATTGTTTTCATCCAGTAGCGGATGAGGAGGGCCTCAGCTACCTGGACGGTAGCCATGTTGGATTCAGGTAAACTTGATCACTTCAAACTTACTGTTTTTGTTATTTAGTTATACAGTTCATGTACAAAATAATGTGCAATTGCAGGGGGAAGATAGATCCCGGTTCTGCTTCCCGCTATAATACGACGCTGGTCCACGCACACATTCCCAGACCAGTGGATTCATGGAAAGAGTTCCCCCCTCCATCCGAGAAATATTATTTGACATGTTCACGCTATTATTATTTTTATTATTTGAAGTCATTTCTTTAATACTATCTCTTTCTGTTAGTGCACAAAGTTGAGTAATTTTATTTCTAAACAGCGGAGGTACGCGTTCACAAGACCCGAGGATCTCCCTCGAGCACGAGTCGTCTGGGAGTCTACTGCCCAGACTAATTTGAGAAGTCGATGTGGGAGGCCCGAACAAGGCAAGGATCACAAGCAGCCGGGATCCTACGGCTTGGCTGGATTACGACCCTATTGGGCTGAGGAGCTATTGGGAGTCCCTTGTCATCGTTGGGCTACTGGACCATGGCAGGAGCGATCACAGGTGGCAAAACCCAACCGAGCAACTCATCTAGAGGAGAATGTGCATACTAGTGGGTCCGTACTTATGCGACCCACAGCCAAAATTGGTAAGCATATTATTGTTCAATTACTTAAACAAATATTATTATTGTGAAACTAACTACTTTTGTTGAATTGTAAGCGTCACGAGCTCGGCGTGCCCCTACTTTTCGCGAGTATTTGATCGGACTCATAAGCGGAAGGGGACGGATGACTATGTCACGAGAGTGCTCGCACGATTGCTGTAAGTCAAAATATAAATTTTGAATTCAATTTAGATATTAAATTTTTTTTATTTCATCATTTATTTTTAATTTGTTTTAGAGGACCTATGACAGGACGATGGCGATCGCTATGCAGAGGGCACTCCCCAGCCAGACTTGGATCCGGCGGCTTGGGTCCAAATCACAAATAGGGATCTGATCGGCGTGTCGTTCACTCCGACACGACCGGGTGGTGAAAGTGATGTGGAACTGACGGAATTCTAATTGGATTCCCGATTTGGGTTAAGAGTTCAAATCACTAATCTAAAATAAACTGAAGTGTAAATGATCAAACTAGCAACCCAAGGGTACAAAATCACAAATAGGATCGGATCGGCATGTCGTTCGCTCCGACACGACCGGTTGGTGAAAGTGACGTTTGGGAACTGATGGAATCCTAATTGGATTACCGGTTTGGGTTGAGGGTTCAAATCACTAATCTAAAATAAACCGAAGTGTAAATGATCAAAACTAGCAACCCGGAGTCCAAAATCACAAATAGGGACCGATCGGCATGCCGTTCACTCCGACACGATCTGGTGGGTGAAAGTGACGTGTGGGAACTGAAGGAATCCTACTTGGATTCCTGGTTTGGGTTGAGGGTTCAAATCACTAATCTAAAATAAACTGTAGTGTAAATGATAAAAAACTAGCAACCCAACGGTCCAAAATACAATAGGGATCCGATCGGCGTGCCGTTCGCTCTGACACGACCGGTCGGTGAAAGTGACGTGTGGGAACTAACGGAATCCTAATTGGATTCCCGGTTTGGGTGAGTGTTCAAATCACTAATCTAAAATAAACCGAAGTGTAAATGATCAAAACTAGCACCGAGGGTCCAAAATTACAAAAAAACGATCTGATCGGCGTGCCGTTTGCTCTGACACGACCGGTGGATGAAAGTGACGTGTGAGAACTGAAGAATCCTAATGGATTCCCAGTTTGGGTTGAGGGGTTCAATCACTAATCTAAAATAAACCGAAGTGTAAATGATCAAAACTAGCACCCAGGGGTCCAAAATCACAAATAGGGATCCGATCGGCGTGCCGTTCGCACTGACACGACCGGGTAGGTGATAGTGACATGTGGAACTGACGGAATCGTAATTGGAATCCCTTTGGGTTGAGGGGTTCAAACACTAATCTAAAATAAATCGAAGTGTAAATGATAAAAATAGCAACCCGGGGGTCCAAAATCACAAATAGGGTTCCGATCGGCATGCCGTTCGCTCCGACACGACCGGGTGGGTAAAAGTGACATGTGAAACTGACGGAATCCTAATTGGATTCCTGGTTTGGGTTGAGGGTTCAAAAATCACTAATCTAAAATAAACTGAAGCGTAATGATCAAAACTAGCAACCTAGGGGTACAAAATAACAAATAGGGATCCGATCGGCATGTCGTTCTCTCCGACATGACCGGGTGGGTGAAAGTGACGTGTGGGAACTGACGGAATCCTAATTGGATTCTCGGTTTGGGTTGAGGGTTCAAATCACTAATCTAAAATAACCGAAGTGTAAATGATCAAAACTAGCAACCTGGGGGGTCCAAAATCACAAATAGTGTAAGACCCTCGAATTTCCGTCGCATTATTGCAATTATATGTGAATAATTGTGCTTGTGTATGTATGTACCTATTTACGTACACATTAATTAGTATAATTACGTGTGCATGTGTTTATATTAAACATAAATAATGTATGTATTGCATGATGATAGTATGGATACAATACCGTACACATATTGCATGTATATATGTCCAGTATGCATGGTTTTCTGCATAACTTAGGGTTCTGGCCGAAGGTCACCTTGGCGTCACCCTAGCCGTTTATCAGTTGTCAGCGTCCAGACCTGGACGCCAACACTCATCCCGGCGTCCAGAGATGTGGACGTCAATTTCTCTGACCTGCATGCGTTGCAGAGCCAGAAAATCGGAGCAAGGTATGGCAACCATTGGGGGGATGTCCCCCAACGGCTCTCAGCCTGTCTAATCAGCATGGTGAGTGGGTGAGGGGCTCTCCTACATCCTGAACCCGAAATGGCCTCTCCCCACTTCTCATTTCACCCTTGCAAGAGGAGAGAAGAGGAGAGAAAACCCTAGAGCATTCTGTGAGAAAACCCCACTTTAGAACCCTCACATCCGACCCCTTGGAGCTGGATCTGGAGATCTACTGCAACAAGGAGGAAGCTGAAGCAAAGGAGAAGGCTTCCCCATCATCCCCTCGGCGTGGAGATCACCCAGGAGCCCGGAGGAAGACGATCTTGGAGGTGCTTCTGCAACTTCTTGGAACTGCCACAAGGAGGTCTTCACCGAGCCATAAATCCTTGGAGGAATTTTAAAGGCAAGTGACCTATCTATGGTGTCCCGTATGAGTCTAGGTGGGTTTTGATATTTTAGGATTTACCTCGAGTCCTAGACCCTCCATTTCACCCAAGATTTAGAGCTCGGGTCTGTGTTCTGCAAGACCTGAGTAAACGGCAAGGTCCCTGGACGCCTGTGATGAGGGCGTCCCTCGACCATGCCGCCGACTCTGAGTCAGCGGCAAGAGACCGCCGTCTAGTCCTCAGGACAGAACAGTGAGCTGTTCTGTCCTCTTATACGTTAACTTCGTTATGATTTCCGATGAGGATATATGGTATTCCTATACGCTACGTAGGGTTCATTTGTGGTGTGTGTGATGGTGAGTGGTGGAAAAATGGTGTCTTTAATCTTGTGAGCATGACTTGTAGATAATTTTGCAAACCATGTTCCATGGCTAGAGTTAGTTGAATGCTTGATTTCGGGTCTAATCATGAAGATTGTGGGTCAGCATGTGTGTTTGCAAATTTGGAAAAACTATCCATGTTTGTGCAATTTGTAATAGTTTCGGTTCGATAAAAGGAAGTATGTAGAAATGATTCGAAATGTTAAATCCATAGATGTATGAATTAGGGAAATTTTGTACTCTAATTTCATGCATATGTTGGTAGCTTATGGGTAAACAGCAAGTGTAAATTACATGATGTGTAAATCCCATGTTAACGTAAATTGTGAATAATGTGCTAATTAGGTGTTTGATTTTCTGTAAATCCTATTTAACTCAGAAAAATCTGAAAAATTGAGGGTATGATCTTGAACCCGAAAACAGCATGTGGTTAAATTTTCAGGTTAATTGGAACAGTAAACAAAAAGTTATGTGTTTTCATGTGAAATGTGATAATTCGTGCATATGATCGAAATGTGATTTGATTTTTGTTTAAGCCCAGCATGATTGGTGTGTTCACTGTGTATTAAACCTTGAAATTTTGTAGTACCATGTTAGGAAAAACAGAGGTACTCATGTGAGTAAGAAAGTGTGAATGTGATGAAAAGTGTCAAGTGTAAAACCATGTGTAAAACGGTAAATGTGTAAAAGTGTAAGCTGTGCCAATGTGATACTGCTTCCGAGAGGGCAGTGGAGCTGTATCAGGGAAAGTCCCCCTGAGAAAGTTCATTGTGTTAAGTGACCCTAAGGGCATTAGGGGAAAATCCTGGAGGTGGACAAGTACCCTGGTTAGGGTGGAGACTTGTTCTCCCGGTCTGCGCAGTCCAAGAGTCGCCATTGTATTGCCTAGATGGCGTCTAGTGTAATGTGAGTGATGTGTTTGTGTCCTTCTTTGGTGGTTTGGACTATGTGTCACGGCACCTAAAAATGTGTAAAGTGTAATGTGTAAAGTGTATGTGTACATGTGTAAATGTGTGTAAGTGACAATGTGAATGTGTATGTGTAAAGTGCAACCATGTGAAAAGAGAAAACTAGTGTAAAAAAAAATGTGAAATTTAGATGTGTAAATGTGTTATTGAAACCCATGTGAGACTAAATCTGAAACCATGTGAATTCAGAAAATGATGTTATTATCTTATGTTATATGTGCAAAAATGTTTAGAGTCCATGTTAGGGACAACTAATGAATATGTGTGCAAATAGCATGATAGATTGTTCATATGATATGTTTTATGCGTTATGTAGCCTCATGTATAGGTTTTCAGCGATGATGAAACTATATGAAATCAGCAACCTAAAGCATGATAAAAAGTTATGTATGTACTTAGAACATGGGAACATGCTAATTATGTCCGTTCATGTATGTAAATTGTTCATGTCAATAGCTCTCACGTTTGATTTATTAAAGTCTCATGAGTGAATTGATTAGAGACCATGTGATAGGTGAATGTTATTTTGAAATCTGAAAGCATGTGTATGTATAAATGTTTAGAACTTCATGATAGGTTGAAAACTTAAATGGACTAGCATGCTATGTGTGGTAATTGTAATGTGCAGGTAGAAACCAACTAGGACTTATAAGTGTACATCATGAGTAGTGTTGCTTGCTGAGTCCTTGGACTCACTCCTTGCTTCGGCGTACAGGTATAGTGGTGACACGACACCTCGAGGAGACGGTGGGAGACGGACTCCGAGCACGGAGATAGTTAGTTTTTGGAGTTCCTTGAGATGTGTATTTCATAGTATGTAACTTTGAATATCGTACTAGAAGTATCATGAGGAATGATGTATAAGTGTGGAACATTTGTATTTATTTCAGCAATTAAATTATGTGAACTCTAGTTCCTTCTGTTCATTGCAAACTGCATGTATGTTAATGTGGATGATGAATGAATGAAGACATTGGTCTTTTACTTCCGCTACTCTGTTGTATATTGCGGTGTATCTCAGCTGTTTGTATCGTTGGGTAAATGTCCCACTGTGGCTGGCAGCACTCGCTATACCGACGGGGTTGGTTAACCGTACGGTATAATGAGGGCCGTCACAGAGATTGGTATCAGAGCGCCGGTTGAGATTACACATGAATATACCTAAGTCATCATCCCCATTGCATGCTAGTATGTCCACACGTGTAGAAAACATTAATAAGAAGTGAAAAATAGATAAGAAAGGGACCAGAAAATTTAGTAACCTAGCTCTAATGGTGGCTGAAATTTTATGACAGCCATGGCTTCCCGTGGACGACGTGGAGGTGTGCCAGCTGCGACGACGAGCAGAGGCGGGATGATCAGGCGGAGCAACAGGCCCCAGCACCGCAAGGCCCTGTGCTTCCCCAACCGCGCGGTGGACTATGGAGTGTTCATGCAAGGTCTGGTGCAAGCCATGCAGACCCAGGCACACACCCAGGGCA
>CM024763.1:60642104-60683604 GCA_014218235.1 Colocasia esculenta | reverse complement strand
ATTTCGTAGGCCGGGCAGCGATAGTATGCTGTGGCATAACTTTGGCAAGAGAATCCATAGTCATGGTATTATCTGGAAAGGAAATATTCCTTTGATGTAAACCTGTAATTGAACTGCATGTCCTTGTGAGTCACCGTGGACGTCGGTTTTATACTCATAGATTCTGGAAGATTGCATGGGAGATCTTGAACATGTTTAGCATGGATCATACCAGAATTAGTAACAGGACTTATAGCAGTACCAAGATTAGAATTTCCAGGCTTGCCCGCACTACTCGAGAATGCTGGATTTATGCACGTAGAAGTACCACCAGCTTGATCAATAGCCATAGTATTATCAGGTAAGGGAATATTTCTTTGATATAAACCTGTTAAGTGAACTGTATTCCCCTCGTGAGTCACCGTGGAGCACGTCGGATTTATACTCACGGATTCTGAAAGCTTGCATGGGAGATCTTTTGCAAGGGCCGAACCAGTGTTAATAACAGGATTAGAACTACCACCAGATTGAAGCAAGGTACTAGTAGATCCTGAAGAGGCCAAAGCGGCCTGCATAACTTCTCCACTAGAGGTAAGTGATTGCACATTGACAGACATAGCCGAATGAGGGACCACCGTCGCAACTTGCATGGCATGCATTTGCACAGTTGCCGGATTTACGTTGGATTCTTCAGTGACTAATGTGGAAAGAATATCAAATGTATTCCCTGTAGCCGCAGAGACTCCGGAAGTCTTGTGAGAATCGGCCACCGTCGCAGCTTGCATGGCAAGGCTGTGCACAGATGCCTGCCTTTCGTGAGAATGATTAGTAACCTTTGAAGTTTCCTTTGCATGAAGAACGATAGAATTTGCAGACATGGCCGAAGAAGGGACCACCGTCGCAGCGTGCATGGCTTGCACAGATGCCAGATTTACGTTGGATTCTTCAGTAAGCAATGGGTCTAATGTGGAAAGAATATCAAATCTATTCCCTGTAGTCGCAGAGACTCCGGAAGTCCTGTGAGAATCCTCCACCGTCGCAGCGTGCATGGCATGGCTGTGCACAGATGCCGGATTTACGTGAGGATGAATAGTAACATTTGAAGTTTCCTCTGCATGATGAACGATAGAATTTTGAGCAGTGGAATTCCCAAGAACAACAGGCTTCTTTGGACGCCAGTACTGTTGAGGCTTACTTAGCTTCTCCATAGAAGCCTCTCCCGGAATGCAAGAACCTTCCTTGTGACCAAAGGATGAACATATGGAACATGGGATTGGTCTCCATTCGTACTCCACATGAATGTCCTCAGTAT
Source organism: Colocasia esculenta (assembly GCA_014218235.1). Classification (NCBI taxonomy): domain Eukaryota; kingdom Viridiplantae; phylum Streptophyta; class Magnoliopsida; order Alismatales; family Araceae; genus Colocasia; species Colocasia esculenta. Next base: position 60,682,313 of record CM024763.1, on the reverse strand, counting down.
CTCCAGAGTCATGCAGGACTGTGACAGATGGAGGAAATGAAAACTCTGAAGATATAAGAATACATACTCGAGCATATGATAATCGCTTCCTGGAGGCTGTGAGCTTGTCCATAAACAGAGGAGTGCCCAGAACACTAGCTAGCTTACTCAAAGATGTGTGGGACCATAAGTGAAGAGGTAGGTTCGGGAAGATAATCCATAGAGGAATAGAAGATAACATGGCCTTTTCCAATTTATAGTCACGGTTCCATCTTTGCAATATGAATGGATGACCCCGAACGTGCCAGAAGCCTTCCAGAACTACCTGCATGTCCTCTTCAACAGCGAAGTTACACACGAAGAAGCCTCCAGATCGCATATGAAGCTCGTAACTCCCTTTCGGCTTCCATTGGTTATCTATGAAGGCTTTAAGGGGAGAGAACACAGGCGACAGGCCTACAATGTACCCGACCACAGCGAAACGCCAAGACTGCACCAGCTCAAGGGAGTCAGATGCATTAAGGATGCAACGGAGCGGCTCCCAGCAACGATGGGGCAATGAAGGATAGCCTAAGATCCGTGCATGGAGTGGAGGAAGAAGAAGCTCCCGTAAACAACTCACTCCAGGTTTTCCTCAGAAGAAGAAACAGCAGGAACAATACCTTTAGAGAACGACTCCCTCTAGAACGGCCACGGGAATGGCTTCGATGACGAGGGTGGGAAGGAGCACCTTGTGAGGATCCACGCCCAAGGGCCGGATCACTCGCGGCATTCACAGGCTCACTAGAGGAGACCGATCCTTTCCCCAAGGGAAGAGGATAGTCCCGAGAGAGCCTCCCACACGGGACGCCATAAACAAGAGGCCAGGAGCAGCACGACGGGGAGAGTTTCCCCCCAGCCGGAAGGCGGGGGGGGACCCGGACACCCGCAGCAAGAGACGCTTTCCTCAGAGCTCTCTCTCTAGAATCGCCTAGAGAGAGAGAGATAATCTGCCCTTAATCCTCTCAACTTCTATTGGAATGGATTATCTTCCCATCGTTCTCCCCACATGGTGAGTTGGAGGGACATCTGTACTCCCAAATCTGAAGGTGGACTTGGTATTCGGAGACTTAAAGACTAGAATCTTGCTTGTGCAACTAAGAATCTTTGGGACATCCTTCAGAAGAATAACTCTCTCTGGGTTCAATGGGTGCAGCAGAAGTATTTGAAGAGAGATTCTATTTGGTGTATCAATCAGAAATCTTATCACTCTTCGGCTTGGAAAGGCATTCTGAAGCAGCAGAATTGGATTCTTCAGCACATATCTTACAAAGTGGGCTCAGGAAGTTGTTTCAATTTCTTTTATGATCCGTGGATTAATGGTAAGAGTATTTTCATGCTTACTCGAGATCGGATTAGGCAACATCTTGGTATGTATTCTACTACCATGGTCTTCTTTCATCACTGAAGGACGGTGGAACCTTCCTCCTCCCACTGCAATGGAGATGTATGACATTTGGCCGGACATTAATAACTGTCATTCATGGTATGGATGAGATTTCTTGGAACTATGGTAAGTTCAGTGTGAAGAGTGCGTGGGATATGATAAGAGAAAGAAATCATAAAGTGGGCTGGGACACTTGGATTTGGAAAGGCCCTACGGTGCAGAAATTCTCAGTCACCAGTTGGCAAGCCATTTTGCACAAGCTCCCTACTATTCTAATCTCAAGAAGAGACGATTCCAAATTCCCAGCAGATACACTCTTTGCTATATAACACTGAAGAAAGTGAAGACCATATCTTCCAATGCCCCTACACTATTTCTGTTTGGAAAGAAATACTTCACCGGTTAAAACTTAACTGTTCTCCTCGTCCCTCCATAAATGAAGAAATGCATGCTTTGAGAACAAGCTTCAAAAGGATGGTGTTGCTTCCTTAGCCCGCCTTCTTTTAGGGCAACCATATGGTGGATTTGGCGTGAAAGATGCAATAGAACATTCCAGGATATTAAAAACTTCTTACATGCATAATGTTCTCCACATTATCAACGATGTTAGAAGCTGTTTAGAGGCTTGGCCTCACACGGGTACCATTTCTGGTCGGTCTAGAATCCTTTGTATGAGATTTAATATTCAAATTAATAATACATTGTAGCCACCGGTCTGTGGTGGCACAATGTCGTCCTTTCTCCTTTGTGATCTGGTGGAAGTCACCGAATTGTGGTGATTTCCCCATGGCTGCTAGCTTTTTGTAATTTCCTTCACTATTAATTTATTCATTTCCTTGGTTGACCGACCAAAAAAAAAAGTTTAATTTTTAGAATTTATTTTACAGTAGGTGAAAAATCACCCGAAAAATAGTCGCGTCGACTTATCCTCGAAGTCCCCATACGAAAAATTCGATAATTACATATTAATTTCTCCATATTTTTTTGGAAATTATGATGTTCTCAGATTTTTATTTCGTTGTCGTTTTTCGGTATCGCCCTGTGGAGGCACACACTTCGAGGTACGATACTGGGATACGTTCATTACCACTAATAAGTCTCATCTAATTATCACAATTTAATAACAACCCTAAGATATTTTAACCAATTATTTCTATTTTCTTAACATTTTAAATTTCTGGGGCATTACATAGCCTACCAAGTTACCCCCCCCCCCCCCCCCCTAATTGCCTTAGTGTTTACTATCATTCCATTGTAAAGATTACCCTCTTGGTGTACTTTACTCACCCTTGAGTTATCCTTGAAGTTGTCAACTACGAATGGCACTCCGTTGAGTCCATTCTCCTGTATTCGGTAATTGAGTTCAAATGCTTGAACACCATGTGAGATATGATTAATTGATGATGATGACATTTATTGGGTCCTTGGACCCCACATGACTGATATGCCTGTGCAAATAGGGCTGGTCCAGTCCTGGGAGGAGCACCCGAATTCATTTACTGACCGTACGGAATGATAAAGGGCAACTACTGTGCAAATAGGGCTGGTCCAGTCCTGGGAGGAGCACCCAAATTCATTTACTGGCCGTACGGAATGATAAAGGGCAACTGGATGTTGGCATAGCATCAAATACTATCTGATTATGGTCATCATGTTACTTGTCCTGTGTGAACAATATGTGAGCCAAATTATGAGATCATTTGAATTGTTCCTGAGCATGTTTGTATTACAGTACTACTGTCCCACTTTAACTGCCATGATATGATGCTTACTTGTCCTTCTGTGATATCAGTCTAGTCTTTTTCTTGATCAATATATAGCTAAATCCTTTTGATTTGAGAATTGAATCCTACTGGGCTAGTTAGCTCACCAAATCCTATTTTTCAGGTATCTACAGTTCTTGAAGGAGGGAACTTCGGGATATGTGTGTAGAGAGACTACTATCCTTGATTTGCTCTTATCCACATTATGGTGAACAATGGTCTTCTTCGGGTTCCTTCCTTTGCTGAGACTAAGGTTTCCCATTTGATCTTTGCTGATGATCTCCTCTTGTTTATGAAACCTAACGCATCATCTGCTAGCTGCGTTTCTGATATCCTTTCCCAGTTTCATCGGTTGTCTGGCTTACAGCTTAATGTGGATAAGAGCCGGGTCTTTGTTGGGGCGAAAGTTCATCATAAGAAGCCGCTCTTGGATGCCTTGCATGTTCATGAAGGATTCCTTCCCTCCACTTATCTGGGCTTACCGCTCTTCTCCACTAGACTCTCTAGTGTTCACTGTGCTCCCATTCTTCAGAAGATCACTAAAAGGATTGCATCATGGAAAACCCGCCTTCTATCAAAGCAGGGAGATTGGAGTTAATCAGATCGGTTTAACTTATGCTCTCTATTGGGCTTTATCTTTTATCCTTCCTAAAGGATTGATTGGTGATGTCGAGAGAATGCTTAGAAACTTTTTTTGGCATGCTTCTGGAGAATATAGGCCGTTTCATCTTGTCAAATGGGAATTCTTATGCGGCCAAAGGATGAAGGTGGGGTAGGTCTTCGACGGCTTGAGGTCTGGAATACTTCTACTGTTACCATGCAGCTCTGGAACATTCTCACCTCTCAAGATAATCTTGGGTTCGTTGGGTGAAGGATAAATATCTTAGGAAAACTTCTATCTGGTGTTTTAAAGTGCAGCCTTTCACTCACATGCTTGGAAAGGAATTCTACAGGCAAGGCATTGGATTAAGCAGCATATCTCTTACAAAATTGGCTCTGGTCATCTTCTTAACTTTGGAGAGATCCTTGGATTGATGGCGAGTCCATATTCTCCATCTGTGGAGAGTACATCAGATTTCTCCTTGGTTACCTGATAATGCTTCGTTGCATCCTTCATTCATAATAACCGCTGGACGCTACCTCCTCCAACTTCGGCTGAAATGATAGAGCTTTGGCCTAGAATCCTCCGTATTCCTCTACATCCAGATTGTGAAGACTCTATTGTGTGGAAGCATGATAATGGGATCATTGGCATCAAGCAAATCTATGACAAAAGGCGTACCTTGTACCCCAAAGTTCCTTGGTTCCAGCTGGTTTGGCAGAGGCCCACAATTCAGAAACACTCATTGCATGCTTGGCAGGTCATCATGGGGGGTATTAGTACTTTTAATATGCTTCAGCGTAGAGGTCTTCATGGCCCAAACATATGTGTCTTATGCAAGCAAGATGAGGAATGCATCAATCACTTATTCTTCCAATGCCCTTTTAGCTCGTGGATTTGGATGCAAGTCTTGCACCGCCTGGATATTCATAGGAGACCGAGGGATACTATTAAATCTGAAGGGGAATCTTTACTCAGAAGTTTTACTTATCCAGGTGCTGCCACTGGTGTTGCTTTTGCTAGCTTTCGTGCTGCTATGTGGTGGATTTGGAAGGAAAGATGTTCTAGAGTGTTCAATTCCAAGGACCGAAGTAGAATGCAAGTTCTGCTCTCTATTTTATTGGACATTCGCTATATATCTGAAGGCCATGCTCACAAATACTTAACTTCATCCAAATCTGCAAGAATCATTAGGAACTTCAACATATCTTACATCTTCATGATCTCCTATGCTAGATCACCCATTGTATCGCTTCATACCTTAGTCAGGATCGTGCATGTCTAACTCTTTGTCTCTCTCATAGCTATCGACTTGTGATAGCATGAGCAATGCTTTGTACATATTCTTTTTCATTCAATACAAAATTCGGTATTACTTACCAAAAAAAAAAGAGAGACTATCCTTGATTTGCTCTTATCCACATTATGGTGAACAATGGTCTTCTCGGGTTCCTTCCTTTGCTGAGACTAAGGTTTCCCATTTGATCTTTGCTGATGATCTCCTCTTTTTTATGAAACCTAACGCATCATCTGCTAGCTGCGTTTCTGATATCCTTCCCAGTTTCATCGGTTGTCTGGCTTACAGCTTAATGTGGATAAGAGCCGGGTCTTTGTTGGGGCGAAAGTTCATCATAAGAAGCCGCTCTTGGATGCCTTGCATGTTCATGAGGATTCCTTCCCTCCACTTATCTGGGCTTACCGCTCTTCTCCACTAGACTCTCTAGTGTTCACTGTGCTCCAATTCTTCAGAAGATCACTAAAAGGATTGCATCATGGAAAACCGCCTTCTATCCAAAGCAGGGAGATTGGAGTTAATCAGATCGGTTCTTAACTTTGCTCTCTATTGGGCTTTATCTTTTATCCTTCCTAAAGGATTGATTGGTGATGTCGAGAGAATGCTTAGAAACTTTTTTTGGCAGCTTCTGGAGAATATAGGCCGTTTCATCTTGTCAAATGGGAATTCTTATGCCGGCCAAAGGATGAAGGTGGGGTAGGTCTTCGACGGCTTGAGGTCTGGAATACTTCTACTGTTACCATGCAGCTCTGGAACATTCTCACCTCTCAAGATAATCTTTGGGTTCGTTGGGTGAAGGATAAATATCTTAGGAAAACTTCTATCTGGTGTTTTAAAGTGCAGCCTTATCACTCACATGCTTGGAAAGGAATTCTACAGGCAAGGCATTGGATTAAGCAGCATATCTCTTACAAAATTGGCTCTGGTCATCTTCTTAACCTTTGGAGAGATCCTTGGATTGATGGCGAGTCCATATTCTCCATCTGTGGAGAGTACATCAGATTTCTCCTTGGTTTACCTGATAATGCTTCTGTTGCATCCTTCATTCATAATAACCGCTGGACGCTACCTCCTCCAACTTCGGCTGAAATGATAGAGCTTTGGCCTAGAATCCTCCGTATTCCTCTACATCCAGATTGTGAAGACTCTATTGTGTGGAAGCATGATAATGGGATCATTGGCATCAAGCAAATCTATGACAAAAGGCGTACCTGTACCCCAAAGTTCCTGGTTCCAGCTGGTTGGCAGAGGCCCACAATTCAGAAACACTCATTGCATGCTTGGCAGGTCATCATGGGGGGTATTAGTACTTTTAATATGCTTCAGCGTAGAGGTCTTCATGGCCCAAACATATGTGTCTTATGCAAGCAAGATGAGAATGAATCAATCACTTTCTTCCAATGCCCTTTTAGCTCGTGGATTTGGATGCAAGTCTTGCACCGCCTGGATATTCATAGGAGACCGAGGGATACTATAAATCTGAAGGGGAATCTTACTCAGAAGTTTTACTTATCCAGGTGCTGCCACTGGTGTTGCTTTTGCTAGCTTTCGTGCTGCTATGTGGTGGATTTGGAAGGAAAGATGTTCTAGAGTGTTCAATTCCAAGGACCGAAGTAGAATGCAAGTTCTGCTCTCTATTTTATTGGACATTCGCTATATATCTGAAGGCCATGCTCACAAATACTTAACTTCATCCAAATCTGCAAGAATCATTAGGAACTTCAACATATCTTACATCTTCATGATCTCCTATGCTAGATCACCCATTGTATCGCTTCATACCTTAGTCAGGATCGTGCATGTCTAACTCTTTGTCTCTCTCATAGCTATCGACTTGTGATAGCATGAGCAATGCTTTGTACATATTCTTTTTCATTCAATACAAAATTCGGTATTACTTACCAAAAAAAAAAGAGAGGACTATCCTTGATGGCATTTACTTTTGAGATTGAAAAATGGAAATGTTGTAATACTCATAGAACGACAATGGTCAAATTTTTTTATTTAGTAGAGCTTCCGAGCAATTTGTTACTCAAATAGTGTAAATTTTACTCTTGATTTCTTGTTCGTTCACGTTCCGGCGTTTATAGATATATTAAATGATGGGACGTGACATGCACAAGCTACTCCTGTTCCTCCTATTGCTCCTGAACCAGGGCCTTCAGGGTCATCTGCATCAGTATCTGAAACACCTGCAGGGCCATCAGGGCCTTCTCAGCCAGGTGAGGAAGAACCATCAATGCCAGAAGAACCAATTGTAGGGCCATCAGGGCCTTCTGAGTCAGTTGAGGAAGTAGCTGGGCCATCAGGGCCTTCTGAGCATGTTGAGGAAGCTGTTGGGCCATCACGGCCTTCTGAGCAAGTTGAGGAAGTTGCTGGGCCATCAGGGCCGTCTGTGCTTTTGGGGGACTCTCGGCCCTCTGAGCCCTCTGCCTCAGTTGATCCTCCTCCAGTTTTTGTACTCCTGCCCCTTCCTCACCTACTGCTCCCTTCTCTACTCCTCATGCTCTTGAACCCTCCAAGAAACCTCTTCCCAAACATGTTTCTTCTCCTACTCCCTTCATTGCTAAATCTCACCATCACCTATCCTCCTTCTTAGATTCACACCTCCTTCTTCTGAAGCACCTCCAGCTTCTTCTTTTGGTCACTCCTCTGCTGGACCCGCTACTCATCCTATTCCTCCTTCCTCTTCTCCTCTCTCTATCACCTACTCCACCATCCTTCATCACACTCATTCCTGAGAGTGCTAGCACCATTGGCCTTACTGTCACAAACATCAAGGATGAATTTGAAGAAGCCATCCTCAGAATAGTTCTCTCTGTCTCCTCTCTCATCTCCACACGATTGATTCTCAGCCCTCTCCCAGTCCTACTTCCAAGAAGGGAAACTTTCCAAAGAGATTGTTCTCCACACCTCTTCAGCTCTCTTTCCTCCTTCGTGGTACTCTCTCTCAGTAGTCCACAGAAGAAAATCCCTCTACACTGATTACCTCCAAAATGCACCTTTGCTGCAATTTTTGGCTCCCCTATTTAAATCTAATAGAATTTCTCACTCTTATCCTTCCTGTCCCACTGTGCCCAAGCCTGAACACAACAAAATTCTCTCTTCTGTTGAATCCAAGACTGAGGAACAGTGGGCCAGATCCCATAAAACCATTTATAGAAAGTTTGAAAGTGTTAGGGATCACAGATACCCTCCATCAAATCATCCACTTTCTCTTTCAGAGTGGTTTGTGAATCAGCACACTACTTCTTGGGGTCCATCATTCAGAAGGAGATCAAATTAATAAGGCAATTTCAGATGTACAATGACTACTGCCATGTTAATGGCCTTCCTGAAGTCCATCTTGGTCAGTTTCGATCTGCTGTCAATGATCTTTGGACTGAACATCCACTCAATGTAGCCCTTCAGGGTGATTTTACCACCATGAAGATGCCTGAATTCAAGCTTCTCCTCAGTTGCACTTTTTGCTCATGGACTGATGTCGGTCCATCATCTTTGAGAGGTTTGCTAGAGTCAAAGCTCTGATTTTTGTTCAAAAGGAGCCCCTTAGCATTCCATTGTTTTCTGTTCAGAGAATATCACAGGGGATTTATCAAGTCATCAATTTTAGCTCCTTTGTTGGCAGAGTCTGAAAGATTTTTCCCATCTGACTGGCACAAAATTTATCATCAGGCTGCTCTATAGTTGGATGAGCCCAACTCCTCTCTTTTCAAGTTAAATAAACAAACTCTTTCTCCTGAGCAGTTCATGGATCTCAACTCCATCAATCTAGTGTCAGATCCCCACTCCATCTGGGTTGAGAGATACAAGATTTTTGTTGCCTTGAAGAAGGAACTGTCAGCTCAGAATGTTCATTATCTTATCTCCATAGACAAGTTTCTTCAGCATACCAACTTGGTACTTCTGTTTTACAGATTATCTCTCAGTGCTTCAAAATACAACAAATAAATGAGGATCAGAACAGCTTCACATTAAAAGACTCAGTACAGAGATGGGGCCTTCCTACAACATTAGTTGGGGGCTATTTAAGAATCTTTTTAAGAACAGAAAGTCAAAGCTTGGTAGATTATCACACACTTTGCTTCTCTTCTATCTCCTGCCTTCTATTTCAGACCCTCACTAATGAATACAATCTTGCTCTCTTGGCTCCCATTTCTCTTTGTCTCTTCTTTTACTCTATTCCTTTGCTTTATGACAAAAAGGGGAATAACATACTCTGAAATACATACTTTAGAAATTCTTTAGAAATTTTCAGCAAATTATTTCAGCTCTTCATATACTTTTAATGTTTGTCATCACCAATAAGAGGGAGATTGATGATCAGTCCATCTCTATATAAATATTTATATATTATAGTATTTTTATGATTAACAAAACCCTAAAAATTATTGACTAACACTATTTTATGAAGCTTGTCAACAGGTATCAAATAAAACAAATGCAGTAAGTACTAACACTCATTTTTATTTGAAGTCAATTGTATATGATTTGCCTAAGTCTACATCGACTACTATTGAAAGTTCACAACGATTACTATTTGTACTACATCAATTTCACTTAAACAATGATTATGTCATTAAAATATCGATTTCGGTTCAACATCGACTTTACTTAAACATCGATTTTGATTCGACATCGATTCATTCAGAACATCGACTTCACTTAAACATCGATTTCGGTTCAACATCGATTTCATTTAGAACATCGATTTTACTTAACCATCGATTTCGGTTCAACATCGATTTCATATAGAACATCGACTTCACTTAAACATCGACTTCTTTCAAACATCGATTTCGGTTCAACAACAATTTCACTTGAATATCCATTCATTCAAACCAATTTCAGTTCAACAACGATTTCACTTAGAACATCGATTTCACTTGAACATCGACTTCAGTCAAACATCGATTTCAGTCAACATGATTTCACTTACAACATCGATTTCATTGAACTCGACTTCAGTTCAACAATGATTTAACCTAGAACATCGATTTCACTCCAACATCGATTATGCTTCAACATCAATTATATTATACATGGATTACGTTCACATGGACTTCATTTCAACATCGATTACATTTTACACAGATTATGGCTACATCTTAACATTGATTCATAACATCGATTCCATTCCAACAATGATTACATTCACAGTTACTTCACTTGAATATCAATTGTGGTTGGACATCGATTGCCAGTTTACATAGATTGTCTCTAAACATCGACTTTCCATTAACAATGTTTTAGATAGTAAATGGATACTTTTATTAAAATCATTTTAGACAGTCTTGAATATATTTTATCCTTCATGATATTCAAACATATTTTAAAATTCTATGCATTTCAAATTTTCCCGTGAACCATGTTGTATCTTGTGCACTTAAACATTTATTATGTTGAGTACTATATCTCTGCACGACATCTCTTTTGGTTTACCATATTCATGTCACATTAAGTAGAACTTTAAAGGATGACAGAATGGAATTTCCTCTTTGGTATATCATCCTGAAGCATGGCCTGTGACATTGACTGACAGTTTAGACACATTTAAGATGTCTATGCTCAGCATTATTGTGTGGTAGGTTTTCGGTAGTCGCACACGTTACAACGTTGGACTTGTCACATTGACAGATGCAAAGAGGATATTCTGATAATCTTTCTCTCTGTATGTGTCTATCCAGTATTTAATGACTGTAGGTTTTCCTGATTCCTACGTTGGACCAGACACAACTAACGTGCTTGAAGATGAGAGACAACGGATACTTCAACGATTAATTCTTCAAGAGAAAGATAATACAAGTCTGTGGACTCATGAAGATCAACCTTTTAGAAAATCAAGGAACAAAAAGAAAGAAGATCTCGATCCTTCATTCGAAGATAGCCTCCAGCTCTTAGCTCTCTACATAGTGCTTGTCTTCTAGTTTTTAAGAGCTTGTTTTAGATCTAAGAGACATTCATCCTGTGTAATTTTCTTGTCTCTTAGATTTTGCCTCAGATCAAGCATTTTCTGTAAGCTTGGTCTAGGGGTCGTCATCTCTTTACTCTTCTTGAGTGATCCTCTTTGTCTATGAAGAGAGGACCTGCTGTAGAGTGGGTGTTGTTTTGCCTTTGGTAAGAAGGAAGACTTGTTGTATCGGTGGTGTAGTGCCTCTTCATGTAGTGAAGAGAAGGCCAACTGCAATGGATGTGTAAGTGTCATTGAGGGAGACTGTACTCTTAGTTAGTGGAATCCCAAGTCTTTCTTGGGGACTGGATGTAGGACTCCTTGTGATAGGAGATCTGAACCAGGATAAAAATTTGTTATTCTTGTGATTGTTCTTATTCTGTCTCCATTATTTATTAACTCTAACATTCGATTTTAGTGACTTCTGTCAAAGTGTTTTTATTAACAGGAATAATTATAAAAGAAATTTTTAGCAATCCATTCACCCCTTCTAGGCTTGCAACCTGGTCAACATGTAGCTTATCTCGGGCCAAACCTAATCAAATCACATACCATCATGTAGTTCTTCGAGTCTACTTTCATATGCACCTATTTTCCATAATTTTCATCAGCATGCATGGTGTATTAAGTGTTTTCCCAAAGTCGTACATGTTTAGGGCGTTTTGTGTTCATATTGGTTCTCACGCATCCCGAGGCCAAATCATGTGAAACCAAAGTGATAGTTCTCTCCTACTCCCCATTCCCAACAAGTTTTATGTTTGAACTTTTATCCAAAGAGCCCTAGATAATGAGATGGGGCTCTTTGGTAATGTGATAGGGGGTTTATCCCCCTTTTATCACCGGTTTTATACCCACATGTAATTTGGTAACCGAGATAGGATAAACAGGGGTGATAAAACTTAAGCATGATAAAGGGGTGATAACTTATCCCTCCCATGGAGGGGGGATAAAAGTTATCCATGTGGATAACTCATTAATTATTATTATTGTATTCTTGAAAATTGTGTTTGTACATTTATACACAAGTAAATGGTGTCAAATTAGGGATAAGGGGTGATAACTATACACACTGTGTCACATCACATCACATCATATCACATCACATTAAAAGTTATCCCCTACATAACTATCCATCATTTAAACCATCTCAAACCAAAAAAAACCCTAAACGTGAATAGTTTATACCCGATTTACTTATATCAGTCCCCTTATCTCATTATCATCGTTTTCATCGTTTTCGGGCAAGAACATGAAACGCGATGACACCAGACGTCGTGTTCTTCCTTGCATGAACGCAACGTACAAGATCGTCATGTTTAACTGAAACATGACCATACCCTATGCCTTGATTTAGCCTTTGACTTGATCGGTCTGACATCTCAAACTGTGCATCGTGTGGGTTTCTGTGACATGCATGAATGCGGCGTAGGCTCACGTCACGATTTACACCATTTTTTTGCTCGTGGTTTTTGTCCTATTTTTATATTATTATTTTGAAAACACCTCTTGAACACGACGTGTCGATACATTGCGATTCAAGGGTGAATACGACACGATGCCTGTCACGTTGTAATTCGACAGACAAGACCATCGCGTTTTAAACATGAAGGCGACGGTATAGACCATCGCGATTTGATCGTTGATAGATTACTCATGTTTCTGAACCGTGTACTGTCTTCTTAAATGAGACGACCATGTTCGTCGTGAATTTCAAGGCCTACCCGAGACCTGTTTTGCATGGTGTAATACCCGGCTTTCTGGCTTTCCGTCCGGTGTCTTGGATGACTGGCCACTAACGCGTCTGGGCTGGGCGACGCGTTAGTGTCGCGTCGTGGGTGTCTGACACGACAGTCATCCTTGTCGCGACCACCTTGTACGTCGTGTTCTTGTCACGCTCGGCTTTCCTGTCGTGTTCTTGTCGCAATCGGTCAACGAGTCGGTGTTCCATCGCTTCGATCGTCTGACGCCTGTCAGGGTGGCAGGCGTGTCAGTACGACTTGTCGCGTTGTCGCGGCGTCACTGGGGGATGCGTTCTTGTCACGGTGCATTGACCCATCGCATTAGGGTCCTTAACGCGACGCGTCGCCCCATCGCGTCTTCGGTGCCAAAGGCTTAAGGCCTTGGCCGGCGACACCTTCTCCTTTCTCCCTCTTTCCCCTCTCTTCTCCCCCTCTGGAGGTGCACGGCCTCCCTCTCTCCCCTTTGTGTATTTTATGCAAAGAGGAGGGTCGTGCTCATGTTCCCGGTGTCATGGAGCTTGCGTGGAGCGAGGAGGAGGTGGCCAATCTGACGTGAAGGGCCTTATGGGTTCGTTTCTTGTTGAAAGGTAGGGATTGCTTGTACCCTTCTTGATCTGGGTGGATTGGGAGCCCCTCATGGTTTGTAGACACTATTTATTGCTTTTACATGCTTCGCTTCCCTATGTGGTGGTGTTGTAGCTTGTGGGCGGCCTTGGGATGGAGCATCCCATAGGTCTGCCTCTCTGTTGGTATCGCAACTGCAGTGCATGTCGCGACACCAGAAGAGGCGTCTGCCCGGTTGGGCGCGACCTTGTCACGACGCGTTGCCCCGTTGCGATAAGGATCGCTGTCGCAACACATTTTCTTGTCGCGACATGGTTTGCTGTCACAACGTTTTCCCGGTCATGATAGGGTTTGTGACGACCCAACCAGCAAACTGGCCCAACAACCGTACTAGTTGGTAGACTTCCTAGGAAGGTCACCCATCCTGGGACTACTCCCAACTGAGCACGCATACTTCAGAGTTCTTTTCCTGCTGGAGCTCTGAAAATGACTAGTCCGAGTTGTTAGTAGTTTTCTGATTTAGTCCATTTAACATATTCTTATATGGGGTGTTACAACCTACCCCTCTTATATAAGCGACGTCCTCGTCACTGCTCACATATAGCACACAATCAAATCCCAGGCAGGCAGGATTCTAGAGGTGGCCCCTACAGGCTCAAGAGGTGGCTCCCACTATGTAGCACTTTGCGCCATTATGGCCTCAAGAGGTGGCTCCCATAGCGTAGCACTTTGCCCTGTATGGCACTTAGTTCCTACACTTCCGGCTGGGCAAAGCTCTGATACCATTTGTGACGACCCAACCAGCAAACTGGCCCAACAATCGTAATAGTTGGTAGACTTCCTAGGAAGGTCACCCATCCTGGGACTACTCCCAACTGAGCACATTTAACTTCAGAGTTCTTTTCCTGCTCGAGCTCTGAAAATGACTAGTCCGAGTTGTTAGTAGTTTGCTGATTTAACATATTCTTATATGGGGTGTTACAGGGTTCCTGTCGCAGTGCCCTTCCCCGTCGCGATGGTATCGCGACTAGGGGGGACGCGACAGTGCCTGTGTTGCCTAGGGTGTTTTCGTGGCCTCAGTTAGCGTGTCGGCGTGTGCCCTAGGGCAGGCTTGCCCTTAGGACCTTCTGGTGGAGAACGTGGCAGGTTACCTAGCTGCGTTCAATGACCAAAGTTGACACCTTCGTGGCCGTGTCCTCGTGGCGGTGCTAGGTGTCTGGCATCTGTCTAATAATCGATTGTCCAACAGCCAATCGATTATTAGCAGAGCGATGTTTTCCAGACTATCTAGTGGTGTTCCGAGGTTCTGGCTTGCTCGTGCGTGCCTTGGTTGGCCGATGGCCCTCTCGAGGGTCCGTGCATGCCTCGTGCTTGTTAGGCTTGTCGTGAGTTACAACCCAGCAGCTCGGTGTGGTTTTTTGTTGTGCTTGCCCCACCTGTTCGCCCAGTGCTTGGCACTTGAGGCTTGTCCCGTTTAGAGGTTGTCTCCATTGCCTGGGATCCCCATCCTCGGGAGCCTGTTGAGGGAGTGCTTCGGGCAACGAGCGTGCTCGAGTTGGCAGCCGAGTTGGCAGACTCTAGAGCTGAGGGTAAAACGAGATTTGGACAGAGGCACCAAGTCGTTTATAGAGCTCTCTTGGTTGGTCTGGGACGCCGAGGCCAGTTGGAGTTCTTCCCAGTGTAGACCAATCATCCCTTCTTCTCACTGCCTCACCCTGTGTTGGTTCTAGAGCCGTTAGGAAGGTCAGGCGTGAGGCCGCAGCTTTGCCAGGCTGCAGTGGCGCGTGCGTTCTTGTGGTGTTCTGTGGCAGATCTGTCTCGCTCTTCCGGGGAGGTTGAGGTAGGAGCCAGGCTGCGAGTAGAGGGAGTGGCTGGTGTGTCCTCCTCTTGGCTGCCAGTTGCAGTGACTGGGTTGTTGTTGTTGTGACGACGTTTTCTCATGACGTTTCCAGTGTTTATCAGTTGCCCTAGCTTGCACGGAGGTTATAGCCTTGTTGTGCCTAGTTTCCGTAGGCATCGTTGGTCTGGCCTTGTGTAGACCCGTGCTTCTGGTGATTTCCATTTCGGTGTTCTCTCGGTTCCGTAGTCAGTTCCTTGGTGCCAGTCCGTAGTGGCACCATCGTGTGGGTTTCCCGACCTCGCAGTGTGTCCGGGGTCCTGGTGGTTCTGCTGTGGGCCCTCGACCTTGGGAGGTCTGAAGTGGTTGTGCTTGTGGTGAGATGTCATTCTCACCTGTTGTTGCGTGGTCTCGGCGGGTGTGCCGAGGGTTCTTCCGCTTTGTGTCTGACTCCGTTGTTTTCTGCGAGAGTCGTGTGTGTGTCACGACCTTGGTTGGTGGTCGTGGCATTGCATTTTTTTGTCCACTGCTTTGTAGTACCATGCTAGGTGTTCCTCGTTTTTCAGCTTTCTAGTGTAGTTTCCTATTTTCAATGTTCCTGTTGCTCTGGCCAGTGAGGGACTAGTAATCCCTGCTGGGCCTTATTCACGAGGCTCACCCCTGCCTACTCTCTTCAGCGAGGGGCTCTTCGTCGCGGGAGCTCGATGTCGGATTGGCTGCGGAGGCGGCTGTGGCACCGTGTGTTGTCAGCAGCAGTGAGAGTGAGCTCTTGTACCTGAGTGAGTTGAGAGTTGTGCTTTGCAAGTTCTCTGGGTATGCCCCTTAAGGACTGCACCTTTCTTCTTGTACCTATGCTTTTATTTGGGACATGTTGTACAAACATTTGTATATTGTATCTTGTTATAGTTATTGAAATTCAGTGCATATCTCACTAGACTATTTCTTCTAACCCTTCCGGTCTTTAGATCCTTAGGAGGCGATGCGAACTTCGGGGTCCCTAGCGGGGGTCCGGGAGGTCGGGTCATGACAGTTGGTATCAGAGCGTGGGTCTATTGAGATTTGTAATGAGTTAATAACTATAGCTGTCCCAAAGAAAGGTACTAGTACGCTGTTGACACTGTCCGACTAGCGTTAGGTTTGTATTTTCAATTGTTTTGCAGGTGTGCAGCTTCCCTGCAAGGTTCGTGTGCGTGCTGCAGGTGGGTTGCAACTATTGATGTGTCGCGTGCGTAGCGAGTGTGGTCGCTCGGTGTGTTCATGCCGTCATGGCGCGGTTGGCGGTGGACTCGTTGGCAATGGTCTTCCCCGTATGGAGGACGATTGTAGGCAAGTCTAGGTGCAGTGCTCTTGGTCGTCTTCGGCGCATTTGGGTGCGTGTGTGTCGCGAAGGCTGAGAGGGCCTACGTGTGGTGTGGCCTTCACCGTTGCAGGGTTGTTGTCTGTGGAACCGGTCGAAGTGTCCCTGCCTTGTTGGTTGTTCCACTATTGTTGGGGTGTGTGCTGTGTTAGTTGTGTGTGTGGTCTCTTGTCTGTGCGCAGTTGTGCGTTGTGCCCTACTTGGTCGGTGTTGTTGCTCGAGCTAAGCAGGTGTTCTGTGTACCGTGTTGCATCGCTGGTTGAGCGCTGCGACACTTGTCTGTGGTTGTTTGTCAGCCCTATGCTGGCTGGTTGTGAGCTCTGGTGAGGTGCTCCCAGAGTTCTTCTCTGTTGGTTCTGGAGGAAGTGAGTTTTCCTCAGAACTGTGTTGTGCTCGTTTCTGGTTGCGGTTGCATTGCCCTCTAGGTTGAGGTGCATCGCTTGGTTGCCCTGTGTTCTGGTGAAGTTTTCCGAAACCATTTGTTGTTATCTTGGTGAGGGTTTCTCCCAAGACTGTTCCATGCTCATTTTTGTTGTTGTTGTGATGCCTCAGGGTCTGAGGTATGGTGTTGTTTTGGTTGGTGCGTTCTAGAAGGTTTTCCCAAAATTGTGCCTTGGTGGTTCTGGTGGAGGTTCTCCCAGGACCGGCTTGCGTTGCTTCTGCTTGCTGCGGTGTTCTCTCTAATGGTCCATGTTGTTGGTCATTTGGGTTATGTGTTCTGGTGGAGGTCCTTCCCAGGATCGCCCTTTGTCGATTCTGGCAGAAGTTCTTCCAGAAGTGCTCTGTGTTCGTTTTGGGCCACCATTGTGTTGCCCCTGTGGTTCGAAGTGTGCCGTTGGGTTGGGTTGCGTTCTGGTGAGGTTCTCCCAGATGTCTCTTGGCGCTTTTGGTGGAAGTTCTCCCCAAAACTTCCCTGTGTTTGTTTTGGTTGTCGCTGCTCTCTCTCTACGTAGAGATGAGCTGTCGTTGTTGCTGAATGGACTGTCTGTGTTACAGTCTACCTGGGTGTTTTCGACCAAGGTGTGGTGCCCTTGGTTGTGCGTCTGGATGCTGCGTTGTCCAGGTTGTCTCGTTGTTCATTTCCAAGTTCTCGACTATGCTGGTGGAACTTCGTGTGTCCCCGTGGTTCGGATGGTTTGCTTCATTTCTCATGCCTGACATGCTCTTGTAGATGGTGGTCTGATGAGTGCAGTCGGTGTCTGGTGGTTGTGCTTCTTGTGGAAGTGTCAGTCTTGCATTGTGGATTTTTCTCTCGTTTGTGGAAGAGACTCGTTGCGTGTCTCCTTCCTCTACTTTTCGTGGGTTGCTCGAGGTGGCGATGCTCCACTGTGGTGTTGTGTTGCCAGGGTGCGCATCATTGCGACCTTCTGGTGGAGTCATGTCCCGTTGAGTTGTTTTTGGGTTGAGCTGGTTGCTCCCCTCATGCTGTCATTTCCTTGTGGTACCGTGGGTCGGTGGACCTGTTCGTGCCATTTGTCATTGTGCTTGTTTCTTGCTACCTACCTGAACAATTTGGGGCATTGGGTCCCTGTTGGTTAGTGCGAGGTAGTATTATTTTCTTATTGGGTTGCTTGCCTAGGCATTGTTCCGTTGTGCATTGGTTTTTCTTGGTTTGCTTGCTCATGCGAGTGTTATTTCGGTGTGTGCTCCATTGTGCCTTGGAGGCTTTTCCTGTCGTCATTTTGGTGTTTGTCCTCTCTATCGGTCGCGATGGAGGTGGTGCCTCTTCGTCTTGCGCGCCAGGGAGTCGTTGTGGTCCTTTGTTCCCCATACGGCAAAGTCAAAGCTCTATGTTTTATGTGCTTCTTGAGCCGACGTAGTTGTTACGCTCTTGAAGTTGTCAGCTTTTTGTGTGCTTCTGTTATGGGTCTCTGGTGGAGAGTCCCCTTCGGTGGGCCCTATGTCATCTTGGGTTGTTGGTGCGGTTGTGTGTACTACACATTGAGTGTTTTCCGATGCTGCGTGTCTTTGTGCCTCAAGGGTCGGGGCCGGTTTGGCCTGTTGTGCCCTTTCAGGCTTGCGGTTCTTTGAGCGTGGCTTTTGGCAGGTCTCTTGTGGAGAGTCCTTTTGTTAGCCAGTGTTGTTTCAGCCGCTGGTGAACCTGTGTTGCACTTTGCTTAGTTTTTGGTGCTTGTTGTAGCACCGTGTGCTCGTGCTTGAGTGTTTCAGTTTTGTGCCGTCTGGAGCCTTGGTGCATTGTGTTGTACCTTGGGTGGCTCCTGGTGCTTGTGATAGCACCATGTGTTATTCTGTGTGCCAGTTCGTGAGATTTGTATGTCATTTCACGACTTCGCCTGGTGTTGGAGGCATTGAGCTTTCTGCCTCTAGGACACTTGGTGTTGGCCTATGCCTTATGGTTGTACCATTACCGTTATGGGGTGGCTACTTTGCTTTGTCTAGGTTGACCTATCGGTGGTACGCCAGGCTTCGGTCGTGGCCTGTGTCCAGGTTTTCCCTCTCGCTTACAGAGCGAGTGTGTTCGGTTGTGGTATCCTACTTCGGTTTGGATCCCTCTGAGGTCGACGTATTGTCCTCAACCTCTGCGGTTGTTTTGGTTCCTATGTCATTGTGCATCTTTTTTGTGGTTGGCATGTTGGTACCCGCACTGAGCTCTGTGTGCGCGTGGCGGGTGTGCTGCCAACTCCTCGTTGCTTCTCCATTGTGTGTGGTGTTGGTGAGTCTGGAAGCCGATGGTGGAGTCTCCTGTCGGTTTGTCTGGTGACAGTGAGGCCTATTGGCACACTAGTACTCGACCACGTGGGTTGTCGACATTGTGAGGTGCCTAGTTTTGGCTTAACCTCAGACGTCTTTCGTGCTTCCATTGCGATGTGTCACATTGTGAAGCGTGCAGTTTCCCAGTTTTGTGGCTCCGCATGCATTTGGTGTCCTTGTCGGACTACAAGGAAGGTCTGTGTGAGACCTAGTGGTGACAGCAGATGTCGTTTTTGCATGTTGAGGTTTCTCTGCATGCATTTGCTATCCCTGTTGGACCGCGAGGAAGGTTTGGGTGAGACCCAGCGGTGGCGGTGGATGCTGTTTCATGTGTTGATGATTCTCCACGAGCGTGTTGTCACTCTGGTCCTCGTAGCTCGTGTGGCTTCTCGGTTGGGCTGGTGACCGATGCTAGCTGCTGCTAGTAGCGTGAGGCTATTCCCCTGAGTGTTGTGCTTGACTCTCAGGCATTCTTTCGGGTTTCTATCAGCAACTGTGTAGTCTATCGGGTTTCGCTAGCAACATAGTGGGTTGCTGACCGACGTTTCTTGTGTTGTTGTTGGCAGTTACTGTGGACTCTGTCGGGTTTCACTGGCGACAGATGTTGGGCGGCATGCTGCGAGGCAGGTGCGCGTGCCAGCGTCTCACCCTGGGGCGACCTGAGAATGAGGGTGTGGCAGAGGCCGGGTTGGCCAAGTCATGCCTAGGTCCGGGTGTGGACCTGCCTGCGGGTGTTGCTGAGTTGTCCAGCAGGGGGGACTGTACCCTGTGGTGGGTTATAAGGAAGGATGGTATCCTTACACAACAACTCGAGTTTTGGCGTAACGGCAATGCCTGAGATCCTATATACCTGGTATCAGAGCGGGTTTACATCGATCTGATTTGAACTGAGCAGCCTTTGTTTCTGAGTATTGAGTGTTTGTTTGTTTGTTTGTCTGTTTGTTTGTTTGCTTGCTTGCTCAACTACTTCTCTTTGCATTTACTTAAGTGTCATGGACTCAAAGGGTTTCATAGCTGAGGGCCATTCCATAAATAGGCCACCATTCTTTAATGGTTTGGACTATTCTTATTGGAAGAACAGAATGCAAGTATTCTTAAGGGCCCAGAACTATGAGATCTGGAAAGTAGTTGAGGCTGGTCCCTATGAAAACCAGGGTGAGGAAGAAACCTGGACAAGGGAACAAATAAGGAGAGCTACATTGAATTACAGTGCCATGAACATGATTCAATGTGCTGTCCATCCCAAGGAGTATTCGAGAATCTCTATGTGTAAATCTGCCAAAGAGATGTGGGATAAACTCGAACTACTCTATGAGGGAATATCTCAGGTCAAGGAGACCAAGGCAAATATCTTAGTTTCAGAATATGAACTTTTCATGATGAAATCTAATGAATCTATTTCTGAAATGTTTGCCAGATTTATGGTGATTGTCAATGGACTCAAGGCTTTGGGTAAGGAGTATACTGATGCAGATTTGGTAAGAAAAATTTGCGTTCACTTTCTTCAATTTGGCATACCAAGGCCACTGTTATTGAAGATTCAAAAGATTTATCCAAAATGTCTTTGGATGAATTGATTGGATCTTTAATGACATATGAAATAAACTTAAGAAGAAATGAAGATCTTATCATTAAGACCAAGCCTATGGCACTCAAAGCCTCTTCAAGCAACAAAGATAAAAATCAGGATAAAACAAGTTCTGAAGAATCTGAGTCAAATGAGGATGAGATTGCCCTCATGACCAGACAATTTAGGAAATTCTTGAAATATAGGAAAGGGAAAATGACTGGGAAAAAAAATTTCCCCCAGGTAAGAAGAATATTTCCTCTTCCAATTTCAATAATAATCATAAACCTGATGAGAATGTTATCTGTTACAGGTGCAACAAGCCAGGACATATGAAGGGAGAGTGTCCTGAGAACAAAAAGGAAAAGCACAAAAGATTCCAAAATACAAGAAGCCCAAGGCCATGGTAGCCACTTGGTCTGATGAAGACACAAGTGAGGAAGAAGAGAGAAGAAGTCCTCAAGCTCAGAAAGTGAGGAAGTTTGCTTCATGGCCAACAGCACAGATGGAAAGGTAAATACTTCCTTTGAAGATGCAGTGGCGGAAGTGCGATGGCACTTGGTACGGGAGGTGCTCATGGAGACCATCTCCTTCCTTCAACGGGAGAGAGAAGGACTCCTCCAGAGCGCCTGTGGCCGCCGCGAGTGACCCTGCTACTGAGCGTGGATCCTCACTAGGTGGTTCGCCCCGTTCCCGTGGTGCTTCCCGAAGTCGCTCAAGAGGTAGGTCTAGATCCAAATACCCTCCTCCCTCTGTCTCCACTTCTTTTTTTTTTGGTCGGTCAACCAAAGAGAATAAATAAATTAATGAAAAGAAGAAAAGAACATGAGATGGGTAAGGAAACCCAATAGTCCAAAGAAATGAAAGGAAGAATGACACTACATGCCAGTGACTATCTTCTTAAAGACCACTACATGCCAGTGACTGTCTCCACTTCAAAGTTGGCTTGGAACGAACTGTTCGCGGGACCTTCCACGTCCTCATCTTCAGGTCTTCGTCTATCCTACATAGCTCCATCTATCCTGGGAGAACGTCCGGTTGCATGCTTTCAAGATGAGGACTCCCAGGAATTGATGCATTCTTGGCGATTCACTGTAGTGGGTTATATAGTGGGGCTATCGCCGTTTATACCCCCCTTAAGTCTTTTATCGACAGGCAATGGAAACCAAAAGGGAGTTATGATCTACATATGCGCACTGGAGGTTTTTTTGTATGCAGCTTCTCTCTTGAGGAGGATATGCAGACTGCGCTTGAAGGGTTTTGGCATATAAGGGCACCCATTCATTGTCCAGAAATGGAATCGGGATACTAAACTGGAGAAGCGATGTTATCTTCTATCCCTCTATGGATAACTTTTCCTAACCTTCCTCTCTATCTATGGTCGCACACATCTCTTAGCAAGCTTGCTAGTGTCTTAGGAAATCCTCTTTTTATGGACAAGCTGACAGCCTCTAGGAGACGTCTCTCCTTTGCTCGGGTATGTATCCTCATAACCTCGGAGTTTTCCTTTCCTCATTCTATCACTGTCCTGCATGAATCCGGTTCATCTGAAGAAGTTGCTGTGGAGTACGAATGGCGTCCAAACCCTGCTCCGTATGCTCCTCCTTTGGTCATCAGGAGGGCACATGTAGTTTGAAAGAGGTCTCCCAAGAACAGTCTAAGCATTCAAGTCTGCAATGGAAACCTAAGCATGCTGTTGTTTCTGGAAACTCGCAAGGTAGCCGAGTTGACTCAGCAAACCCTAATCCTTCTAAGGAGACGATACCAGGTGATCCAAATACAAGCACTGCTATTTCTCTCCTTCCTATTCATGGAAATATCCAAGCTAAAGATCCGGGCGATACTTCATGCAACCTCTCACCTCCAACTAGCGTAAATCCGACTTTGTCCACGTGGCTAATGATATTTTAAAGGCCTGCCTTCTCCGACCTCAAAGCACAACACTGAACATGCTCAAGATCTTCCATGCAATCTTTCTACACCTGTGAGTATAACCCCGACGTTGGCAACGGTGACTCATGAGGGACATGCTGTTTCCCAAACTTGCATGCCGGGTATAAAGCATAGCAATTTCTCTTACCTGATAAGCGCTGGCTAAGGATTGCCTTGCAACGGTTATTCCTGAAGATTCTGTGATTTCCCTGCCTTCGAGGTTCATGGACACTGCCTTATCTTCAGAAGATTCTCTGATTTCCCTACCAGAAGACATGCAGCGTAGGACGAAGGAGACTGCTAGCTGTGTAGATCCCTTACGTCCAATCGGAGCATTATTCATACTGGGAAGGTTGCATCCTCTGCTGTGAGTGAGGTGACTTCGATGGCCAGTAGCATTGCGGCTTGCAACCCGGACTTTGTTTTGAGGCCTGTGGAGATCGGCAGCTCTACCTCCGTTAGTATGAATCTGGATCCTAACGATTTTGCCAACAGCAAACCTTCTATATCTGATAAAGGAAAGGATGTGGATATCGCCTACCAGGTTATTATAGAAGGCCGGATGACCAAGGATTGTACCAAGGAAATAAGCATAATTCTAAAGATACCACCTGTACTTTTGACACTTCGAAGCTCAAAGATGTGGACCGTGTTAGTAAGGTTGGCCGCCAGTCGGTGAAGCCAAGGGTTCTTCCTCACAAGCATTAAGTCTTTATGCATATTATTTCATGGAATGTGAGGGGTATGAACAATAAAACCAAAATGTTAGCTGTTAAGAAAGAGCTTCTGATACATAAATTTGATATTGCTGTTCTTTGTGAGACCAAAATTGCAGAATCTAATAGTGACAGAGTGAAGAATGCCTTATGGCCTGATCTCAATGTTATCCACAATTATAGTAGCAGTGGGAGAGGAAGAATTTGGATTCTTTGGAATCCTGAGCTGTTCACTTTAAATGTTCTTGCTGAATGTGCGCAATACATCCACGTCCAATGCTTTAGAAAGAACAAATGAAAAATTTATTCTTACTGCTATCTATGGATCCAACCTGGTAGGTGAGAGAAGACAATTATGGGGAGATCTATCTAATCTTTCTAATGTTATTGTTCAACTTGGGTTTCTTGGGGATCTTAACACAGTTCGTTACCCTTATGAAAAGCAAGGTGGGCGTACCATTTTGCCTGGCCACCTTGCGGATTTCCACAAATTTCTGGATCATGCAAAGCTTCTTGATATGCCTCATGTAGGAAATATTATGACTTGGTGCAACAGGAAGGTGGTAACCAGCGTATATCTGCTAGGTTGGACAGGGTGTTGATTAATACCATGTGGGGCGAATATGTATGAAGATGGGACTCTATCTTATGAAAATATGATTGTTTCTGATCATTCTATGATGCTGGTTAACACTAATGAAGGAAGTCGGCCCTCTAAGCCTAGACCTTTCAAATTTTTCAATATGTGGACTTCTCATCCTAATTTCAAGACTATTGTGCACAAAGCTTGGAGTACTCAGGTTTCTGCTCTTTACTCTTCCAGTTATGCAAGAAGCTCAAGTGTGTGAAAAATGCTCTGCGGGATTGGAACAAGGAAGTTTTCGGTCATGTTCAGTCTAATGCTTTTAAGGCTAGGAGGAGCTTGTTCACCATCAGACTCGCTTAGCTGGGGATCCCCATAATGCCTCTATTCAAGAGAAGGAGAAACAATGTCGTATTGCCTACTTACATGCACTTGAAAAAGAAGAAATGTTCGCTAAGCAGAAGTCTAAGCAGCATGGTTGTCCCTGGGGGATTCAAACACAAAATTTTTTTATGCTGCTATCAAGCCCGTAGAATTTATAACTCTATCAAGTTGTAAAACAACAGATGGCAAGGTGCTTCATGAGGATGACGAAATCCGAGCTCATGCTTTATCCTTTTACCACTCCCTTTTAAATAAAAAGCATCAAAGAATATCGCCTTCTTTTGAGACTCGGAGATCTCTTTCTGATGATGACATCTCCTTTCTTCTTCGGCCTTTCACTCATCAAGATGTTCATCAAGTGGTCCTCAATTCTCCTAGGGATAAGAGTCCGGGGCCTGATGGTTTCACTGCGGAGTTCTTTATAACACTTGGGATATTGTTGGCGATCTGGTTTCTAATGCAGTTTTATCATTCTTTCAAGATGGGTCTTGGGAAAAGCAGATTAATTCCACCTTTATTGCTCTAGTTCCGAAGCAGCCAAGTGCGGAGTCCCTCGATCAATTTCGTCCCATTTCCTTATGCAACTTCATTTACAAGGTGATCACAAAGCTAATGGCAAACCGATGCAGCATATTCTCCCTTCCATCATTAGCCTCATCAAGTGGCCTTATTCGTGGTAGGAGTATTCAAAGTAATATTCTACTGGCTAATGACCTTGCAAGAAACATTCACTCTAAGCATAAAGGTACTCGTATCTGTTTAAAGCTGACCTTTGTAAAGCTTTTGATTCTGTCTCATGGGACTTCATCTACTATATGATGAATAAAATGAACTTTCCTCCTTCTTGGATATCTTGGATTCGCTGTTGTTTGGAATCAGCTCGGTTCTCTGTCTTGTTAATGGCAGTCCAGAAGGCTTCTTTTGCAGTTCAAATGGTATTAGACAGGGAGATCCGTTGTCTCCGTATCTATTCACTATTGTCATGGAAGGGTTTACTTGTCTTATCGAGGATGCCGTAAAGGAAGTCAATCAAAGTCCCAACTGTTGGTTCTCTTTCTATATCTCACTTTATTTTTGCTGATGACCTTATTATTTTCTTCAAAGATGATATCAATTCGGCTACTACAATTAATCTTTTAATGGAGGAGTTTTATAGCTATTCTGGTCTTCAGCTAAATACCAACAGAGTAGAATATACATGGGTGGCAAGGTGAAAAACAAAAATGCTATCCAAGCTGCTCTCCAAGTTCCAAAGGGAAAGTTACCATCCCTTATCTTGGTCTTCCACTTGTTTTTTTTTTGCTAAGTAATAATGTATTAAATTGGGGAATAATGTACATACCTATGGTCAAGAGGACATAGGCAAAGGTTCCTATTGAGGAGTAGGAGAGTGCACCCCACCTCAGAGAGGTAGAATGGTCCCACTCCACCACTCTCTACCATAAGATAACCAAGATGAACACCTCATGACCACACAATCTGTGGACTATGAGTAAGATAATGAGAAACGAAAAATTGCCTAGGAATGAGATATGTTGAACCGAGTGAGGATCTCTTTTTCCTTCTATTACATCCGCTAATTACATTATTTTCCATGCAAAGCTTGATATCTAGCAACGTCCTAATGAGAACTTGCATGTTAGTGATTTGTTTGTTCTCAAAAATCCGAAGACATCTTTCTCTCCATATCCACCATACCGCAGTCTTCAAAGTAAGTTGAGCCAGCTTCCAAGTAATGTTTTTATGAGGAAGTTTTGATTAAGTTTCTGCATTTCAAGAAGTAAGCAATCTTCCGGTTGTCTCCCTATATCGAACCTCCTCAATAGTTGATTCCAAATCCATCTGGTATAATCGCATTGGAAGAAAAGATGGTCATGAGTCTCCTCTTTATTCCTGCAAAAAATACATTGATTAGCCATGAAAACCTTTAGATTTGAGTAGATCTTGCGTGGGTAGTTTGTTCAACAATGCTTGCCATAAGCAAATATTGAACTTATGAGCAGCCGGCTGTCCCCAAATCCAGGTAGAGAATTGGTAATCAGTGTGATGACTTCGAAGCTCATTCCATGCAGACGCTATCGTGAATCTTCCACCATTGTGATTCCAAGTGATGGCATCCTGATTACCTGCATAAATTTGGATATTTTTGATAGTTGGCCAGAGGCAGATCATCTCATGAGAAGTGGCCCACGGCAGGTCCCACTTAGCGTTATGAATAAACTTATCAATATGCCATTGCTTTTCAGCTCCCAGATCCTGCCTGATCCGTTCCCCATATTTCTGAAATATACTTTGCCCCTATCCAGGGATCATACCACATATTGAATTGAGAACCATTAGCTATTTTGTAGGTGATATGCGCTTGAATCCATTCCCTTTCTTTAAGAACACTTTTCCAGGCACTAGAAAAGTAAGCTTTGCACTTGATCATCCATATGTTTTGATTCAGTAAATACTTGTTGTAAATCCACTCAATCCATATAGATTTCCTTCTCTGTAAGATATCCCACAAGAGTTTAATTGATGCTGCTCTATTCCAGTCAATCAGCCTTCTTAGCCCCAGGCCACCTTCCTTCTTCGGCCTACAGATATGATCCCATTTCACCATGTGCAGCGGCTTGTTATCTGTGGATCCCTTCCAAAAGAACTCACGGAAAGTATCTTCTATGTGTTTAATAAGACCCTTAGGTAGGAGAAAAGCAGAAGACCAGTAGATGGAATAAGATTGGAGAACGGATCTGATGAGCTCAAGTCTACCAGCTTTGGATAAGAGTCTATTCTTCCATGAATTCAAGCGCCCTTTAATTTTCTCCAGGAGGGGAGTACAATGAACTTTCTTGAAAGAGGATGATATGAGAGGGAGACCAAGATAAGGGACCGGGAATTACCTTCACCAACCTCCATAATATTCAAGATGCTTTGTTTATCAGTAATTCTGCCACCCACAAACAATTTGCTTTTCTGCTTATTCATAGTGAGACCGGAGCAAATAGAGAAATCCTGCAGAACTTTCATGACATTTACAGCTGATTGGATGTCGTTCTTAAAAAAAATGACCAATCATCAGCAAAGACAACATGAGATATTTGCATGTTACCAGCAGCCGGAACCTTAATATCACCCTTTACAACAGCTTCTTCCAATAACATGTGAGACCTTCCATTGCAATGGTAAAAAGGTATGGGGACAAGGATCACCTTGACGAACACCATTACTTCCATGAAAGAAACCAGCAGGGGAACCATTAAAGAGGATGGAAAAATTGGATTATCTATGCAACTTCTGATCCACATTATCCATTTATCAGGGAAACGCATCTCCTTCATCATGCGATATATGAACTCTCTATTAACAGAGTCAAAAGCCTTCTTCAAGTCAGCTTTGAGACATAGAATGTTGCCTTTAGTTTTGGAGTGAAGATCTCTAACCAAATCATTAGTTAAGAGTAATATATCATGAATGAGTCTCCCTTTAATGAAGGCGGCCTGGTTAGGGCTGATGAGCTTATGAAGAACCTTTTGCATTCTGTTCGCCAGTATCTTAGATATTACTTTATAGATAAAGTTACAAAGGGATATCGGTCTATACTGATCAAGTGAGTCAGCTCCTTCAACTTTAGGAATTAGAGCAATAAAAGTGCAATTCATCTGATTTAGAAGTCTACCTGATTGGAAAAAATGCTTCACTGCAGAAATAACTTGCTCCCCCACAATATCCCAAGTTCCTTGATAGAATTCAGCTGGAAACCCATCAGGACCAGGGCTTTTATCTTTCGGGGACTAGAAAACCACTTTTGTAATCTCGTCATCACTAATGTCTTGAAGAAGTTGCTGAATATCCATATCACTGAGAGTGCTTTTCAGATTGATAGAGGAGTGATTCCAGTCATTTGCAGGCTGGTTCAAAGAGTAGTGAAGAAATCCACAGAATGTTGTCTCACCTTGTCAATATCATCAATAACCATACCATCAGAATTAATGCATCTTCGTATCATGTTGACAGATTTCCTGGCTTTGAACGCAGCATGAAAATATTTAGAATTCTATCCCCCAGAGATAGCCATTTCTGTCTAGATTTTTGCTTATAGAAGGATTCCTCCGTGTCAATAGCTTTAAGATATTCATGTCTAATTCGGTTTTCTTCTTCAATAAGAGCCTGGTCTCTATGGTTGTGCGCCAGCTTAGCCTGGATCTTAGAAACTTCCTCCCTCCAGTGATTTATAGAGTTATGCACATCTCCAAAAATCTCCTTGTTCCACTTCTTTAAAGCTTCCTTGACAGCCTTTAGTTTCTTGCAAAGAATAAAGTAGGAGAGCCATAGAATTGCTGATTCCATGCTGATTGAACGACATCCTTGAAGTCTTTGTGCTGAGTCCATATGTTGAAGAACTTGAACGGTTTCTGACCATAGTTCACCATAGAGGAAGTATGAACAGTAAGAATGGAGTGATCAGAGAAATAGGTGGATCCATAATCCACATAGCCATCAGGAAATTGAGTCATCCACTTATCATTGATAAGACATCTATCAAGTTTAGCAGCAATCCTTCTTCCTCCCGAAGAGCAATTATGCCAAGATAAGGTGTTTCCCACAGCGTTCAGGTCCATAAGACCAGAACGAGTTATCATATCCTCAAAAGCTTTAAGAATCTGCTCAGGAACCGGCTGACCTTCCACTTTTTAGTAGTTCTTTGAAGAAAAGTCACTGTCACCCGATATGGACAAGATCAAAAGGAGAATCGAGTCTTGGCGTACTTGTCTCCTCTCTAGAGCTGGCCGTTTGGAGCTGATCAAGTCGGTGCTGTCTTCTTACTCCATTTATTGGTCCATCTCCTTCATTCTTCCTGCTGCTATGGTTAAGGAAATTGAAAGAACTCTTGCAAACTTCTATTGGAAGGGCAACTCTAACCAAGGCACTCCTCATATGGTTAGTTGGAAGGCTATCTGTAGACCAAAATCTGAGGGCGGTTTGGTCTTAGGAGATTGAAAGATTGGAATATGGCCTGTGCAACTAAGAACTTATGGATATTCTTCAGAAATCCAACTCTCTTTGGGGCTTTGGGTTCAGGAAAATTATTTGAAGAAAAATTCTATTTGGTGCATTCAGCCGAAATCTCATTATTCCACTGCTTGGAAAGGTATCTCATTCAAAGGATTGGTTGCTTCGTCACATCAACTACAAGGTGGGGGATGGAAACAATTTCAGCTTCTTCTATGACCCTTGGATCCAAGGGAAAGCATTTATATGATGGTTGGAGATCGCCTTAGGCAGCACCTTGCCTTTCCAAAAGATGTTACTTGTTCTTACTTTATTAGGAATGGCCAGTGGCATCTTCCTCCTCCTACCTCCACTGATATGTTTGACATTTGGCCTTTGATTCATAGAACTCCTCTCTATTCGTCTGATGTGATAAGCTGGAATCATGGTACCTTCTCTACTAAAAGTGCTTGGAATTTACTCCGGGAACAACATCAAAAAATCGGGTGGGATTCCTGGATTTGGAAAGGTCCTACAGTTCAAAAATTTTCTCTTACTTGCTGGCAGGCCATTATGCATAAGTTGCCTACTATTAATAACCTGAGGAAACGTGGTTTTCTCATTCCCAGTAGGTGTATTCTTTGCTGCAATGATGAGGAGCATGAGGATCATATCTTCTTTAAGTGCCCTTACTCAATATCTGTCTGGGGAGAGATTCTTCAACGCATGAACATCACAAGACACCCTCGTCAAACTATCTTGGAGGAAATGCACGCTCTTACATCTAGCTTCAAAACCGATGGGTTTGCAACTTGTGTAGCTCGACTATTATTTAGAGCTTGTGTTTGGTGGATTTGGAAGGAGAGATGCCTAGAACTTTTGAGGAGATCAGCACCACTCCTATTCACACAGCTCTATCCATTATGGAGATGTTGGAGTTGTTTGGAGGCCAAACATCAAGGCCTTGTTCTTTCTGGTCGGTCAAAAAGTATTTGTGAGAAGCTTAACATTAGAATCAATAAATGAATGTATGCTACTCTTGGAGTGGTTAGTCTTTGATGGTTAGTCACCAGCTTGTGGTGTCAACCCTCTTTGTTCTTCCGTCTAGACTATAAGGTTTTGTTGCTTTATAGTCCTTATGTACTTTTTCTCCTTTCATTAATTTATTCATTTCTGGTTGACCGACCAAAAAAAGATTATAGTGTTGAAGATTGGCAGGATGTGTATGCTGATTGGTAGAAAGATACTCTGAAATGAGAAAAGAAAACAAACACATCAAAAAGAAAATTGAAAATCTTTACCATAACCAATCTTCAAACAATAGAATCTGTGAACTGGAATCTGAAGTAACAGAATTGCTTGAAGAAAAAGAAAATTTACTGAACCTAATTGATGATTAAAACTTGCCTCTCAGAAGGCCTCCCAGACTTCAGAAATTTAAATGAAAAGCTGGAAATTGAAAAACAAGAAAAACAACAGAAAATTGAAGAAATTGAAATTCTTAAAAACCAGCTAAAGGAAAAGGAGGAGGTTATCCAAACCTTCACAAAAGGCCAAGATAACCTAGAGGCATTGCTAGGATCCAACAGACAACCACATCTCATGGATTGGGATTCAACAAAAAGAAATCAACAAAATAAATCTGGTGAGAAAAGGGAAAAGCACCATTAATCAACTTTGTTAAAGGTCCCAATCTGGAAAACACTGAAATCCAAAAACCCAAACAAAACCCCAAACAAAACCCCAAACAAAACTCAAAACAAATCAAAAATCCAAAAACAAAAGAAGACTGTCAGGTCGACACAGTCCCCTGACAGGTCGACCTGTTCAACACCAAAAACCATAATCAACTCAACTAAAAATTCAAATAAAAATCTGAGAAATAAGAAAAAGGGAAAAGAAATAATCCTTGAAAAACCTTGGACCTCCAAGACAGCTCCTCAAGAAAATTGGACTAATCCTTGGAACCAATGGTATGAAAACCCTGTTGGTATTATCCTCAATACCCTTATCCAAATTTCTGGATGTACCAACACAATCCATGGATTCCACCTCCTTCTATGAACTCAATTTTCAAATGAAAAACTCCCCTCCTACCAAAACAAAGATCTTGGTGCTTTCATTCCTAAAAGAAAGAACAAACAGAAAAATGCTGAAAACACCAAAGTAACAAAACAAAATCTAAAACAAATCAAATTTGGGTGAGAAAGGATTTGATGTCTTTGCTAAATCATTCTGATGGTCCCAACTCTGTTTGGGTACCAAAATCTTCTCTCCACTGATCTTGTTGCAGGGAAGTCGTGCACCCAACACAAATGTATGGTTTCTTGACAGTGGGTGTTCACGACATATGACTGGAGATAGAGCCAAATTCTCATTCCTGCTTGAAAAGGAGGGAGGGTCAGTCACCTTTGGAGGTAAAAATAAGAAAGATCATTGGATCTGGTAAGGTTGGTCAAACTTCTTTAAACTCAATAGATAATGTTTTGTTAGTTGATGGACTTGACTATAATTTGCTCAGTATTAGCCAACTATGTGACAAAGGTCACAAAGTTGTGTTTGAATCTGATTTTTGCAAAATAATTGATTCATCAACTGACAAGATTAAATTCTGTGGAAAAAGAGAAAACAATGTTTACATGATCAACTTTAATAAAAACTTTTCTGAAAATATGTGTTTTGTTGCAAATAAAGATGAAATTGCATGGACTTGGCACAAAAGACTTGGCCATGCAAGCTTCAGAACAATGAATAAGTTGTTAAGATTGAATTTGGTTAAAGGTCTTCCTGAATCCTTTTCTAGTGTTGAAGGTCAAATTTGTGGGATCTGTGCTAAAGGAAAATGTGTTTGTTGAACAACCTCTGGATTTGATAATGAAAAATATCCTAACCATGTTTTCAAGCTTAATAAGGCACTCTATGGTCTTAAACAAGCTCCAAGAGCTTGGTATGATCGTTTGAGTTCCTTTTTACTTGAAAAAGGATATTCTAGAGGTAATGTTGATTAAACATTGTTCACAAAAACAGCAAAAAATCAAATAATTGTGGTCCAAATTTATGTTGATGACATAATTTTTGGCTCCACCAATAAAGGCCTTTGCACTGAATTTTCAAATCAAATGCAGAATGAATTTGAAATGAGCTTAATGGGAGATTTAACATTCTTTTTGGGATTGCAGGTTAACCAAACGAATGAAGGAATCTTCATCAGTCAAACTAAATATGTTAAGGAGCTACTGAAAAGGTTTGACTATCAGAACCTTAAACATTCAAGCACACCCATTGCAATAAATGCTAAGCTAGAAGAAGACCCATCTGGTAAGTCAGTAGATCCAAAAACCTACAGAGGTATGATTGGCTCTCTGCTCTACCTTACTACTTCTAGACCTGACATTCAGTTTTGTGTGTGCTTATGTGCTAGATTCCAATCAAATCCTAAAGAAAGTCATATGCTTGCTGTGAAAAGAATTTTTAAATATCTTGTTGGAACATGTGACTTAGGAATTTGGTATCCTGCTGGTTGCAAGTTAGAATTGTTTGCCTATTGTGATGCTGATTATGTTGGGTGTAAGTTAGATAGAAAAAGCACAAGTGGCTTGTGTGTATTTCTAGGTGGGTGCCTTATTTCTTGGGCTTCTAAGAAGCAACATTCAGTTGCTCTGTCAACAGCAGAGGCTGAGTATGTTGCTGCAGGTAGATGTGGAACTCAGATTCTCTGGGTGAAACATCAACTTCTTGATTACAACCAAGATTTAGGGTGTGTACCCATCCTATGTGATAACACAAGTGCAATCAACCTTTCTAAAAACCCCATTCAGCACTCCAGAACAAAACACATTGAAATTAGGCATCATTTCTTGAGAGATGAGGTTGCAAAGAAATTTTTTGAACTCCATTTTATTGAAACTGAAAAACAAATTGCAGACATATTCACAAAACCCCTTCCTGAAAATAGATTCTCATCTTTAAGGAGAGAACTTGGTCTTTGTAAATGTCCACCTTCTTGATCTCTCTTAAGGTTTGGTTGAGTGCTATGCATTACCTAAGGGGAGTTCTTTGCATTTCATATTTCCTTGCTTCCTCAAGATACATTGTTCATATCTCTCTCATTTTCAATTCTATTTCCTTTTTTTTTACAATAATTCTCCACTTCTGATTGTGTTGAAACTTCTTGGTATATCAAATAGTGATTTGGAGAAGGACAAGTTATGCTTGTCTGGATACTTTCACTATGCGTGAGAACATATCTCCGCCAAGTACTAAGAAGTTAATATGCATGATTGAGGGGGAGCTTTTATTGTTTCAAAAAGAAATTCTTTTCTGATTTCAAAACTTGCACAGTTTAACTTCCCACTTCTTTTGCTAATGATTCTTCAACTCTTATTGTATTGAAATCTCTTGGTATATCAATGGACTTGAAGAAGGACAAGTTATGCTTGTCGTGGACACTTTCACTATGCGAGAGTATGTGTCCTCCGCCAAGTACCAAGAAATGGATATACAGTTGTTTGGGGAGTCTTTGTTGTCCAAGAAGAAATTCTCTTCTGATTTCAAAATTGCATATCTTTATTCTGATGACAAATGGTTGAAATCATCATCTCAGGGGAGCTAGAAAATTCACAAGTCACCTTTTTGCAAATTTCAAACCCTTCTTGCATTTCATCAATTCCTTGCATGATGTCCTCATTCTAAAGTCTAGAGTCTCAAAATGACCTTGAGTGATCCATTATATTTTTACTAATCACTTTTCACTATGTCTCTCAATCCACAGAAATTCAGATCTCTTCCTAAACTAAATAACAATTTGTGTATTGAACTTAAACATTTCCTTGTTTGCAACTGATACCTGGATGTATTTGAATTCTATCTCACAAACTCTCCAAAATCTTATAAAATCCAACAGAGCAATGGCATTTGTGCTGAGAAACTGCACACCTTCACAATGAATGAAGTGCCATGTATGTCATGAGGCATTATTGCTACTCTGTTCAAAGGGATCCAAATTGAAAATAACCTCAAAATTCAAGCAATTATGTGCTATGCTTTTTGATGATGACTGAGTAACTGGAAATATTGGCGTCTAAAAAACGTATATTTCATGTCAAAAGGTCACCCCCTTGAGACTTGACAATGACTAAATCTTGAGTATCCAGGGACTATGGTGTTGTAAAAAGCCTAGTACTTGAGTGAAAGAGATTTACATCTTTGATAGTTTGTTAAAAGAACAAAATATGAAAATTTTGGAGATTTTTTTAGAAAGAATCATCTTCCTCCTTCATCAAGTTGTTCTTTAAGTTTGTGTGTTTACTTTCAACACAACTGTGTTTATTCTAGATAATCTTTAATTCTTGAAAATTGAGAAATATGGTAGATTTGGTTGATGTTAGAACATAATCCCTCAATTTATCATTTTGGTTGATTCAGTCTTGGAATGCTAATATCCTGTTGAAATTGTGTGAAATACTTGAACTGTAATAATTTTTTGCAAAATCACAAATGAATTTTTAGGCCTCTTAAAAATCCTTGAAATGATAATTCCTCTCATTATTTATCATTATAAAGATGTTCCCCAAATTTCTCAAAATTTCCTCTCAAAAATTCAAATTTCTCTCAAGGCTGTGTCGACACAATCCTCTCTCGTGTCGACACCAACCCCAGTCAGGTCGACACACCCTTCCTCATGTGTCGACACTGCCTTCTTGCCAGAACCCTTTCAAACCTTTCGGGTTCACCTTAAACCCTTGTTGTTCCTTGCGGGGCATGTACCACTGCATCCCTTTTTGGGCATCAGGTCGACCCGACGGCTAAACTCTCACCTTTCCGGCAAGAAATTTTCCCCATTCTCTCTAACTCTCATCCCCCTTCAATCACCTCTCCAATCTTCCATCTCCTCTCTGAAATTCCACTCCTTCCTTGCACCATGGTCCGCAAGTTGGGTCCCCGCCGTGGCGCAAGGTCTCAGGCTTCTTCAAGGCAGGTTCCGGCACAGGTTCAGGTTGAACACATTGAAAGAGAACCAAGCGAAGAATGATCCTGCAGAGCTTCCAGGATCCTCTTCTGCACCTCTCAGAGCTTCAAAGAGAGGTAGGACCTCCAATACTGGCAGAGGTAGACAAGTTCAAACCCTAGATCAGATATTTCGGGCGATTCCTCTGACCATCCTGATGAATCATCTTCGTCTTCCTCTACTGAGTCTCAAGAGGATATACCCTCAGAATCCGTCAGTGCTGCCAAACTGATTTTGAAGCCTAAATTCTTGCCTTTCTGACACCCAATTAGCAGACTCTCTCCAGAAATTCAAACCTATTCTCCTTTCAATCTTGGATACCTTTTATTCTGAATTTCAAGTCTGCTATCCAGGTTAGTTAGAGAGTTCTACAAAACCTCACCTGCACAGAAGAGGTTTAAACCAAAGTCAAAGGATAGAGATAGACATGCCAACTGATGTAGCAGCCTCCATTTTCAAAGTGCCAGTGAGGGGCTGACTACATGAATTTGAATTTGACTTACATGAAGCCTACTCAATCTTGACAGGCCATCTTGCAGATCCATCAGATCCCACACAAACCTATGTGACAAGGTTAATGCCAACTCATTTCCACCTGTATTAAGGGTAATTCACCACATCTGACAACCATAGTTACCCCTCAAGGTGGTGGGAGGGATAGATGGACAGATATCCAGAGATTCATACTCTATTGCATGGTCAAAGATATCAAGGTCAACCTTCATGTGATTCTTTAATCAAATCATTTCTGAAACTACAAGAGCAGACCTCAAGATCTCTACCTTATGGAGCACATCTGACCTCAGTGTTCAAGCACTTTGGTGTGCCATTGGAAAATGAAAAATTCCAATCCATTCCCAAGTCAAACATCTACACGTTCAAGAATTCCAGAAGTTTATGGGATTCAGATTGGAGGGAAATCAAATTAGAAGAGGACCAGCTGTGGGTTGAGGCTCTCCAGTTCAAGAGGAACAGCCTCAAGTTCAAGGGGAACAGCCCCAACCTCAGGAGGATCAGCCTCAGGCTCAAGGGATCAGCTCCAAGTACAAGAGGACACAGCCTCAGCTGAAGGGACCAGCCCCTAAGTCAAGAGGATCAGCCTCCTATGCATGAGGATCAGCCTCAAGTCGCTAATGAAGGTGATAGTCCTTTCCATGCTCCTCTCTCACCTCAGCTTCCTCATTTTTCTCCACAACACTCATTCCACATCCACATCTTCTGGTGGGCCTCCTGTTCCACCAGAATTGATATCATTCCTCAATGACAAATTTGAATCCTCAACTCCTCACTTCAATCATGTCCACATCTTTGAGCTACGGATTCAAAGACTGGAAACAAGTTTCTGCCAATTTATTGAACAGAAGGCAGCTTCAGATTATCAGCTCAAAGGTTCAATAGTTTGATTGACACATTGGCAGATGCCTCTCTACAGCTAAAAGAGCATCAAGACAAGTTGGAGATAGTTATGAAGGGAATATTGGCAAATTCCCAAGCAATGTCTTCAACACCAACCAAACATTGCATGAGATTTCCAGCACCAGATTGTCATTTGCTCATTTTGTGGATGATTTGAAAAGTATGAGGAATTTCAATGAGCACATAGACAAGCAGCTTACAGCATTGACCATGGATTCAAGATAATGCAAAGACCTGGTTGGTCACTGGCTCATCAAGTTCTCAACCTGTTTCAGATGAACTGAAAAGAACTCAAGCACCTTGATAGAGCATCTGATAAAATGGAGCATTATCTTCACACTCGGCTGACAACTATCCATGAAAACATCAAGTCCAGCATGAAGTCAATGGACAAAAGATTGTCAGACATTGAGATACTTCTAGCTCCAATCCTCCTCCTCCTCCATCTTCTACCTAATGAACATTTTTTTTGATAATGTCAAGGGGGAGAAGAATGAATGAATTGAATGTAATATCTTGATGTAATGACCTTTTTGAATGAAATGAATGAAATGAAACGGTTGTTTGGCTTCAATTGGCTTCAATACAAACTTTTGTCTTTGTGTGTGAATACTTGTTCAATTGTTGACTTGTGTGCACAAAACTTCCAATTTCAAGTAACATTGTATCTCACAAAATATCATCAATGTTACTGAACAATATCAAAAGGACATTGACAAGTATGAACAAAAAAAAAACAAAACTTAAACAATAAAAATTGCTTAAAAAATCACACTTCATCAAAACCACATTCAAATATGGATTTAATGTTGCCATCATCAAAAGGGAGATTGTTGGATTGAATGCAATTCATATCATTTCCCTCCTATTTTGATGATGACAAGAAGTGTTCTTAAAGCAATTTAATTGAAGCATGTCAAAAACATCATACCTGAAATTCATGTTCAAAAGTATTTTGCAAATCACATTTATCATTTATAGTCATGACATCATTTACTAATGATATATGTTTTTATTTTTTCGGGAACAAACTTTTTTATGCAAAAGATGTGTCGACACACCCATCAATGGTGTCGACACATCAACACAGATTCAAAGAGAAATGTGTAAAATGTCAAGAGTGTGTCGACACATGTCAAGAGTGTGTCGACACGAGTGGCAGTTTTCCAGAGATCAAGGGTACCCAGGTCGACACACTCCCAGGGCAGGTCGACACTAGACCCAGTTCCCAGAACAGCCAGTTTGAGGAATTGGGACAGCAGGTCGACACACTCAAGAGCAGGTCGACACGGGACCTCTCTCCCAGAACAGGTTTTTTTCTATCTTGGGACAGTGTGTCGACACAACCACCAGGGCAGGTCGACACACTACGGAAACTTTTCATCCTAAGAGCTGATGGCTGCCACGTGTCCTTCTAGGGCGATCAGAGTCTTTCTTGGAAAGCGTGCCCTGTACCCCAAAGGGTATCTTTGGAATCTTAAGGGTATAAAAGGTCCTTTTTGGCCTGCCTTCAAAAGAGAACCCATCCAACCTCTTAGAGCCTCCTGAAAAATTCCTGGCGGCCATAAGGTTCGTGTCTCCCTCCTCTGCCTCCTGGAGTCTCCTGAAGACCTCTTCTCACCAATTCAAGGTGTGAGAATTGTGGTTTGATCTTTAAAGAAGCCTCTGAAGCATCTCAAGGAAGCAGATCAAGTAGAAGCCTCGTTGGAGAAGAATTCAGGAAGGTCCACCTCCCAGATTGCAGAGCATCGTCTTGGACTTCATGTTTACAAGCTTCTTCCCAATCCAAACTTCTACAAGGGAGTACACTTGAAGAACGAAGCCATTCAATACATTTTACTTTACTTCTGTTCTTCTGAGATATCTCTTGAGATTATGCAAGTGCTTCTGCATAATTCTCATTAGTGTTCTCAAATTTCGACTAGATCTGTTGCTAGGAGATCTTGTCTTAATTGGTGTCTAGCAAGTCTATGTGTGAGCCTTGTGCTCAGGTTGTTGTGAGCCGGTGTGCTCAGTGTTGAGTTGTCAAACTCAAGTGTGGGTTGAGCAGTCTTGCTCAGTTGTCTAGAGTAGTCTTGCTCTAGAAGTGGTGTGAGTTGTAAGCTCTTCAGTGTTGGAGTTGTCAGGCTCCAGTGGGTGTGTTACCCAGTTGTGTTAGTGAATCCTCACGGGTTGTGAGGGGTGGATGTAGGAATCACATGGGTGATTTCCGAACCACCTAAAAATCCCTGTGCATTTGTTTTCTGTGGTTTGACTGATTCATCCGCTAGATGCTTGCATAGATTCGTTTTTAATTCACTTAATCAACTTGATTCCATCTAAGTTTTTCAACCCACTCCTCTAATCAGATCAGTAGCTTTTCACTGATAACATTGCCTCTGATTCTAAATAGTTTTAAAAATTATTAAACTTCCGCAAAGTGGCTAAGATCTATTCATCCCCCTTCTAGATCTTTCCACACATTTATTTCAATCCTTCACATGGGACTAGCTGGGGACCAGTACATCTACTGGTGTCCGTCCCCCAACCACGAGTGCGCTACAAGCAATTAGCACAACCACAACTCACGAGGCACTGCACCATTGCTGTCTTTCCCTCTGCTGGACGTACAACTCAAACAAAGGAGTGAGGGTTTCCAGGAAGATGACACAGACCTCGACGGTATACAACATCGGGACAAACCCCGAGCACAACAAACACAACGTTCCTGGCTCACAAAGAACCTGGGGTACCCGATTAGAGAGGCATTTCGGAATAGGCGTCGAACCACCACACTTGACAAACACACAAACCACGCCGATCACTTAACATAACTATAAAATTTATACCACGATACATATAACATAACTGGCTCGTCACTGGTCACCATGTGACCTCTAAGCAACTAGACACCATTGTACATATGGACCACTTGACATACTATAACCTTGCCTATCATTGGTCATCTCATGACCTTCATAGCAACTCACCTTAAACCGTATGTGTAACACCCCATATATGATATGTTAAATGGACTAAATCAGCAAACTACCACAACTCAGACTAATCATTTTTAGAGCTTGAGCAGGAAAAGAACTCTAAAGTTAAGCGTACTCAGTTGGAAGTAGTCCCAGGATGGGCGACCTTCCTGGTAAGACTACTAACTAGTATGGTTGTTGGGTCAGTTTGTTGGTTGGGTCGTCACAAATGGTATCAAAGCATTGCCCAGCCAGAAGTGCAAGAACTAAGTGCCACACAGGCAAAGTTGCTATGCTCTAGAGTCACCTCTTGAGGCCATAATGACGCAAAGTGCTACATAGTGGGAGCCACCTCTTGAGCCTGTGGGGGGCACCTCTAGAATCCTGCCTGCCTGGGTTTGATTTGTGTCCATATGTGAGCAGCAATGAGGACGTTGCTTATATAAGA
>CM024763.1:60607104-60639604 GCA_014218235.1 Colocasia esculenta | reverse complement strand
TCCACAGAATTCTATATGTATCTATATTTATGAATCATGTTTACCCACTTTAAATTGAGTATCTGTTTCCCTCCTTTTCCTGCTAGGATTGGAAATCTTGTATTTTGCATATCCATATGATCGAGTCCTTGGGTTCCGAAATCGTGTAATGTAAAAAAGAAGTGCTTCGAATCATTGCTATTTGACTCGAACCTGTTCTGAAAAAGTCGAGATATTTTGAATTGTTTGTTGACACAGACAAAGTAAGGCAAGACCTTTGAAATGATTTCAATATTGGACCTTAGACATATAATAGTTCTGAATTGAATCTCTTTAGTTTAGAAGAAGATCCTTTGTCTCATGGTAGCCTGCTCTAGTCCCCTTACGAAACTTTCGTTATTGGGTTAGCCATACACTTCACATGTTTCTAGCGATTTACATGGCATTATCAAATGAACAAGTCTTGGATAAGAATCTACAACGCACTAGAACGCCCTTGTTGATGATCCTTTACTCCGACAACATCTAGGGTTCCTCGAACAATGTGATTTCTCACACCGGGTAAATCCTTAACCCTTCCTCCTCTTACTAACTACAGAATGTTCTTGTGAATTATGGCCAATACCAGGTATATAAGCAGTGATTTCAAATCTAGAGTTAATCGTACTCTGGCAACTTACGTAAGGCAGAGTTTGGTTTTTTGGGGGTGATAGTGGAAAAGTTGACAAATATGTCACCCTTGCTGTCACTCTACAGAACCGTACATGAGATTTTCATCTCATACAGCTCCTCATTCAATTCTTTTGAAGTAATTGGATCCTTTTCCGCATTCGAGAATCTTCTCCCTCTTCCACTCCGTCCCGAAGAGTAACTAACACCAATTCAGTCACGTTTTTATGTTCCAATTGAACACTTTCCATTTTTGATTATGATCAAGGAGAAGATTATTCTTTTTACCAAACATATGCGGATCAAATCGCTTATATAAGAACAAGAGATCCTTCTTGATCAATCCCTTTGTCCCACATTCTTCGAGAATAAGAAAGATCCTTTTTGAGTTTGAATTTGTTCATTTAGAATCTGGGTTCTTCTACTTATACTTATTTATTTACTTATTGATTTTCATTTTGATTTTGTTTTATTATTTATTTCATTTTGATTTTTTTTTGTCTTTCCCTCTCTTTTTTTTATTCCCTTCCATCATTCCTTAAGTCCCATAGTTTTAATCCTGTAGAATCTGACCCATTTTCTCATCAAGCGAGGGTACGAAATAAATCAGATTGATTTTTCGATCAAAAGTAATATGTGAAATCTTCAGTTTTTTTCCTCTTCCTCTATCCCTATCCCATAGGTACAACATTTGAATCAATCGAGAACCTTTTCGTCTATTCTGTATGAATCGATATTTTTACATTCCAATTCTTTCTCGATACCTTCCAAGGAAAATCCCAAATTAGATCCAAAAAAAATTAATGGGTTGGTGTGAGCTTATCCATGCGGTTATGCACTCTTCAAATCAAATAGGAATCCATTTTCTGAAAGATTCTGGCTTTCGTGCTTTGGTGAGTCGTCCGAGATCTTTTCGATGACCTATGTTGTGTTGAAGGGATATCTATATGATCCGATCCATTGCGTAAGGCCCGTGGTACGGTAGCAACATGTGACGGAACGCCTCGTCCAAGCCTGTTAAACCAGTAACGTGCCTGACCCGAGTCCGTCTTCCCGCGAACGGCCGAAGCCTCGCAAGGGATACCACACACTAGTCCGTGAAAACACAAAGGAACACACCATTCCATATATATATTTCACAAATTTACATAGCCATATTTCCACATAACTGAAAGAAAGTACAAGAGCCTGGGGCATACCTCGGGGTACAACTGGAAGAAGTAACCAACTAGCTACTCTACACTGCTGGAGGTGCTGACCCTACACCGCTATGACGCGGCTCCGAACTGGACGACGGCCGAGAAACATCCTCCTCTCCCTCACCTGTGGGGGTAGGGGTGAGCCTCACTAGTCACTGGCTCAGTAGGGAACTCCCCCAACACCGAGCAAACCAAAAACAAAGGTATGAAAGTAGTAAACTATACTAACAGTTTATAGAACAGCTAAGCAGGATATTAAAGCTGTAAATATACTCACCGTTTGTCGACTACGTAAAACAACTATATTAAATAAACGGCAAACCCAAACAGGTGTACGAGCTAAAGTAGAGACTGCCACACGCGAGCCACGTGAACTGGTTCGCGACACCAGCAACTGATTCGGACAAACAAACACAGGTCTACCTCTCAGTCTCGCAGCAACGAACGAATGGTCCAGCTGCCGCTCCACGTGAAAAGGTCAAGTAACTGTGGAGACCAACTAAACACCACCACCTGCGGACCACACGGTCGCAGGCCCATGCCTGGCACCTCTAGAGACCCTGGCCTAGGCCCTCAAGAG
The DNA here is from genome assembly GCA_014218235.1 of Colocasia esculenta. Taxonomy (NCBI): domain Eukaryota; kingdom Viridiplantae; phylum Streptophyta; class Magnoliopsida; order Alismatales; family Araceae; genus Colocasia; species Colocasia esculenta. Next base: position 60,637,177 of record CM024763.1, on the reverse strand, counting down.
TGAGGCACTGGAAAAGGACTAGCTGGGGACTAGTGTCGACAACTGGTGTCCGTACCCCCAACTAAGAGCGCGCTACAAGTGACCAAAAGACAAGTACAACAGTCACTGTCCCACTGTCGTCTTTCCCCCAGCCAGACGTACAACTCAAGCAAAGGAGTGAGGGTGTCCAGGTCAGACCACAGACCTCGACGGTACATCACAAGTACCGGGACAAAGCCTCGAGCTAACAGCCTGGCTCACAGAGAACCTGGGGCACCCAACTGGAGAGGTAACCACGGTAGGCGTCGTACTACTTTCCACGCACACAAACCACGTGCACGTCACACACAAACCACGTGAGCTCTCGCGTAAACCACGTGCACTAATAGTCCACTACACATGAATACTACGTAAACACATGAAGAACCAGCTAACTGCGTACCCAGTACGCTAATCTCAGAAACCACGTGCACTAGGTGCACCACACCACAAATACCAATGCACCACTTGATATTGTTAAATATTCAATATAACAACATTTAATAAAAGTATGCTGAAGGCAACATCGACTGCCGTTGATGGATGTAGACGGCAATCACTGGCCGTTTATCTCCCAGCTGAAGAACCTGGCGTCAATCGATATTGACGCCAAGCTCCTCGGCTACCAGCTCCCACAGAAACCTAGGCCGATTCCACAAGTGTTATTGGCCCCAAAACCAGTGGAAACACAACAAAATCCTTTCTCTAACATCCATGCATTATAAACAACCGTAATACATGTTTCACTAAGTAAATCAATCAAACCACCCTTTGACCCCGCATGGAATACCCTTACCCAAAAACATAATTAACATGCAGATTCATGCATTCCAGATGCATTATCACAACCAGAAGGTATTAAAGGGATCGTTCCCTACCTCAAGATGCACTTAAACTTCTAAATCCTCCCGATTCACACCAAACCCTTCACAAGCTCCTACGGAGATTACACCTCGCTCCGGCGATTCCTTGCCCAATTCGTCACCACCTCACGTTCCACGATCGTTCAACTAGCCTTCTGCAACCATTGGAAGCAGTGGGAAAGCAGGGCATGAAAATAGGGCGAGGGAGAAGGAGAACGGAGTGAGGGAACTGCCCTCGGGTAGACCTATATCCTGCAGGTCGCACAGGTTGGCGTCAACCCTATTGTCCTTAGGGAACCGTCACAATAAACGTCCACAAAGCTCTCCGTTAAGTTCTTAAAGTTGACGTCACCTTCGATGGACGCCAAACCAGTCAACAACCACACCTGGCCGTCAACCCCTAATCAACTGCAGCAGGTCCTACTTTGTTTCAGGACCAAACCAGCGCGCACCACATTGGCCTCACGATGGCCACCATAACCATTACACACATGATCCATAAGGATCCGAAAAACACGCGACGTTACATTACTATCATCTAAAAAGAAAATTTGACCTCGAAATTTATAGCACAATTCAAACATAAACAACTTAAATATGCACATTTTTACAAGTACTATCATCTAAAAAGAAATACAAAACCTTATTCAAACAGAGGGATATCCTTTAGCCATCTCCTCGGCTAATTCCCAGGTATCCTCACCACCCAACCTATTTTCCCATCGCACTTTAACTAGTTCGATTTCTTTATTTCTCAACTTCTTTATTTTCGATCAGTGATCTGCACCGGATATTCTGGCATGGTCATATCCGGCCTCAGGTCACCACCTTGATAACTAATTATTTGAGCTGGATCTTCAATACACTTTCTTAACATCAAAACATGAAATATATCATGGTCGTCTACAAAATCTGCTGGCAAATATAGTCTATAAGTCGTTTCCCCAATTCTTTCTAACACTGAAAAGGTCCCACATATCTCGGGCTCAACTTTCCGATCTTGCCAAACCTCATAATCCTTTACTCGGGAAAATCTCAAGAAAACAAAATCTCCCACTTCAAACTGAAGTGGTCTCCTTCGATTATCAGCATAACTCTTTTGCCTGCTTTGAGCTGCTAGCAATTTTTCTTTGATAACTTTACTATTTCTGTGGTTTGCTGAATCAATTCAGGACCCATCTTTTGTCTTTCTCCACTTCATGCTAGTTTAATGGGGTTCTACATGGCCTTCCATATAGAGCTTCATATGGTGCCATTCCAAGACTGGTATGGTAACTATTATTATAGGCAAACTCAACCATACCCAAATGATGCTCCCAATTACTTCCCCAAACTAAACAACAAGCTCGCAACATATCTTCATTGTCTGGATAGTCCTCTCTGTCTGACCATCCGTCTGGGGGTGATAAGCGGAGCTATATCTCAATTCAGTACCAATTACCTTTTGCAAACTTCTCCAAAACCCAAAAAATCTTGGATCCCTATCAGACACAATAGTCTTCGGAATACCATGCAGTGGAACAATTCTATCAACATAAACCTTTGCTAATCTGTCCACTGTCCAAGACATACTTACTGCCACTAATCTGCACACCTTGGTCAATCTATCAACAAATACCCATATTCCATTATGCCCATAACTCGATCTTGGTAAGCCTGCCACAAAGTCCATGGCAATATCATCCCATTTCCACTGTGGAATGGGCAACGGTTGCAATAGACCTCCAGGCTTTGATGTTCTGCCTTAATTTGCTGACACACACACATCTTGAAAAACCAACTCAGCTATTTCCTTTTTCATATGAGGCCACCAGAAATATTTCTTTAAATCCTGGTACATTTTAGTACTACCTGGATGGATAGTGTACCTGGATTTATGAGCCTCTTCCAACACTCTCTGCTTTATCTCTCTTTTGCTGGTACAAATAACCTACCTCTGAGCCTAACCACACAATTATCATCAAGGTAACCCCTTCCATTTTCACAATTTCGGTCAATTTGCATCTGCTTTCTGAGCTTCCACAATCTGCCAATACAAGGACGGCTCTACAGCACTACTGGCTAGTACTGCCCGCCGTTGACTGCTTGGCACATACAAGGAGTTCTCCGCTATCTCCTCATACAATTTCCATTCATTGATCATCATTTGACTTATATATGCCTTTCTACTCAAGGCATCCGCTACCACATTGGCCTTACCTGGATGATAAGCCAAACTGAAGTCATAATCCTTAAATACTCCACCCACCTACGCTGACATAGATTTAAATCTTTCTGTGAGAAGATATACTTCAAGCTTTTATGATCTGTAAAGATCTCAAATCTCTGCCATACAGATAATGCCTCCACATTTTCAAAGCAAACACAACTGCTGCTAATTCTAAATCATGGGTGGGATAATTCTCTTCTGCCGGCTTCAACTGCCTGGACGCATAAGCTATCACTTTACCATGCTGCATAAGCACTGCGCCAAGTCCTTTCCTTGAAGCATCTGTATATACCACAAACCGCCACTTCCTGTCGGTAATGCCAATATAGGTGCTGTTGTAAGTCTTTTCTTCAATTCCATAAAGCTTTTCTGACATTCACCAGACCACACAAATGGCACACCCTTCCTGGTTAATTTAGTCATGGTGCCGCAATCTTAGAAAAATCTTGTATGAAGCGCCTATAATAACCTGCTAACCCCAAAAAGCTTCTAATCTCAGTGATTGTCTTAGGCACTTCCCATTTCATCACTGCTTCCACTTTACTCGGGTCCACTGCCACTCCTTTAGCTGAGATGACATGACCCAAAATTGAATTTCTTTCAACCAAAATTCACACTTACTGAACTTGGCAAACAACTGGTTATCCCTTAAGTTGCAGAGTAAACCTCAAATGAGCAACATGCTCCTCCTCAGATGCTGAATAAATCAGAATATCATCTATAAAGACCACAATGAATTGGTCCAAATACGGATGAAAATTCTGTTCATCAGATCCATAAAGCTGCAGGAGCATTAGTCAGCCCAAATGGCATACTATAATTCATAGTGACCATATCTGGTTCGGATGCTGTTTTATCTATATCCTCCTCCTTGATCCTCACTGATGATACCAGACCTCAAATCAATTTTAGAAAATACCTTTGCTGATTGCAACTGATCAAACAGATCATCTATTCTCGGCAACAGGTACTTATTTTAATGGTCACATCATTCAATTTCCTATAATCAATACACATACGAAACTTCCATCTTTCTTTTTCACAAATAACACTGTGCTCCCCACGGGGAATGACTCGGTCTAATGAACCCTTTCTGTAACAGCTCTTCTAATTGCTTTTTCAATTCTTTAAGTTCTGCTGGTGCCATCCGATATGGTGCTTTAGAGATCGGCATGGTACCTGGCAGTAACTCAATGGTAAAGTCCACCTCTCTATGTGGAGCTAAACCAGACAAATCTTTCGGAAAAACATCAGTAAATTCCTAACCACGGGAACTGCCTCCACTGACCGACTAGCCTCTACCAAACTAACTGAGGCTAAATAAGCCACGCACCCTGCATTTATTAGCTTTCTATCTCTTATTGCATAAATTATAAGCTTAGAAGTACAGAAAGACATACCTTGATACTCAAACACTGAACCATTAGGATGGAAAACCTGATCCTCTTCTTTTTGCAATCTAACAGTGCTCCATAGGCTTCAAGCCAATCCATTCCCAAGATAATATCATAGTCGGTCAACTGCAAAGCATATAACCGACCCACATCTGATTTCCTTCAATCACAACAGGAGCTTCATCTATATAGCTCGAAGTGAGCATAACTCACCTGAGGGAACTTCCACTACCTAATTCACAGGATTCCTCTTTCAAAGGATGAACCATACAATCCAGGAATTCTTCGGAAATAAAAGAATGAGAGGACCCGAATCAAATAAAACTCTTGCTGAATAATCATAATAGGTATAGTACCTTCGATCATATTTGATGCCTCCGCCTGGGCTCGGGTGATAGCCATAACCCGGCCCCTTCCCCGCTGCTGCGGTACTCCTCTGCCACGACCTGCCTGTGGCTGATGAAACTGCTGCGGCTGCTGCTGCTATGCACACCTCTTCCATATCCATACTCTCTCGGATAGGGGCAATTACGGATCAAATGCCCCGGCTGATTACAGTTATAACATCTATACCCTGGTGGAATAATGGGCTGTCTGGCAGTACTCTGCTGCGACTCCTCCACTTCTGGCCTACCACGACCTTGCTGAAATTGCTGTCGACCTCCCCATCCTCTTCCTTTACCTTTAAATACTTGCTTTAATTTCTGGCCCCAATTACCAAAACCTGATGGAGAAGGTCCTGCTGGTGCTTTACCCTTACTCACACCCACTAACTGCTGCGGTAGCCGAAAACTACCTGAATCTGACTCGCCCATCTGACGAGTCCTAATAGATCTTTCCAATGTAGCTGCCCTTTGAGCTGCTTCTTCCATTGTCTTACACATGAGTGGCACTATTGCATTATGCAATTCTACCCTTAAACCCCGAATAAAGTACTCAACCATCATATTATTATCTGATACTACATAAGGCGCGTATCGGCTAAGTGCCATAAACCTCATCTGATATTCTAAAACTGAAGAGTTACCTTGCTGGAGTGTCCGAAACTGCTCTCTCTTCACTTGCTGCACTTGAATCAGAAAGAATTTATCGTTAATACATTAAGAAACTCCGGCCAAGTGATAGTCTCTTCTGTCCTGCTTGCGAAGGTGGTCTGCATCTTCAATCGCCACCATTCCAGTGCAAAGCCCCTCAACTGATAGGCAGCTAGCACAACTCTATCTGCTGCCGGACACCTCATGGTCGTAAAGACCCTCTCAATCTCATGAACCCAGTGTTCCGCTGTATCTGGATTCGGCCCTCCTGAATAAGTAGGCGGCTGCAATCTCAGAAACTTCTCAACTTGCATCACTGGTTCTTCTGTTACTAACACTAGCGATGGTGGTGGCAAGGGTGCTACAAAAGGCACCTCCACTCCTGGCGGAACTGGAGCTATAGGTACAGTCTCTCCGTCCCCAGGTGGTATGGCAACCGGTGGTACTGACGCCTGCTGATCCATCCTCATTCGAATATCGGTGAGGCTCTCCCAGATCCTCTCTGTTATACGCTGAGTGTTCTCCTCTGGATCATTTCCTCCACCACCCCAATCTCTTCTATCTGCCATTTCAAACTTCTACATAAACAAAATAGCTTGGGTAGACCTATATCCTGCAGAACGGAGTGAGGAACTGCCCGGGTAGACCTATATCCTGTAGGTCACACAGGTTGGCGTCAACCCTATTGTCGCTTAGGGAACCGCCACAATAAACATCCACAAAGCTCGCCGTTAAGTTTTTAAAGTTGACGTCACCTTTGATGGACGCCAAATCAGTCAACGACCACACCTGGACGTCACCCCTAATCAACTGCAGCAGGTCCTACTTTGTTTCAGGACCAAACCTGCTTGCACCACACATTCATAAAAACAAATAAAAAATAAAATAAAAAGTATGAAAAGGACAAATTGGCATAGAACAAGCAAAGGAATAAAAGAATGCAGCAAATTAACACTTCCTTTGCAATGACATGTTCATATATAGAGCACCATTCACATCTATTGTGTGCCCCTTGATTACCTTCCCAAATCGTGCACGCATGAGACTGATCCTAACTCTGCAGGCATGCCACCCATGCAATTCTTATCATCCCTACAAGTTGTACATTGTAAAGATAGGAACGCAAAGCTATGCATACAACAATCAACAAAACCAAATTATATATAAAAGAATATAGCAAATAAATACTTCCCCTAGATTGGCAACTCCAAATGTTAAGCAACCATTTGCATCTACAGTGTGCCTCTTGATTAACTTGCCATATCGTCCACGCATAGGACTGATCCTAACTCTACAGTCATTCCACCCATGGGATTCGTATCCTCCCTACAAGTTTGACATCAAAAAGATATGAAAGCTATGTAGCACCACTCCTAAAAGGCCCAATAAGAAATTAGTTGACCCATTCTGACTTATAGATGTTTTACAATACTACAATTTCCTAATTTTTGTAAAGAAGTTTTTAGTCAAAACCATCTGAGAAGGTTGTACATGAAGAAGCCTAAAAAATGTAAGGCTGATGGCATTAAGGAAAACAACCAAATGTAATAAGGGGAGGATCGTAATGATAAGATAGGAAATCTGCAACTGTGGCCATTGTTGACCTATCCTGACTACCATATGTTTTAAAGTATAATTAGTTCTATTAGAAAAATCTCAATAGGTTATAACTAGATGTGTCCATAAACTTACCCATCTTGACATCCAGAAGATTTGGAATATGCCAATTTCCTATTTTGCTAAAGGAAACAATATTTTTTGATTCAATGAGAAAATTCAGAGTCGTGCAAGTTGATTTTAAAGAAAAAGGGAGGGAAGTAGAAGATTTACATACATCAAGTTTACACAAACGCATGGCTTCTGTAGTTTCAGGCATGTCCTTGACAAGCAAGGTGGTATATAATTGAGATTCTCCACCTCCTGATATATAATAAAACAGCAAGAAGAGATTGCTCTCTTTCTCACTCTTCCACGACCATAGAGGAAGAGATTGAAAGCAGAAAGAAAACAGACCCTCGCACTATACTCTCTGAGTACAGGCAAAGCAGAGATAAAAAGAAGTAGAAGACAACAATAATATTATGCAAAAAATAGAGAGTAGGACAAAAACGAAGATGATGCGTTGTCTAGTAATGTTAACAAATCTAGAAAGAAGAGAAACGAAGTTATCATGATGGGTAGTGACTTGCGATTATGCACCATAAAAAGAAGTAGAAGACAACAATAATATGATGCAAAAATACAGAGTAGGATAGAAACAAAGATGATGCGATGTCTGGTAATGTTAACAAATTTAGAAAGAAGAGAAACGAAGATATCATGATGGGTGGTGACTTGCAATTCGGCACCATAAATTTGTAATATGAGAAACAATTACAGGGATAAAGAAAAGAAGCAGCAGTCAGTCGCATTAAGATGGTGTTGGAAAAAAGAAGCAATAGAAGACAGGCAAACATAAATTTATAAACCCACCACCAGATCACACCCCTTGAGATTTTTCCTAAGCATATTGGGCAGAAACATGATGAGATATGTACTTCAGATGAGGTGAAAGGTTAGGCAACGTACTATTGCATGATTTAGAATGCCTTTTCTTTAGTGTCTCGTCTTTCCAAGATTTTTCCATAATTTTCACACTTTGAAGGGGCTTTTCTGCAATTTTTCCCAAGCAGGGGCTTCTTGGCAAGTAACCTGAAGAGGACGTGTAGTTTACTGCACACATGCACAAACTTTATGTCCACAAGGGCTTCGTGTATTTGACATACACAAACTGGGTCTTCATACTTTGAACAACCAAGATCCCCCGTAAGGAGGCTTCTTGCCCCCCAAAAGGAGTCTTCGGGCCGAGCCAGGCTGGGCCAGTAGGGCGCCCTCCGAGAAGCTCTCCCATGCCTTGGCCCCTCCCCTCCTATTTATAGAGGATCGAATGGAGAAGGAGAGCCATCGCCCCCTCTTGCAGCAGGCGCCTAAACCCCACCAAGGGGGTGTGGTGGGGTTTACCCGCTTTTAGGTGGGTGTTGACACAATTTTTTTTTTTCATCAATCATCGATTTTATTCGTTCATTTCATTTCATTCATTCGGGTATTCAATTATTTTGCATGCTTTTATTTTTGTATTGCGAGGCGTGCCAGCCTGTCTAGCAGACAGAAGAAAAGAATCCGCTCGATGCGGAGAAAGAAATTTTTTTTTTTGGGTGTCTGTGGAACGAACAGGTATGGTGTCCGTGAAACAGACGGGTGTGGTGTCCGTGAGACGGACGGGTGTGGTGTCCGTGAGACGGACGAGTGTGGTGTCCATGAGACGGACATGTGTGGTGTCCGTGAGACGGACGGTGCGCTGTTTTTTAATCTGAACTTCTTGAGTCCTGTGTCTATACTCATCACAATCAGGGTAGCACGTGCTGGACTGGACCTCTGTCTCCATCGATCGGAATCGATATTACATTTACATCGAGTTAAAAACTCTTGGTATTATTTGACACCCAGTTTTAACCCAAAACCATTCATAGCAAGGATGAGAAAATGCGCATTTTTTAGAAAATCTTGGTCATAATATTTTCCCCTTTTTATTCCGAAAAAAGGGACTTTGACTTGGAAGAAAAGGATTTGTTCCTTTGAAATATCTTGGCTTAAGCATTTCACTTTGAAATGATATGACTCCCCTTTTGGGTTCAAAATATGATTGATTTTTTTTTTAAAGAAAGGGAACGGTATATACCTGTAAATCCATTTGAGGCTTCTCTTCTCTTCCTTTTTTTTCTTTGACAAAGGAGTATTTTGGTTGGTTGGAAATTTATTTGGAAAACATGAGGATTTGTTATTATGACGGGAATATACCCGCAAATTTATTCTGAGCTCAAGACGTATAAGAATTGGAATAACACTTCCATATTAGAAGGATTACTGTGCCAATTTGTAACATGATGTTCTTCACAATATATTTTAGTCGAAGTCCCTGTTGAGGAGGAATTTCTTCTCTCCTCATTTTTGCTCGTATGAAAATGATCTTGGAGAACATGTGGATATATCTCCACGAAAGTTCTTGTCAAAATGAGGTTTCTTTCTGAACACTGTCCATATGGGTATATTCCTTTTGTGGACATTCGTATATATTTCTGCTCGAATTTCTGCTTGAGCAGAGTCCTTGTCCCCTTTTTTGAAATGTATAGATATCAACACAATATTCATGGGTATGTGGATGTATTTCCGCAGAGTCTCTGCTTAGGCAGAGTATCCTCATGGAGACGTATTCATATGAACGTGTGGTTATATAATCATGCCCTCGGGAGAACCTTTGCTTAAGGGAATTTCACCTAAGAGACATATGTGTATATACACAAAATTGCAGCTTATGAATATATTCTTGAGCGGCCTCTCTGTTTGAGTAGAGTACCTGGTAGAAGGTGCCTCTGCTTGGGCAAAGTCCCTTTTGAGAAATATATGCATATGAATGCAAATTTGTAATTATATGAATATGTCTTAAGGCAGAATCCCCGAGAAATTCTCCTAAGGAACATATATGTATAAACATAATTTGTAATTTATGATATATTCTCAAACGGCATCTCTGTTGAGTAGAGTACCCGGTAGAAGGTGCCTCTGCGTGGGCAGAGTCCTTTTGGAGAAATATATGCATATGAATGCAAATTGGGATCATATAAATATGTCCTTGGGCAGAGTCTCCTCTAAGAAACATATATATATAAACACGAATTCATGATTATACGAACATGAACTTGGAGGGAACTTTTGCCTGGGCAGAGTTCTCCCTAAGAAACATATGTTATAGACACAAATTTGTAATTCTATGGATATATCCTTAGGCAGAGTCTCCGCTTAGGCAGAGTTTCCCCTAGGAAACAAATACATAAGAACACAAATTTGTGAATATACGAATATGTTCTCGGGCAGAACCTCCGCTTGGGCAGAGTTTCCTATAAGAAACATATACATATAAACATGAGTTTGTAGTTATATGGATATGTCCTTGAGAAGAGATTTCGCTTGGACGGGGTCCTTCACAAGGACCAATATGTATATAAATAAATTTACAATTATATATATATGTTCTTGGGCAGAATCTCCGCTTGGGCAGAGTTTCCATTAAGAATCATATACATAAGAACACAAATTTGTGAATATACAAATATGTTCTTGAGCAGAACCTCCGCTTGGGCAGAGTCTCCTCTAAGAAACATAGACATATAAGTACAAAATCCACCATCCCAGAGTCTTGCTCGATGGGCGGGAGAACATATGCATCTAAATGCGCATACCCATAGAGTCTTGCTCAATATGGAGGCATTAGAGCACGAGAACAAGGGTATTTAAATATCGTAAATCCATAGAGTCTTGCTCGATATGGATGGTATTTAAACCCGAAGGAAATTTCCCCCACAGAGTCTTGCTCGATGTGGGAAGAAAACACAGCTACGGATTTTTGAAAGGGGATAAAGAAGATGTCGATGGCGTTTGGAACTGATTCTCCTCCCTCGCCGAACTATTTCGCGCCTTTCTATCGAACAGAGAAGGGGCTAATACCTTCACACACCAAGCAGGGAACAAATGAGAAGGGAGTTTTGGAAGGAGAAATACTCTTTTCTATTTTTCTGGATTTTTGGAGGGGGATTTTGGACAGGGCTTTGCCGGCGCCTTCTCCGGGAAGAGCTCTCTCTTTTTGCTTGGGGAATGGGGGCTTTTATAGGGAGAAGGCCCCCTTACATTGCGTGGGGGAGAGAACCCCAACCGATGGTAACATGGGATTATGTCACCATCGGTTGGGGGCTAACTGATGGTGACCTCACATGAGGTCACCATCGGTTAGGGGAGGGGTCCCCTCACCGATGGTGACCTCAAGATGAGGTCACCATCGGTTGGGGTCTCCCTAACCGATGGTGACATCACTAAGATGTCACCATCAGTTAAGGCTCCCCAAACTGATGGTGACCTCATCATGAGGTCCACGGTTAGGGGTCTCCTAACCGATGGGGGGAAGAGGGGGAAACTTCTATAAATCCCCCCCCCCCCCCCCCCCACATCCCATTTGAATGTGTTGATTGTCGAGGTGCTGGAATTTTCTTCTCTTCTCGGAGTTCCGCCCAATAGAAGACTGATTTTGCAAAGCTTCGGAGTTCTTCCTCGAGCTTGTTCTTGTACTTGTTCTTTGTACTCGGTCTTATAGACCTTGTGCTGCCAGATTTTTTTCTTCTTGTACTTTGAACGAGAAATGTTCTCCCTTGGACTTCAATTTAACTGGAAGAGTTGGCACCATTTTAAGGCCCGGATTCCCTTGTTGAAATCGGAGACCCCCGAACAGTCTTGTAATCTAAGTAACCATGTGGTCACTTTAAATCACAATTCATTTTGCCTTTGAGCAGGCTACTTGATGAATCCGTTGAAATCAGGTCCATTGATAACCATTAGCTGATCTTCAAGGTCCAACAACCCTTTTTATGTGGGTTATATGAGCAGTTAACTGTCAAGATATATTTCAGGTAACCAACTCATTAGACCATTATATAATGGACTGTCAAGGCTCTCCTGGCAGACATCCATCACAAATTTACCCTTCAACAAATGCCCCCATGGGACACGTGTCGGAATTGACAAGTGACGACACGCGGCCCGTGTAGATCCTTGCTTTGCATTTCAGAGCATTTTTTATTACTGCTTTGACCCCGAATTTCTGCTTAGCTGGACTTGGTGCCCTTTATTTTTTCTTATTTTCCTTTCTACATGTCTTTCTCAGGTCTTCATTATGCCTTATAAAAAGAACTATCTGGGTCGTGATAACTATAGTCAGAAGACCCGTGACGGGGTCGTTCCAAGGGGGATTATGATGCCTGCTCTGGCGAGGCCCCGATCACGAAGGCCAACTTGTCTTTACTGGACAGTGGTTACCATGTTGTGGCAACAGTCGATCCTGAGGGCCTTCCATCTAATGGCCAAGTAGACTGCTCCCGCATCCGCCGCCGGAAGGGCACTTATCATTATGTGCGAAAGGGGGCTATCCAGGCCATTTTCCATCAGATAAGGAGTTGTTCTCCTTTATTCAACAGTTCATTCCACCTCATATGACTGCCAGTGATCCCTGTCTTTCTGCAGAGAGGCGGTCTAGAATCTTCTATTTAAAGTCCCGGATAGCCTCCTGGGTACCTGTGCCTTTTCTTATCCCAGTTTTCCTCTGGGATTCACTGCTTTGTAGCGGATGCCAACGGCTGATGACCTCGGCCCTTTTAGCCGTGACCTTGACTGCTACACCCGGTCGTGGAAGATTTCTCCGGCCATTTGGAGCTGCCGTCACAAGACTGCGACGGAGACTGATGGTATAATTTGATGCCCAGTGACTCTCGGTATGCTACCGGCAGTCATGATATCTGATGCCTTCTGGATCGGATTGTTGATCATATGGCTCCCAGTTGGTATGACCAATGTCAGTTGTCCCTTCTCATATCTTTCGCTATGGAGCCACAGAGTGGCTGACCAGAGTCTTACATCATTATGGTGAACTTCTGAAGATGTCGAGTATTTATGGGGCTGTCGAGGCAGCATTGTATGATTACCCATGTTTTACACGGAATTCTCCGAGCTTTGGTGGAGAGGTTCAACTCCCGTGGAACACTTTTGGGACAGCTGAGGGCGAACCTCTATTGATTTATGGAGTTTTCACCGAATTTCAGGTTTGCCAATATCTGGGCTATTTTATGAAGAAGTCGTTCTAAATGACTTACATAGTCATCGTAGCAACGGCTCTGGTCAATATATTCTCCCGTATAACCTTCGCTTCTTGACGAAAGTATGGCGAGACCTGGCCCGTGTTGGGAGAAAAGACGGGGCACCTTCTCCCTCCTCGACTATGAGAGTCAGTCAAAATGCCTGGCTCCGATGTTTTTACAATGGACCATTCTATTTCTTTGACAGTTTCTCAATGGAGGGCCGCTGCCTGGAAGAGTATCATCAGCTGGGGCGAGGAAGCCTTCCCCGGGACGATATATCTGTGCCCCGAAAGATAAGGGATGGAATCCTCGGCGGTTACCTGATCGTACTTATTTGGCTGCTTATTTAGTTTACTGGCTATCCAGCTTTGTGATTCCTCATGGGGAAGAAAATATGTCTGGCCGGGTTGATCTACCCCGCCTGTCTCTTGGCCGAGGGGCATCAGCTTGCACTGACTCCTGCTGCTTTAGCAAACATATTCCATGGGCTGGGTCATTAAGCTCACACCCCAGTCCTCGGATAGGAAGCACAACTGCCCACACATTATTTGAGCGCTTGGGCAGCGCTTGGGCCGGTCTTCTGCTACCCGGGCTATGCCAGACCATTGATCTGCCTCGTCCATCGGCACCATTAATTCTACTATTCAGGAATCGACCTGCCGGGGATTCACTGACAGAGCTGATGGGTGCTCGCTCGAGTTTATCTTTCCTGCCGAATGATGAGCAAGGGCTGCTTCAATTTAGTAATGCATCCCGAGGCATCAGGCCTTATTGTACCCAGACTTCAGCCGGGATAAAATATTATTTGCTGGGTAATGATGATTCTAGCCAGTCCATATACCAAGACTGGTTATGCTGCATCCGACCCGGAGTACTCGTATATCGCACAGGGTCTACTCTTGTTACAGAGCCTTATTATCACTCACGATTTGCCAGAAACTTCGGATATGATCAGTCTATTCCACCGCACGCGGAATTTCCATTATTGCTTCGACTCCATCGCGGTCATAATATTCATATGATCACGGCGAGTTGGTGGAATTATTTCCACCGTCTCGAGACGAGTTCTGCATATGCCCTCCCTATGCTGGGAGCAGTGGGGCGTATGGATATATTTTATGCTCGGTGGTGGTTCGATCGAGCCACGTTTTTTCGGCTAGCTCCTCGCGAACTAAGGAAGAGTGAAGATTCCCGCCTTGCGAAGAAGAGCCTTCCCCTAATTACATTGACGAGGAATATCTTAACCAGCATTTCTCCAGCATAGCATCCTTGTATAAGAAGAATTACGGCCCAAAATGTCAACCAGAGTCAACGCTGAGCCCGATAAGCATTAATATCAGGGGGAAATATCACTTCTGGCACCTGTAGAGCTTTTATGGACAAAGGCCTCAGTTACCAACAATGATCTTTCAGGGTATTGTTAGTGGAACCATTTATTATCTGATTGTGGCCATTCTCCTGCAGTTCCTTTGTCGACGAAACTGCCTCGGGAGAGTATCGGCATCCCGGATGGGCGATGGGAAAGGCATCTTATCACCGCTATTGGCAATGCTGGCCTTTGGAGTATATCCCCCGACTTGAGAATGCCGTGACATTCCAAGATGTTCAGGGTATTATGAAGAGGTTAGTAGTGCTTGTAGCCCCGATCTTCCTCGGCTTGTGCCAGTGCCTCCATCAAAATTAATGGGTATGCCACCATTTCCCTCCTCCTCTTTTTTTTTTTTAACATCTTCATCTCAACTTTCTAGCTACTCCCGCTTTGAGGATTGACGGAGACAGGGACAATGAGACTCGCCCTGATGTTCCATCTTTTCTAGTAATAGGAGGGCCGAGAAAGCCAAAGAGATCATCTATGCTTCCTCAAGTGGTACATTCTTTGCCATTCTTTTTTTTTTATCATCACCATTCATAGTGATTTTTCTTTTTAATATATATGCCTTGCCCTTCTAGGCTCTTTCATTTCAGATGATGAAGCCAATGAGGCAGGTGCTGCTCCAGTTCCTTTGGTGAGCATAATTCTTCACCTAAAAGTCCCTCTATCCTTCATGGAGAAGAATATGGGAGTACTTTACAAGCAGCTGCCGGCGCTTTGCCTGAAGGGATGGTGATGAAGCTCCTTCTCATTTTGGATTTTCCGGGATGGCAGAAGCATGGGTGACAACCCGGGTTTACATATACTGAACTGGGGGCTTCGATGGAACAATGTCTCTTCCACTCCTATCGAAGTCTATATCCCAAGACCTGTTGAAGAGCCTACTGCTACAGAAGTGGCCCCTTTTGGTGAGCTTATTTTTTCTGAGCTCATGTAGTCTTTTCTGACTTCTCATCTTCTTTTCCTTTCATTTATCATCATGGTACCTTTTTGGGTTTTCAGCTCAGCCGGATTTTTTGATCTTTTTACCCTCAAGAACACAGTGAATTGTATTCTTAAGTCCATCGGGGTATCTCTATTTTCAACCCCTTTTTCATTTTCATTTTTTTTTTTACTTAACTGTTGAGTACTTGACTAACTTGGATAGTTGAATGGATGAGGGTTTAGTAGTGGAGTGGGGTGGTGCTGGTTGTGGAATGGGTGGTGGTCTGGCTGTGGAACGGGTGGTGATCATGAATATAGTGGCTTTCCCTTGTGGTATTTGAACTTGAGTTTGGATATGGATACGAGATTTGGGTATGACTTAGCTTTGGACTTGTTTCGAATGGGCTCTGGAATGGTGTTCATTCTTTGGGTTTTGAATTTTGCCCATCCCTGATGGCTTGGGACTGGGATAGGGATTTACATTTGGATTTGAACGGCTAGAGAGGAAGAAGGCTTCCTGCCTTTGCTTTTCAATATGACATTTATGTAGCAAGCTTGTTGTTTTGCTTTCTTGTCTGGCTTGTGCATAGAATTGCCGCTCTTTGTATAAATATAAGGTGAAGGACAATGGAAGCCCTCCTTTTTATTTTCCTTCCTCTTTTTTTTCACATTATCAATCTCAGCGCCCTCTCGGGTTTTCGCTAAGACTAGCCCCCTTTAGCTTTTTCCAACGCGCCCTTTCGGGTTTTCACGTTGAGGGGTTATCCATTTTTGCCTGAAGTGCCCTCTCGGGTTATCGCCTCAGCCGGATTTTTTGATCTTTTTACCCTCAAGTTTATTGTGAATTGTATACTTGAGTCCATCGGGGTATCTCTATCCTTTTTTTTATAACCCCTTTTACTTTCTCTTTTTTTTTGAATTGATTAGTGAGCTCTTAACTGGTTCAGGTAGTTAAATGAATGAAGGTTTGGTTGTGAAATGGGTTTGAGCATGAATATGGTGGCTTACCTTTGTGATATTTTGAATTTGAATTTGGATAATGGTATGAGAATTGGGTTTTTTTTTTTTTTTTTGGATTCAAGTTTTTAGTTTTGGGTATTGATATGGACTTTGGCATGGAGTGTAGGTTTGGATTTGGGGTTTTGGGTTTTGAATTTCGCCCATCCTTAATGGCTTAGGGCAGAGATAAGGAATTTGCATTTGGATTTGTATTGGAGTAAGATTGGGTTTGCTTTTGGATTTGGATATGGACATGTCAGTTTATCTTTGTGGTATTCTAGATCGGATATGAGATTTTGATTTTGCTTTTGGATTTTGGATGTAGGATTTAGGTTGATTTGGTTCTGGACTTGGTTTTGGTTTTGATTTTGGTTTTTGGTTTTGGTTTTGATTTTGATTTTGGTTTTGGTTTTGATTTTTGGTTTTTGGTTTTGGTTTTTGGTTTTGATTTTGATTTTGGTTTTGGTTTTGGTTTTGGTTTTTTATTTTGATTTTGATTTTGGTTTTGGTTTTAGTTTTGATTTTGATTTTTGGTTTTGGTTTTGGTTTTGATTTTTAGTTTTGGTTTTGTTTTTGGTTTTGATTTTGATTTTGGTTTTAATTTAGCCTACCTTGGTGGCTTGCTGACTATGAATTTGGGATTGTATTTGAATATGATTGCCTTGATGGCCTTGGGATATGACTTGATGTCACCTACCATGGTGGTTTGCTGGTGGAACTTTGGGTTTTGAATTGGCTTTGGATATGACTTAATGGCTGGCATGACATAGCCTACCCTGTAGTTTGCTGGCTATGATTTTAGATTGGACTTGGTATAGCCTGCCTCAATGGCTTTTGGCTATGGATCGGAATTTAGATTTGATATAGCCTATCTTTGTGGTTTGCTGGCTATGAATTTAAATTGATATAGTATAGCCTACCTTTGTGGTTTGCAGGCTATATTTTGGGATTTGAATTTTAGATATAGCCTGCCTTGGTGGCTTGCTGTTATTATTTGGATTGAATTTTGGATATGGCCTGCCTTGGTGACTTGCTGGCTATACTTTGAATATGGCCTGCCTTGGTGGCTTGCTGGCTATACTTTGAATATGGCCTGCCTTGGTGGTTTGCTGGCTATGACTGAAGTTTAGGTTTGATATAGCCTACCTTTGTGGTTTGCTGGCTATGGTTTTGAATTGAACTTGAGTCTGGCCTGCCTTGATGGCTTATTGGCTATGACTGGAATTTTGGGTTTGTTATAGCCTACCTTTGTGGTTTGCTGGCTATGGTTTTGGATATGGTTTGATATAGCCTACCTTTGTGGTTTGATGGCTATAAATTAGGGATTGGGTTTGGACATGGCCTGCCTTGGTGGCTTTCTGGCTATGGATTTGGAGTTTGGATTTGATATAGCCTACCTTTATGGTTTGCTGGCTATGGTTTTGGATATGGCCTGCCTTGGTGGCTTGCTGGCTATGACTGGAGTTTAGGTTTGATATAGTCTACCTTTGTGGTTTGCTGGCTATGGTTTTGAATTGGACTTGAGTCTGGCCTGCCTTGATGGCTTATTGGCTATGACTGAAATTTTGGGTTTGTTATAGCCTACCTTTGTGGTTTTCTAGCTATGGTTTTGGATATGGTTTGATAGGGACATGAGATTTCCCGTTGGCTTTCGAACTCGAGTGTTGGATTTAGATTTGATTTTGATGATGAGAGAGATATGCAAGATAACCCTCCGATCTTCACTTTGTCATTTGCTTCTGAGGTTTGTGCCTAAAGCGCCCCTGGCTTTATGCTCCTACAGGGTTTGAAGGACTTGAGGATTTGGCTCATATGGCAAATAAATGGAACTTTGATTCCTTTGTTCCCACCTGTGACAAGCTTCCTTTACATGTTTCTGATCCTTTTCGACTTCCCGTTCCTTTTGGGTAGCTAGGTTTTGTTGGGTGGTTGGCCAGGAATTCACGCTCTGGAGTGTAATACAATTTCAAGTGCTTCCCGTTGAGCGGAGGAAAAGGCACATTATGTAATGACCCAGAATCCGCATTACCAGTAACAACCAGTAACCCGAATCGCTGACCCGCTAACCCACGAGACAAGCTCGGAAGGGTAGGAATTTAGAGTCCGAGGAGACTATATGTAAGAAGATACACACCATGCAAAGCAGTAAATTCCCACTATATGAACATATCATATACAACCTCAGAGTCTGAGACAAGGTACAGAGTACAGAATACACAAAAAGGTACAACTCACTGCAGCTAGGGAGCACCAACACCGGAGTGGCTAGACTCGCCTGGAACGGGAGTCGACGAAGACCCACCTGAAAGGGAAGGGAGTGAGTCTCAAGAAAGAGACCCAGTAGGGAAAAGTAACCCCACCGGTAACAGTCTAAAGTGCGGAAAGTAAAAACAGAAAGTAAATACACGTCGCACCACACAAAACTGTAAACCACACAGCTCAGTAACACACACTCACACACACAGCAAGTAGGACTCAGCTAGGTCTGTGGCTCGGCGTCCCGTCACCACAGAGGCTCTCAACCCCCCACGTGTGCACACTACAGACGCTCTCTCTCGCGTCTGGTCCACGACCGTTTTTCCCCTACGCTTGACCCTAGCGGTAGAGAAGGGGCTCCACGGAGACCGGCTCAAAACCACCAAAAGGAGTACGCACAGGACAGAGTCGCACTCGATGTCCCGGCTCACTAGCGGAGGACAACCACACACTAGTCGTCTAGACGGAGTCGCACCCGCCTAGGTAACACACAGAAACGGGTACACGGTAACGCAACGCGCGTACGACAGACGGAACACACTCAACGTCTGAAACCCCGTACAGTAGTAAACACCTCGTGCCACATACAACTACTACTATGCACAGGCGGAGTCACACTCTAAGCCTGGCCCATATGTGTTATTAGGGCGGACATCACATGTCATTCGCCTCTAATCACACAACTCAAGTCTGCTGGGAGACAGGATATAACGGCCACATCGATTGCCGCCAACATGGGGTAAACGGCAACCCTCATGTCGTTAATAGAACTAAACGGCAATCGACCTTGTCGTTTAATTCACCCCTGAAGATCTCAACGTCAATAGATGTGGACGTTGATATCTTCAGCTCCCCATACCCAGAACTGACCCGAATCAGTTCCAAAGGGCAGAAATACTAAATAACATTCTGACTGATGGAGGAAACACATCCTCACATCAGTTTACACTACCAGAACATCTAAATAAATATCTAACACTTAGATTGTCTAATTTACCCAAATCCCGGCATGATACAACCCAAACCCTAAACCATAAATTACACCCAATTTGCTTAATTGGACATGTTGGTTTGCTGGGAAGGGTTATAGGGTTAAGTCCCTACCTCAGAACGCCTAAGAATCCCCAACAGCCACCAATCGCGCCGGATCTCCCTGAAGACTCCGCGCGAATCACGCCAAAACCTTGCGATTCCCGCCCGAACTAGCGACGCCACACGATCCAGGGGCTTCCCACGAGCTCAAATCACTCAACAGAAGCTACAGGAATCAAGAAGGCTAAGGAAGGAATGAAGAGAAAGGAGAAGAAGAAACCCTGCTCTCGGGCTGCCCTATTTCAACAGGACTGGTTAGTCGACGTCAACATCAATGGCCGCCAACTGAACCGCCTACAGATTAACGTCCACATAGCTTGTCGCTGAGTTCAAGCTCAGACGTCCACATCGCTGGACGCTGACTCAGACTCAACGGCAAGCCCTGCCGTCAACTACACAGGACCTCTACAGACCCAATAAGGATCCAATAATACCCCGAGACCTTACAGCTCTCCCCCCTTAAAGAATTTTGCCCTCAAAATTCAAACAACTCAAGGAAGAAAACTCACCAAAGAGGTACGGAAATGCTCGCGCATTTCGTCCTCCCGCTCCCAGTCTACTCACCACCGGAGTGTCGCTGCCACGCAACACGAACTAAAGGGATAGCCTTGTTCCTCAACCTCTGAACTCGGCGATCCTCAATGTGCAACGGAAACTCGGGTACAGTCAACACTGGAGTCACCTCAGACCACTCTGCACTCTGCAGAACGTGAGACTCGTCAGAAAGGTACTTCCGAAGCATCGACACGTGAAACACGTCGGCACTGCTGCCAACTCTGACGGAAGCTCAAGTCTGTACGCCAAACTCCCGACACGCTCAGAAATGGTAAAGGCCCATAAAGCGAGGACTCAACTTCCCACGCTTACCGAACCTCACCACTCCCTTCATAGGAGACACACGAACAAACACCTGGTCTCCTACCTGAAACTCGAGCGGTCGTCTGCGCTGATCTGCATAACTCTTCTGCCGACTCTGAGCTGACTGAAGCCTCTGTCTCACAAGCTGAACTACCTCAACTGACTGCTGAACCACTCTTGCCCCGTGACAACTCGTTCGCCAACCTCGAACCAGTCAAGAGGAGTGCGACACGGTCGTCCGTATAAAGCCTCATATGGTGCCAACCGATACTGGAGTGATAACTATTATTATATGCGAACTCAACAACGGCAAGTGAACTGTCCACGACCCCTGCCACTCCAGGCAACAAGCTCTAAGCATATCCTCCAAAGTCTGGATAGTCCGCTCTGACTGACCATCTGACTGAGGGTGGTAGGCGGAACTAAAAGCTAACTCTGTCCCCAAAGCTCTCTGGAAACTGCGCCAGAATCCAGAAGTGAAGCGACGATCCCTGTCTGACACGATAGAGATCGGCACTCCATGCAAAACAATCCGCTCTACGTACAACGCGGCCAACCTACTCACACCCCAACTAGTCCTGACAGGCAAGAATCTGGCAGTCTTCGTCAATCTGTCCACAAGAACCCAGATGCTGTCAAAACCTCCAGCTGTCTTCGGCAAACCACAAACAAAGTCAGTCGTAACATGGTCCCACTTCCATCGGAATCTCTAACGGCTGCACAAGTCCTCCCGGACGCTGATGTTCGGCCTCACCTGCTGACAGACCAAACACCTAGCAACAAAAGCCGCTATGTCTCTCTTCATCCCAGGCCACCAAACTGACGTCTCAACCTGTGGTACATCTTGGTCGCCCCTGGATGAATAGAGTATCTGGAACCATATGCCTCCTGCAAAACGACTCTCCTGATAGACTCCTCAACAGGAACATAGAGTCTACCTCGGAACCTAACGGTCCCGTCCTCACAAAGCTCAACCTCTGGGAGAAGCAACACACTGCACAACTCGGGATCTGCCTGCTGAGCCTCAGCAACCTGTCTCACAACGCGGGAGCTGCTAACAAACTGCCCAACACACAAAAACGACTGGACGAAACCTGAAAGACCCCTCTGCCGCAGACTGCCACAACTGCCACTCTCTAAGCATCAGATGACTCATCTGTGCTTTCCTACTCAAGGCATCTGCAACTACATTCGCCTTTCCAGGCTTATACTCAATGCTGAATCATAGTCCTTCAGATATTCCATCCATCGACGCTGCCTCATATTCAGATCCCTCTGAGAAAACACATATCTCAAACTCTGGTGGTCGGTACGGACTACAAAGCTCACTCCGTACAGGTAGAGACGCCAAATCCGCAAAGCAAACACCACAGCTGCAAGCTCTAGGTCGTGGGTCGGTAACTCTCCTCGTGGGGCTTAAGCTGGCGAGACGCATAAGCCACCACTCGGCCTTGCTGCATCAAGACCGCACCCAAACCAACACCTGAAGCATCTGTGCAAACCTCAAAACCCTCCTCACCTGAAGGTAAGGCAAGAACTGGCGCCGACGTAAGCAGACGTTCAACTCTATGAAACTCTGCTCACACTGATCCGACCACTCAAACGGAACTCCCTTTCTCGTCAACCGAGTCAAGGGTGCAGCAATCTGAGAGAAATCTCGAACAAACTGCGGTAGTAACCTGCCAAACCCAGAAGCTACGAATCTCAGACACAGATCTGGGACTCTCCCACTGCAAAACTGCCTCAACCTTCGCTGGATCTACTGAAACTCCCTCACCTGAGATCACGTGCCCCAAAAAGTGAACCTGTTGTAGCCAAAACTCACACTTACTAAATTTGGCATACAACTGGTGCTCTCGCAAGGTCTGCAACACAATCCTCAGGTGCTCGGCGTGCTCCTCCTCCGAAGCGGAGTACACCAGAATGTCGTCAACAAACACTACGACAAACCGGTCCAAAACTGGTGGAACACCCGTGCATCAGATCCATGAAGGCTGCTGGAGCATTGGTGAGCCAAACGGCATCACCAAAACTCAAAATGTCCATATCTGGTCCGAAAAGCATCCTCTCAATGTCCGAGTCTCTAATCCGCAACTGATAGTAGCCCGACCTCAAGTCAATCTTCGAGAAGACACGAGCAGACTGAAGCTGATCAAAGAGATCATCAATCCTAGGCAAAGGATACCTATTCTTGATGGTCACTTGATTTAGCTTCCTATAATCAATACACAACCTCAGGCTACCATCCTTCTTCCGGACAAACAAAACAGGTGACCCCCACGGAGAAAAGCTAGGACGGATATAGCCCTTCTCCAACAACTCCTCAGCTGCCTCTTCAACTCCCTCAACTCCGCTGGTGCCATACGTACGGTGCCTGCGCAAAAGGTAAAGTGCCAGGAACCAACTCTACAGTAAACTCAATCTCTCTCTCTGGTGGAAGACCAGACAACTCTTCCGGAAAAACATCCGGAAACTCACACACTACGGGAATGTCTCCCACTCCCGAGGCAATCTGGTCAAGAGTCACTGCAGAAACTAGGAAACCCTGACAACCAGAAGCAAGCAACCTCCCTGCCCTCAAAGCAGAAACTAAAAAGAGAAGTAAGGTACAATACCCTGGAAGTAGAACGCCGCTGCTCCAGGTATCCGCAAGTGCACCCTCTTCTTCTGGCAATCCATCACTGCACCATACTGCTCTAACCAGTCCATACCCAAATCCATCATAATCATGCAACTGCAAGGCAAACAAACGGGCTGACAACAACTGATCCTGCAACTGCACAGGTACCCCTCAAGACAGTAGGACGTAAGGACAAAGTCCCCCGTCGGCAACTCTACTGCCAACTCAACAGACTCTCCCGAACTCAACTCTCCAGGGAGTCTAAAAAGTCCTCAGACACAAAAGAGTGAGAGGCACCGGAATCAAACAAAACTCTAGCTGCACAACCAAAACTGAAACAGTACCTTCCACCAGGTGAGCTGCCTCCGCGTCTGCACGAGTCAAGTGGGTAACACGACCTCTACCTCTGGACCCACCAGAACCTCCAGTCTGCTGACGCTGCTGCACTGGTGCCTGCTGCTGCACTCGGGGCTGAGTCTGAGTCTACTGCTGCGGTACACGAGGTAGCAAGGGACAATCTCGCGCCATGTGACCCATCTGGTCACACCGGTACACTGCCCAGCAAAAGTACGCTATACCTGCTGCGAAGGCTGACCTGTCGGCTGCTGTACACTCCCAACCGACTGCTGCCTCTGCTCTGCCTGCCTCCTATCACGCCGAAACTTCCTCCGAGATCTGACTTCACCGACGTCCCAGTAGAAGTGGACGCGTAGGAAGTCGTAGTCCTCGGGGTCGTCTGCACAGTACCCTGCTGCTGGTGAGGCTGAGAAGGACTACCTGCGTCTGAACCTCTGCACTCCGAGCACGAGTCCGCAAGGTGTCTGCCTCCATGCTGCCGCTGTCTGATAGGCCGCATCTAAATCTGTGACACGAGCAACTATCAGCGCCTGCCTGAGCTCTGGCCTCAAGCCTCTCACAAACTGCTGAGTCCTTAGACCCTCATCTCCCATAATCTGCGAGCATAACGCCCTAACTCCACAAATCTGGCCCTGTACTGCACCACAGTAGAGTCCCTCTGCTGCAAGTCCAGAAACTGGTACAAC
Source organism: Colocasia esculenta (assembly GCA_014218235.1). Classification (NCBI taxonomy): domain Eukaryota; kingdom Viridiplantae; phylum Streptophyta; class Magnoliopsida; order Alismatales; family Araceae; genus Colocasia; species Colocasia esculenta. Next base: position 60,612,780 of record CM024763.1, on the reverse strand, counting down.
CTCTCCGTCCGGACGTAAGTAGGACAGAAGGCTCTCTCAAAGGAAACAACAAACTCCTGCCACGGAATCTGTCTCAGTGGGCGAGACTGAAAAGTAGTCTCCCACTCAGCGGACCACCAAGTCAACGCCTGCGCCTGCAACTGGTAACTGGCTAGCAGCACTCGTTCCTCTGGAACACACTCCATGGAACGAAAAGTCCGCTCCACTGCATCTAGCCAAGCTCGCGCTACATCTGGATCAGGCTGACCCAAAAACTGAGGAGGCTGAAACTGCAAAAACTCCCTCAACACACCCTCCCAGTACCACCCTGGGTACCGGCGCGTCACGGTGCTGAGCAACAAACTGAGCCATCCCCTCAAGAAAATGAGTCATGTCTAATCCCTGAGCTACCTGGGGTGGAGGTGGCGGCGCGGAACAATACCACTATGTGCGTCCTGTGGCAAAGGCTGCGTCTGCTGAGGTGGCGGAGCAGCTCCAACCTCTGGACGAGTCGCCTGCTCGGCTACTCCCTCTCTAGGACGTCGCCTAGGCGCCATAGAACTACACACAGAACAAAAATACACACATAAATACACTAACTACAGTGCAGCTGTACTCTTTAGACTCTGAGTTAACATGGTAGGCATTTTCTTATATATATCTCATCAGACCAGGCTCTGATACCAACTGTAACGACCCAGAATCCGCATTACCAGTAACACCAGTAACCCGAATTCTGACCCGCTAACCTACGAGACAAGCTCGGAAGGGAAGGAATTTAGAGTCCGAGGAGACTATATAAGAAGATACACACCATGCAAAGCAGTAAAATTCCACTATTGAACATATCATATACCTCAGAGTCTGAGACAAGGTACAGAGTACAGAAGTACAACAAAAAGGTACAACTCACTGCAGCTAGGAGCACCAACACCGGAGTGGCTAGACTCGCCTGGAACGAGAGTCGACGAAGACCCACCTGAAAGGGAAGGGAGTGAGTCTCAAGAAAGAGACCCAGTAGGGAAAAGTAACCCAACCGTAACAGTCTAAAGTGCGGAAAGTAAAAACAGAAAGTAAGTACACGTCGCACCACACAAAACTGTAACCACACAGCTCAGTAACACACACTCACACACACAGCAAGTAGGACTCAGCTAGGGTCTGGGCTCGGCGTCCCGTCACCACAGAGGCTCTCAACCCCAGCCACGTGTGCACACTACAGACGCTCTCTCTCGCGTCTGGTCCACGACCGGTTTTTCCCCTATGCTTGACCCTAGCGGTAGAGAAGGGCTCCACGGAGACCGGCTCAAAACCACCAAAAGGAGTACGCACAGGACAGAGTCGCACTCGATGTCCCGGCTCACTAGCGGAGGACAACCACACACTAGTCGTCTAGATGAGTCGCACCCCGCCTAGGTAACACAACAGAACGGGTACACGGTAACGCAACGCGCGTACGACAGACGGAACACACTCAACGTCTGAAACCCCGTACAGTAGTAAACACCTCGTGCCACATACAACTACTACTGCACAGGCGGAGTCACACTCTAAGCCTGGCCCATATGTGTTATTAGGCGGACATCACATGTCATTCGCCTCTAATCACACAACTCAGTCTGCTGGGAGACAGGATATAAACGGCCACATCGATTGCCGCCAACATGGGGTAAACGGCAACCCTCATGTCGTTAATAGGAACTAAACGGCAATCGACCTTGTCGTTTAATTCACCCCTGAAGATCTCAACGTCACATAGTGGGACGTTGATATCTTCAGCTCCCCATACCCAGAACTGACCCGAATCAGTTCCAAAAGGGCAGAAATACTAAATAACATTCTGACTGATGGAAGGAAACACATCCTCACATCAGTTTACACTACCAGAACATCTAAACTAAACATTCTAACACTAGATTGTCTAATTTACCCAAATCCCGCATGATACAACCCAAACCCTAAACCATAAATTACACACCAATTTGCTTATTGGACATGCTGGTTTGCTGGAAGGTTATAGGGTTAAGTCCCTACCTCAGAACGCCTTAAGAATCCCCAAAGCCACCAATCGCGCCGGATCTCCCCGAAAACTCCGCGCGAATCACGCCAAAACCTTGCGATTCCCGCCTGAACTAGCGACGCCACACGATCCAGGGGCTTCCCACGAGCTCAAATCACTCAACAGAAGCTACAGGAATCAAGAAAGGCTAAGGAAGGAAGGAGAGAAAAGGAGAAGAAGAAACCCTGCTCTCGGGCTGCCCTATTTCAACAGGACTGGTAGTCGACGTCAACACAATGGCCGCCAACTGAACCCCTACAGATTAACGTCCACATAGCTTGTCGCTGAGTTCAAGCTCAGACGTCCACATCGCTGGATGCTGACTCAGACTCAACGGCAAGCCCTGGCCGTCACTACACAGGACCTCTACAGACCCAATAAGGATCCATAATAACCCGAGACCTTACACATTACCTTTGTGGTCTACCAGCCTGTAAGCACCTCCTTCATATGCCAATGTGACAATATAGGACCGAGCCAAATGGGATGCAGTTTGCCACTTGGCTTTCCCGCCATTGCTCTCCTGCATTTGACCATGACGAGATCCCCCTGTTTGAAGGCTCTGAGTCTTGTTAATTTGTCGAATGCGCGAACCATTCTGGCTTGATATGCTTGGAGAGATTTGTATGCTTCAAGACGCCTCCCTTTTAGATTGGAGAGCTCTTCGAGTCTTCTTTCCATTTGATCTTGATCTTGACCCTGGAGTTCATTTTGAATTCCACCCGATAGGATGTCATTTCAATTTCTATAGGAATCATTGCCTCAGCTCCATAGACTAAGGAGAAAGGTGAACATCTGGTAGGGTTTTACATGCAGTTCGGTAGCCCATAAAGCTTCAAGAACTTTTTCTCCCCATTCCCGCTTCCTGTTGCTGACTATCTTGGCGAGCAACTTGCAAAGGGTTTTATTGAAGGCTTCTGCCAACCCATTGGCTTGTGGATTGTATATTGAGGATGTTCTCCATTCATATGAAATTTGGCTGCTAAGGCATATATTGTCTTGTTACGGAATTGTGACCCATTATCATATATGATCCTATGAGGGGTCCCAAATCTGTAAACTATATTTTGCTGGACAAATTGGCTACTAATTCACCCGTCACTTCACGTAGCGGGATGGCTTCAGCCCATCGGGAGAAATAATCCGTGGTAGCCAATATGAACTTGTGGCCTTGAGATGAAGGTGGAAATGGTCCCACAATATCCATACCCCATTCAGCAAAGGGCCATGTTGGCGCCGTGGGATGCAATGTGTTTGGGGATTTCCTTGGCACTGGGCCAAATGCTTGGCATTGATGACATGTACGGGCATATTGGATGCAATCCGCGTACATGGTAGGCCAGTAGAAGCCTTTTAGCTTGATATTGATTTTCATCTTTTCTCCTGCCTGGTGTGCACCACACAGCCCGGAGTGAACTTCTTTCATGATAATTTTGGCCTCTTTGAGAGATAAGCATCTGAGAAGGACGGCCCTTTCTTTTTCATGGACCAGTCTATATAATTGATCTGCTATTATTTGATATGATGTAGCTCTGCGTAAGAGCTGAATTCTCTGAGCTCGATTAGAAGGTAACCAACCTTTCTTGATTTTGGTGATTGGCTCGCACAATCCTCAAGATCCTTCTTGGTATCTTGCTCTATAGTGTATACTTCCTCAATTGTAATATTAGACTCAGTGTCGAGGACACTCGGCATGAGTCTTCTGTGGCAGATACTCTGATTAGGATTTTCAAAAAAAAAATGCACATTTTCTCATCCTTGCTATGAATGGTATTCGGGTTAAAACTGGTGTTAAATAATACCAAGAGCTTTAACTCGATGTAAATGTAACATCGATTCCGATCGATGGAGACAGAGTCCAACACATGCTACTCTAATGCCTGATGAGTATAGACACAGGACTCAAGAAGTTCAGATTAAAAAATGGCGCACCCATCCGTTCACGGACACCATACCCGTCCGTTCACGGACACCATACCGTTCGTTTCACGGACACCACACTCGTCCGTTTCATGGACACCCCACTTGTCTGTTCCACGGACACCCAAAAAAATAATTCTCTCTCCGCATTGTGCGGATTCTTTTCTTCTGTCTGCTAGACAGGCTGGCACACCCCGCAAAACAAAAATCCAAATATGCGAAAGAAGACGAGTATTTTGAATAAATGGAACGAAACGAATGAGCGAAATTGAAATTGAATTGATGATGAAAAATCTCGTGTCAACAAGATCATATAAATGGTCTTCCCTTTTTTTTGTTTTAACGACTAAGTCATCGACATAGCATTCGACTACATCATGAATCTTTCATTGAATATCTTGGTCATGGCTCTTTGATATGTAGCTCCTGCATTTTTCAAGCCGAAGGCATTCTTTTGTAATTGAATATACTTTTAGGTGATCTGAGGCAGTATGATCTTTGTCCTTGAACACCATTCTAATTTGATTATAGCCCGAAGACCCGTCAGCTTCATGGCCGGTGGTCATATCCACCATTGTTTCAGTGATTGGAACCGGGAAGTCATCTTTGAGACACGCTTTGTTTAAATCCTTGTAATCGATGCATATCCAGATTTGACCATTCTTTTTCTTCACTGGAATAATATTGGCAAGCCAAGTTGGATATATACATGGCTCGATGAAGTCTACTTCAGAGAGCTTGTCGACTTCAGTATTTACTTTCAGTTCCAGTTCATGCCGCATGCGCCTTGAGATTGTTTGACAGGCTTAGCCGCATGAAGTATAGATATTCATGCTTGCGTCTGTTGGCTCCAGTCCCGGCATTTCTTTATAGTTCCAAGCGAAACCTTGGAATTCCAATAAGAGAGCTTGATAAGATTGACTTTCTTGTTCATCAAGAATGGCACTGATAAAGATTGGCCGAGGATCGTCTTGATTCCCGAGATTGAGTTCAATCAATTCATCAATAGTGGGCTGCCACCGTCTTCAATTTCTTGGGGAGCTAGCTGTAGATCTATAAATCTTCTTCGTCATCAGAATTGGCGATGTAGACCTTCATAGAGATTTACATCTTCAGAATTTATAAGTGGTGATCGCCTGTTGGGCGACACTTCTTTGATAATTCATTTAGGGTCTGTTTGTTTAATCATAAAACACCACTCAAGAAAAGTTTTTCAGGAAAAGTTCATGTTTTAAGTCATTATCATGTAAAAATAAAATATGTAAAATAAAATCCATAAAATTCCGGATTTCGGCATCCGCGTGGAAAAGGCGGATGCCGTTTTCCAAATGGTGCTGCTGCTGCGCCATTTCACCCATGTGCACTATTCATTCAACATGAATTTTTATTTTTTTTTTCTACTTATTTAAATAGTATTTTTCAAATTTAATTATTTCTCAATAGTAATTTATTTTTACTTTTTTATTAAAATATATTTAGAATATTATTCATTCAAATTACAATTTTATTTTATTTCTCCAACTTTAAATTATCTTTGTCAAATTTACTTTTTTCATTAGTTATTTATTTAATTTTATTTTTTTAAAAATATTAAAAAAATAAAATAAAATAAAATTAAAAAATGATGAATAGTGTTAGTACACAAGGAATATATGACTCTCTCTCATTTGAGTAGATCATAAGATCTCATATCCTTTCATACAACTTTAATTTTCCTA